>JANZLQ010000079.1:22958876-22976306 GCA_026212715.1 Elanus axillaris | reverse complement strand
GGGGGGGGGGTGTTGCAGTGTAGGTACAGCACGCAGATGGATAGCGACAGACGGTACGCTGCTGCACGGTGTCTCTCCCTAAAATGCTATACAGGGATATATGGCCAAAATTGAGAAACAAGTGGTGAGAAGCAGATTCCCCGTTGCCTTGCAGCATGTGTAGGTACCTTCCTCAAGGTTAAAATGCCCGAGGAACCATGCATGCTGCAGGCTAATAGAAGCTCAAGCCTTCTCTGTTAGGCCTACCTAGACCTAACAATTTTGAGCAATTAACCTTGTTTTTCAAATCCACTTTCATTTAACTCCCCAAGAAACAGCCTTTTTTCTGTGGTCCACATAGGATTTCCCATTTGTTGAGTGGAATCGGCTTGCTAGCATGTCTCTGCACTTTCCTGAACAGCTACTGCATCTCTGGGAATGCTTTGCAAGCCTGTCACCTTAAGGAAGATTTGGCAGCTGGAAGGGGGGACATGTGGGATGTAAGCCGCCACCAATACTTCAACCTCTGTTAGGCCATGATAGTAATTCTAACTCTAGTGCATTAGGATCAGATCGTTAGCCTCAGAAATACATAGTTACTGCTGCTCATGTCTGTTCTCCACAGCACATTAGAGGTTGTACATTTAAACTTTGTCTTGACAGAGTGATACTCTTTAGCTGAATAACAAATACTGGCCCAGTGCAGGTAGCAGCCCTTCACGGCACACACTCAGGTAAGCCCAGTGGGTTCCAATTGGCTTAGGTGTATCTTCTGACCTGGAGAGTATGTGTCCTAGCTGGTGACATGTCAAAAGACTCACCACTTCTAGAAGTTTGGCACTGGAGAATGAAGCTAGATACCAAAGACATAACTGTGCAGGAGTTGGGAAGCTTGCATTAATGAAGCCCCCAAGAAGCTGAAGTGGGCAATGCTGTCACCTGACACTGACAGAACAGACAGGTTCTTTTAGGGATCCTTGGCAGAACGATGATGGCACTAAGTTATAGTTACAAGTAAAGCTTTATATTCTTAATGGGATATTATGATTAGAGTGGCACAAGGTTTCTACAAGCAGAATCGATATAATATAATCTGTAAGTAGCATAATTCAGAATTTATAATACAATATATAATTTCTCATCACCTAGATCCTAACTTAACTTATGACTTGTAATCACCTGGACCTTGTGCAGATCGGGTCAGATCTTAATACATGGTTTGCTCAAAAATCATATAAAAGAATGCGAGTCACTCAGTCCTCGGAGGAAGCAGATGACGATGGAGGCATCCCTGCTGTCAGAGCGTCCCCGTCTCACTGTCCAGCAGCAGCTCCGGCCCAAGTTCCCTGCTTAGGGCTTGTAACTGCTTGATTTTATGGATGGTGTTCTGGGTGGTGTTACGCTTCCCTGTTCTGTGATAGGGTCATTATGACCGCAGGGTTGGGTGGGTGCCTGGGAGCTTCAAGGCCAGTAAAGGAGTGAATTGCCCTGGCGCCCAGGAACCTTGAAGCAGTTAGGGAGGGAGAAAAGGAATTTGTTTTGTTTGCTTTTGTCACAGGACCTTCAGGGCCTGATATTGAGGGGAAAGGAATGAATACATGACCCCCTTGGTCACTGAGAGTGGCTGCTTGCCTTATAAACTGGTGTTAGTTACACTAACCACATTACCAGCGGCTGGGAGCAGGGGGTACTGATGACAAGTGCTGAAGTGGACTGAACATGCCAAAGCTAGTATAAAGCATGTTGGATGTTACATGTTTCCTGAAAAGTTGTGGGGAGGAGAGAGATAAGCTCCCAGCTGCAGCTGCAATGCCTTTCTCCCTCCTCTGCTGCCTCAAACATCTGTGAGCCCAGCTTCTGTAGTCCTTTCTCCATATATACTCCTGCCTCTGCTCCCCATTTGAGAACCTACCCACAGCCTAAAGTTCCTACCAAAACCACCAAAAATGGTTGTAGATGGGTGTAAAGCTCCATCTGAGCCCTTAAAGCCTTCATTTTCTTCTTAATGACTTGGTTTCTTACCCCAGGTAAGGTGCTGTGCTGTTTGTACTTGACTGTATGTGAAAGTCCTACCTGTTTGTTGCCTGTGACAAGCTAACTTGCTAGGATATGCTCCAAGTCTGCACTTTTTAGTTTGGCTGTAGTATCTTGAATTTCCTTTCCCTTAGCCAGCTTCCATTAGCAGTTCTTGGAAACTAGGAAATGCAAGTTTAGCTGGTAAGAGAAATAAAAGGGCAAAAGCCTGCATGGGAGAAAAGAAGGAGGCAGTCTGGCCACACTGTGGGACAGGAGAGGTTCTACCACTGCTGGTTCTTGAAATGTAATTATGTGTCCAAGGTTTGTGAGACAAAAGTCTAATGTGGAGGATGCTGACCCCAGGCAATGAGGTGGAAACCAAGAAAGGTTAAGAACCAATTCAAGCAAACTGTTAAGACTGAACTGAAAGTATCTTTGAAAAACACTTTACTGAAATTATTACTCAAGAAATACATCAAAAGAAATACATTTTTTTGATAGTGTCTTTGTTAAAGTGGTAAAGAGCATTAGGGTGCTGAGAAACACCAATAGGTGACCAGCCTATTAGGGAAAAATATTGGTCTTTCAAAAATGCTACATTGTGAGGAAGTGGAAATCTTTTTGCACCTGCAGCTGGGACCTTTAGCCTGACTGTGAGTTTAGTGCCAGCCTTCCCTCTTACAGTCTCTAATCACTCACAAAAAGCTTCATTATTACAAATGTAGCATTCAGGTAAATTGTCCTGCTGTCTTCAGGAAAATAGGTTTAACCCCAACCCTGATTTTATACCCTGTGGTTACCTGAACCAGGCTGATTTTGTTCTGCAGTCAATTATAGATGGGGAGGAAAAGTTTGTTCCTTTTGCTCCCTCTCATCTGTGACGATTTCCTTTGACTCTTTTTCCCTTTATTTCTCTCTTTGGCCTGACTTATAAACCCTAAAATGGATAAAGTCCTGACCTACAAAGCATTATGATTATACAAAAAGCCTAAAATGGGCTTGCAAAGCAGGCAGAGTAGAACAGGCCCTTATGGCTGAGTGGAAGGTAAAAGCAGCAGAACAAAGATTTACTGTTAATAAATCAGCAGCTGGGAAGCTCCATAGCTTGCAGTTAATAGGCATAAAATCTGAAGTTGTCCTTCCCAGTTCTGACAGGGAGCAAAGAAGCTGTATCCTACACTATGGGCCACAATTCCCACTCATCTTCTCACCTCCATCCTTCAGCCATCCAATTCCCACACTGTGCACAACACGTGAAACTAACAAGGCTCTGGTCTGGAAGTGAGTCGGATTCAAGCCTGCCAGAGGTAGCGTGGACAGCTGCCTGCTCATGTAATGCAGTGGTTGTGGATTGCCTAGAGCTCCTGAAATAAGAAGGTGGGAGGAAGGGACATGAGATGCTGGGTGAAGCTGATGGTTTGGCAACTGGAGCCAGGTCATGCATGCAGCTTATTGTAAAACTATCCAAACCCCCAGATTTGGTTATACTTGTTTGCAGCTTTTGTGAATATGCAGCTTCCATTAATGATGTCTGCACCACTGCAGCACTTTCATGTGTATATCCTAAATGCACCACATAGCACCTCAAAGAAACTCGCCATGTAGGCATAAAGATGCAGCATATGACAGCTTTCCTTGCAAATTCTTCTGCCTCTTGCACTATTCCTACCCTTAAGTTCTATTCATCAATAAATTAATTCAAGGTAGAAAGTGGGTAGTTGCATTGCTGCATAAAAAAAACCTTCAGCAGATCTTCATAGCCATTATGGGGGCAATGTCGATTATAAAGTAGCTGATGAAATTATGTGTGATGTTTTTGTGGCAGCTAGATTAAAGTTAGAGGGGAAGACTATTAACTGACTTTTAATTTAAGAGGACGTAAACTGTGGGTTCCATTTCCAGTTTAGTTTTTGGGGGGCTGGATTCAGAGGTCTTCTTTTTCCTGCTTATCTCCAAATCTGTGAGAATTTTGTTTTCATTTCCTTTTATTACCAAACAAAATGAGCTATGCGTAAATAACTGATGAAACCAACTTGTCTGGAAGATGTCCAGTTAACATCAGTTTGTCATTAAATAAGCCAAATGTTAAGGATTTTTTACTGGTGCTCCAACAGGGGACAGCTTGGACAGAAGAACTACACATCAGCTGCTATATGAACATGTTCACTTTTAACAAACTGAAGTTCATCACACTTCCAGAATGGATTATTGGTTCACCTCTTGCAGTTCCTCTTCAATAACGGCTAACACTGAACACTTGACAGGAATATGTAAAATATGCAGAATACTTCAAAAATACACCAAAGGAAGGAAAATCGTGGCAAGGCCTGTACAGTTAGATTAGTCCCCTTGAGTTCAATGAAGCTACCTAAATGTATATGGTTAAGTACCCTGCTAAGGTTAAGCATATCAAAGTTAAAGTGAATTTCTAGATCCACTAAAATTCTACAGGATTTTGCTATGGGCTGGGATAAAGCATTTTTTCCCTTAGACCAGACAGAGAAATAATTTAAGAATCTTGTAGAAGAAAAAAGCAGTAGGATCGTGATTTGTGGCTACAGAGGGAAAAAAAATGTAAAAATGGAGCACATTTCAGCCCTGAGACATGGTGAAGTGAGCAGAGTTCAAAAAGCAACAGTAAATGGTAAAAAGAGCTGCTATAGAAGGGAACAAAAAGATACTGGTACTGACTGTGTTCATTTCATTTCACTCAATAGCAGTTCATGATTTCCAGCTTTGCAGTCGTGCACTTGGAAAACAGCAGCCACAGTACTAATATGGGCCTAAGAGTTCAGGTAAAGTCCTGCTTTGCACTTACAGAACAAGGAGCAGACAAAAGTGGCTACAGTGGCCTGCTTGCCTGGTACTCTTCCCCGGCATATTCTCTTCCTGCATCCTAATTCAAGGGTGCTCCCTTGAAACATACTGCCTCTGTGATTTGGTGAACTCTAGCAAACCCTAGTCATGTTTAAATTGTTGCTGTTGTCAGACTGGCTCTTAAAAATTGAGACTATTTGTTCTGTATGAAAAAAAAAGTGCTGTGTCTCATTTTATATCTCCCTCTTGACAAGTCCATTGATTATCTCCTAATTCTTGAGTAAAACAGAATAGTGATTCCCTAATCGGGCTTCACAATTCCCATAGGTTTTACAGGAAGTTAGGGTTTCTCTTGTAGATTCAGACCCAAAATGCAGATATGGACAATTATCTGAATTAGTGAATCATGTAACAAAACCTAGAATCTGTTGGTCTGTCTAATTTGTCTTTTCAGAGCATATGCATTTTACTTCTGGGACATTTTTATTATTACCAGCTCCATTCATACAGATATTTCTACCAAAATGCTAAACACTGATAGATCAAAAGACATATTCATAGCCAGTGGATTAAATTTTGAAGAAACCTTGCATAGTAACCAAGAATTGCATGACTAAATGTTTAGAACTTGGCTTGACCTTGACTTTGTGTTTTCCTGTAAAATCAGTAAATCCTTCAGTTGTACAGCTGGATTGCCAGAATATTCAAAGCAGTGTTGGCATAAACAGAGTATGCTTAATTTAAATCGATGAGAATTCATTTAATTAAAAACGCAAACTACAGTTCTTCTATTATGGACCATGTATTCAATTATTCTCAGCAATTTAGTGAGAACCTGCAAGATTATTTTAGTCAACACTTCATGAGTTTAAGCCCAACTTAAGTTTAGCTATAAAGATGAGTTTAAGATTAAATTTAATTTGACTAGAATGCAAGAAGAGAGGATCAATTCTTGCTAGTTCACCAATTCTTGAAAAGCAGGATTAGAAGATAGGAGTTTGATTTGAATCAATTCTGTCAGCTTATTTTCAAATGTCTGGATTTTGATTTTTTTTTTCTCACTGCAATGGAAGTAAATACATTCAATCAAGGAAATTTCATTCTAGATTAAGCACAAAGACACTCAAGTTCACCACTGCCAATCATGCTGAGAGTTTAGACTATCTGGGCACACTGTATTACAGCAACAACAATGTGATTGTATTAGAAAACAATTAAATATCCCTGGAATTTCTGCACCCAGACCTGTAAAGCAAGGTCTGTAAAAGCAATCATAAAATGCAACACAGCTTGGGTCATACAGAAGCATAAATATTTGTGTTTGTGGTGTATATAAAGGGGAAAAAAATCCACCGATGTACCCAACAGTACCTAGGGAATAAGTGAAACTGCTATAACTCAGGGACCCCTTAATCCTGTTTTATAGGCCATAACATTTCCTTTAGAGTGTTTCAGGGCTTGTATCAAGAAAATGTGAAGCTGTGGAAGTGATGGGTATGGAATTAATTACTTTTTTTTTTTTTGTTAGCTTCATAGGCTTAAAACCAAAAATTGTATTTTCCCTTTAAGCATAATGAGTTATAAATTCCTCACTGCAGAAAGAGATGGTCAGAATTTGATTGCCTCACAATTCTCCTTTTTTCATTTATTTCAAAGCATTGCACTATGCTTTCTATCACAAACTGTATAATCATTTACTTTTTTCCTCTTTCAGATGCCTGCAGGGTATATCTGGAACTTCACTTCAAGCAGGAAAGAGTCTTGACTCTTCACCAACAAAACATCCCATTCATTTTGAAGAGAATAAGCTTCAGTCCAATATATCTAATAATGGACTTCAGCTAATCATTCTCTCTTTTTTTCTTGGTATTTCTCATAGTAGTGACCCAAGAAGCAGGCAGTAAAAGATTAAATTTAGAAGAAAAAAGATCCCTTTTAAATTGGGGAACAGAGCTGCTTCCTTAAAGACACTTTATTTTTGTGTGTCTGTGTATGTGTGTTCGCAGAACTCTATTTTACTACTTGGACTGCTTGTGATTCAGCAATCCCAACGTGTTACAAAAAGAAACTATGCTTTTGTATCAACAACAACAAAAAAATTGCTAATGACAAAGTTCTTCCTAGATTTAGCAGATCAATTCAGTTATATGATATTTTACACTGAAGAACGAAAATCCAATTCTGGCCCTGGAGAGGTAATTACCTCACCTAGCATCTGCCAGATATCCTATCTAGAATATCAGACATGTTTTTCTTGTACATACGTTGTCTTCCCTACACACCTGGTTTGCCACTATCAGAGGCAGTGCTGGGCTAAATGGACTTTTGATCTGAGACCAAAAGACTGCAATCACTCTTTCATATTTACGTTACAACAATAACCATAAAAATACAATATGCTGCTTCCTTCATTCTACTGGCTTATTTTCAAATGTGTAATATCATTATCAAGGATAATTGTAGTTTGTTCTTCTTAAAACTAGCACTTTCTCCTCTTGAACAGCTGCAACTGAAGTATTTAAACCATGTGCAGGAGGTGGAGGACTGGGGGCAGATCATTGTATGCCTAGGCAGCTGCACGTTGCAATCCAGATTGTAGTCACCTC
This sequence comes from Elanus axillaris, assembly GCA_026212715.1. Taxonomy (NCBI): domain Eukaryota; kingdom Metazoa; phylum Chordata; class Aves; order Accipitriformes; family Accipitridae; genus Elanus; species Elanus axillaris. Next base: position 22,968,888 of record JANZLQ010000079.1, on the reverse strand, counting down.
TGCAGATGGCAATGGTTAATTGCTTTTAACAAGTTAATAATGTATTTCAAGTGGCTTTTGGTGGAAGCTTTCTTGGTTTGTATCTGGCAGTACTTACAAAGAGCTTTGTTCATTATGATCCTTTTGGTGTTGTCTTTTATTAACTCAGCAAGTGTACTCTGCCATTATATAGAGCTGTTGTAGAAGCAAGTCTAAACTCTGATGAGTGTTCAAAGATTGTTATTTACCACTATCAAAAGAAAATTACACAGCTGAGGGGAATTTCCACTTAAAAAAAAAAAAGCAAACAAAACACCTTTATGAGAAAGTTTAGGATGGAAATGCAAAAGAACAGCCTCAGAACTGTGGACTAATATTTGACAAGCAGTAGGAAAGATTCAAGTTAAATGTTGGCTGTTAATGATGCGAATTTCCTCCTTTGGCCTCGCTCAGTCATTCATACATAGCATGTCTGACGAATTCTATCTTTGTGAACACTCTATGATCACACCACAGAGTTTACATCATTCGCAAAAATGTATACTCAGAGCAGGACCCTCTTCATCAGCAATAATGAAGGGTTCCAGAATTTTAAAGTTATTCTGAGTGTTATTTTTATGAAAAACTACTAAGAAACACATTTGAAAACTATAAGCCCTTTAAAAAAAAGTAAAAAATATTAGACTTTCTCCCAAATGAAAAACATACTTCCGTTCAAAGTCCTAAAACTCAAAAATGTCTTGTCAAATTAATTTCCAACCTTTCTTCAGGAAATGCATCTTTGGTCAGAGACTGCATATAAGAAACAAGATCGGGCTTGTAATGAAAAATAGTTACTAATCTCTGCTAAGAGATTGATGCAGAATTTTCAGTCCAGCCGTGGACTCCATGAAGCTGTGCTGCCCTTCACTTCTATGGTTTTGTAAATAACTAGTTTTAATCATAATTTATATTTAAAAAAAACAAAGGCAGAGCCACAGAGATGCAAGCTTGCAATTAAGAGTGGAAGTTTTTTGTTGTGGATTTTTCTGTGTTGTCCAAAGGCGCTTTCTTGGTTCTTGTGCTGCCAGTGAAGGGGGGACAGGCAGCACACAGGGACTTGAAGCAGTGGGGAACTGCCAGAGGCTATGGGCAAGGCTGCCACCAGCCTCTCCCTGAAGGACTGTGCAGAGGACAAGCTGCTCTGCTAAGAGGCCAGGATGGGAACAAGCTGTTTAAACAGAAAAGCAGTTTTCTCAAGTGAAGTAACCAGTGGAGACCACAATGAGAGGCTCTGAAGTTATACACCTACAAAGTGAGTTGGTTTGTAAAGGCAATGAACACATACCGTCCTTCTTCACTTCATTAAAAAATACAGGGTTTTTTTCTGTCTTTGAAGACTGGTGCACATCTTGACCCAATTGTGTCTGATGAAGGATTTAAGATCCTGATTCTAATTAATGGTTGGGCACTTTATGTATTTCTAAAGCATACATTACTGACACTCACTTCAAGGTCTATTTACACTGCCAGAGAGGCAAACTGTTATCTTGCATATGGTAACTTGATATAGTTGTTTGACTGAGACTACAGGTTTGGCTGATAAAGCAAATAAAGTTGATGCAATGACTGCTGCTTGGCATTTGACTGGGCACTTAATAATGTTTTGATTAAAAAGTGAGAGAAATTCAAAATCCCCATGGCCTGCATGAAACCCTGGCTAACTGCTAGCAATCAAAATGTAACTGTGCACAAATAAATGGGTGTGTACTGAAAGGCAATGTGGCTATTGGCCTTTCACTGCTTAACATAGATCAGAGATTTTGTATCTAGAAGAGCTGCAGTTAAAGTTTGCAAGGAGGGGTGCATAACACAGGGGAAGCATTAGCCAAGCAGAGTGATCAGTGCTGCACCTCATCATTTTTCAGTGTTGAAAAAGAGATACAGGATTAAGCCACTTTGATGACAGTCAGTGCTCTGTCTAAACCTTAGTCAGGCGAGTCTCAAGGAAGATGCTGGGTATTCTATTTAAATATTAGTGTGGGTTTATGTAAGAGACTTCACCTCAGAGAGCTCAGCTGACTGACACACCTGGGTTACACAGACAAGCTCACCAATCTACTCTTATGCCTGTTGGAAGCAGAAAACTTGCAGTACAGCTGACCAAGGTGGTGTTGGTAGACCGCCAAATTTACCATACCTACCAGAAAGCAGCAACTGCTGGAGGAAAAAGATGACAGCTTTCCACTAGGCTGCTCTGTCACATTGATGGAAGGAAATGCAAGGAATCCTGGAGGAGTGGGGGAAGAAGCCCTGCTTACCTCTCCTTATGCAATTGGTAAGGCCACTCTCCCTTACAGCAGACTGGCTAGCCAAACCCAGTCCCAGCATCTGGTGTGCAAGTTGCTATAGTGCAGGAGTCTAGTTATGAATGTAAATGTGGCACTAATTCAGGCAAGCCGTATAGCCTGTGTAATGTAAGAGGTTCAGATGTTTGATCATAGTATTTCTAATATAGTTTGATCATAATAGTTCATAATGTTCAGATGTTTGATCATAATACTTCATAATAGTTCACTGCTGTTATATTTTGCTCCTTTAAACCAATCTTTGTATTATTTTTCTTTTGTCCCTAGGGCACCAACTGATTCCATACCCAACCATTTATTGATTTTAGGACCTTAGAATGCCATATATAATCTTGAAGGGTCCGTTTTATAACTTAATACTGAACTAGCTACTTAGTAAGGACCTTGTCACATCCTTTTGTTATTTGCTGATTTTTGTTTGTTCCCCTCTGTTTTAAAATCTGACCTCCAGTTGCCAAAAAAAAAGATTTTCATCTGATGTGCTCTTTATTGTCACTACAATGCAGAAGTGTCAGAAACAATGTGAAGACTAAGATGTTAATATCATACTGAAAAAATGTCTACATGTTTATTTCTAAAAAAAAGTAGTGCTCTTCATTTTTCTCTGTAATTATATTGGTAATGCAGTTTATTATAAGGGGCAGTTCTGGTACTGTGCTCATGCTTTACTGTAGTAATGTCAGTGACGTAACTGTGAAAAGACTGTCAGAATAGCATGTTTTTCTTTGTGTTGTCTAACTTAGTGGACTTTTATTATTTTCTTCAAAGAAAGCGTGTGGCAACTGAACTCACTGCTGAAATACTTTGAAAAATATTTCAAATTGATCAAGTTGATCTTTTGATAAAACACACAATAGAATTGAGTCTGAAGAATTTTGGCTCAGTGCATTTACTGAGGTAACGAATGGCTGGTGACTGCTGAAGTGAATAAGCAAAGCTGAGGTTTGAAGGGTTACATTCAGTCACACTTATAGTATCACATAATACTATATTGTTCTGTAATATTATACTGTTTAACATTTTAATTAATGAGCTGGTTGATGGGGCAGAGTGCACTCTCAGCCAGTCTTGCAGATGACACCAAACTGGGAGGAGGGGCTGATACACCGGAGGGTCCTGCTGCCGTCCAGAGGGACCTGGACAGGATGGAGAAATGGGCCGACAGGAACCTACCGCAGTTCAGCAAGGAGAAGTGCAAAGTCCTGCAGCTGGGGAGGAACAAGCCCAGGCACCAGTGCGTGCTGGGGGCCGCCCAGCTGGAAAGCAGCCTGGGAGAACAGGACCTGGGTCCCAGTTGAACATAAGCCAGCAACATGCCCTTGCGGCAAAGGCCAATGGTGTCCTGGGCTGCATTAGGAGGAGTGTTGCCAGCAGGTTGAGGGAGGTGATCTTTTTCCTCTGCTCAGCACTGGTGAGGCCACACCTGGAGTGCTGTGTCCAGTTCTGGGCTCCCCAGTACAAGACAGACATGGACAGAATGGGGATTGTCCAGCGAAAGGCCACCAAGATGATGAAGGGACTGGAACATCTCTCCTAAGAGGACAGGCTGAAAGAGCTGGGACTGTTCAGCCTGGAGAAGGCTCAGGGGGGTCTCATCAGTGTATATAAACATCTGCAGGGAGGGTGCCAAGAGGACGGAGCCAGGCTCTTGTCAGTGGTGCCCAGTGACAGGAGCAGAGGCAGTGGGCACAGACTGAAACACAGGAGCTTCCCTCTGAACATCAGGAAACACCCTTTCAACTGTCAGGGTGACCAACCTCTGGCACAGGTTGCCCAGGGAGGTTGTGGGTTCTCCATCCTTAGGAGATATCCCTTCTGTGATTCTGTGGTCTACTGTGCCAAGACAGAATGCAAAGAGCTGCTACTGAATATTGTGAGTTGTTACAACATCTTCTATATGATTAAAGTGTTCTGTATTATTTTAATTGGATACTTTTCTATCTCACCTGAAAACTGGTATAGATGTTGACTCCATTTATCCATGTGATGTCTGGCACTTTTGATTTGGCACAGGTCTGCAAATCAGTACAGCTTGGAAAGAATGTACAAGTCTCCCTTTGACTGACCTATGAGAAATTAACTGCTCATCTGCATTTGATTATGTTTGTATATAAGGCCAAAGTGCCACATTTTAAGGAACTTTTGTGCTCCTGGAAAAAAAAGAGGAAGTTTGAAAGGCAAGGAGGGTGAAGAGAGAATGAAGAAAGAAATCAACCAAACAGTGAAGTCCAGTATTTACCCATAAGTTATGGAGGTTCAGTAGGTTACTCTTCCTGAATCTAGCTAGACTATCATCTGACACAAGGTTGACAACTGTGTGAAAGACTTGGTAGATCAGCTTAGTTCATAATTGATATTATTTCACTCAGTGCTTTCAATCAGGAGTAACTGGCATTCTCATTTCCTGACATGGTAGGAAGGTGGTGGACTAAAAAGCAACACAGTCAAACTGAGAAAGTCCCTTCAGGGCAGTGCTGTGACACTCCATCAGCAGTATGGACGGTCATGTAACCATGTGCTTTTGTTTTTGTATTGTCTTTCATAATGGATCCTGACTGTCTCATTGTTCTCTTCTGTTACTGTACTATGTATCATGAAACGTTGCATTATCATAATAAAGGCACTGTTTCCAAACTTTAAAGTAAACAGACAATACATACCATTGTATGTTTTCCTTTCACTTTTAGTGCTAATATGTGTTTTTAAATAAGTGCTTTCCATCACTGTTCAGATTCTTCTGCTTGATCCTATGGTGAAGTCATAATCCTGAATTTACATCATCATAGTCTGTTGCCCTGGAAAAGGCTAATGGCCCAGTTCAGACTTTATACTCCCACACAACAGAAGTTTAAAGATAGATTGTATACATTAAAATCTCATTTTGTTTGTCTAATAACCATGCTTTCTCTGTTAGACATCATTAGAATGACCAAGAAAAGTGGTGTGTTAAGTCATAGATTTATAAGGAACATTCAGACTTCAAACCTATCACAATATAAAAATTATCATTTAATTACTTTAGATCCCAAGTTAAAAGTAAGTTGCAATCTGTGTATTTTTTAAAGTCAACTTGAAAGTAGTAACAGTATAGTTACATTTCTTTCTAGGATTGTTCAGAGGTTCTGGGTAATATTTTTCAAAGTTGCTTGGCAAAACTCTATTTGAAAAAAAAGAGCTATCCATTTTGATTTGAAACATTCTGCATCTAAGAAAATAAAGTGTGAAAAAAAGATATAGTAAAGAATATGTTAATACTTGTATTTTTAAACAAACTAACTGAACTCTTAGCTTTCCCACCTGACTTTTCTCTGTACAGGTTGTAACCATATAAGGTAACACCTCACAAGAGCATGTTTTTTTTCCAAAATGCATCACAGCTTATACTGATTAAGTACGGATTTGTCACAGATGCACCCCTCATATTCCTCATTGAACCTGGATTTAATATATGGCTTGAGGGAATGAAAGTACTGGGTGGTTTGGCCTACAGTACTTTCATTATAGTGACAGTCTTGTCTGGCAGCTTGATTCAGCATCAGCTGAACTCAACAGGGCTTTCAATCAAGCCTTTAGTTTCATCTTTAGCAAAACAACTCAAGGTTTCTGCTTTCCAACTGCCTCAGAATAACAGGTGCTCAGCTGCAAGCTGCTTAGCTCAAATGGAAGTCATACAACCTGATAGGTAGAGTGATGTATATCTGCCCAACTAATAAAGGGCTCATTATTCTTATCTCAGAGTGGTTTGCAGACCCAGGATTTTACTGGAATAATAACTATAGCTTGAATTCGAAGGTAACCATGGTGACTTTAAATGCTTCACTGTGTTTATGAGCCAAGAGGCTGCCTTATCCAGAAATGGTCACCTTAGTGCACTTCTGCAGCTGTCTCATTGGTCTGCAATGTTTCGCCATTAATGAGGTTTTGAAAAGAAATGAAGGCTTCAGACAGTGTTTACCACAGCAGCTCACCTCTTGCCTGGAGTGGACTTGTGGGTTTCTCTACCTCTTAGATTCAGAGGCCTGTATTTCCTCCTCCATGTTATAATTCACAAGTCTGAATTTCTGCGAGATCTGAATTTCTGCAAGTTTTGATTCCTTCAGAAACTTTTCCTTACCTATGTGTTTCTTGCCTGTAGGATGGTGACCAAGGTGTGTTTGCTCTTTTCTCCTAGAAGAGAAATATTGACAAGCAGATTGTGTGTATGTCCCTAACAGAATGATCATGCCATGCAAACTGCTTTACTTCATATCTGGATAACATCTTCATAATGTATCCATCAGGGCATGGTGTGAAGCACCTCTAATTAAACATTTACCTTACCAGCCTGGCAGGGAGAGAGGATCTGTTTGCGGATAGCAGGTGATTCTTTCATAGCCGTGAAACTGTGGCAACCTCTCTGGTTATTTTTATATCAGATCACATAATTGCAAAATAATTCAGGCTGGAAGGGACCTCAGAAGGTCTCTAGTCCATCCTCCTGCTCAAAGCAGGGTGAGTGTCTGAGGTCAGACAGGGTCACTCAGGGCCTTGTCCAGTCGGGGCTTGAAACTCTCCAAGGACAGACACTGCACAACCTCTCTGGGTGACCTCTGCCACTGCTTGATTGTCCTCATGGGGAAAAAGTTTTTTCTTCAGTCTAATCTGAACCACTCATTTCGATTCATATCTCTTATCCTCTTCCCATGCACCACTGGGAACAAGCTGGCTCCATTTTCTTATTTGATTGTTTACTCAGCCCTAAGACATCATTTACATTTTACAATGGGAAAAGGAAACCAACAGTGTCAGAATCATAATTCCAATGTGGCAGCAGCAGGAGAACTCATGTTTCTATCAGCTGATAAATGAAAAAATATTTTGTCAAGCAATATTACACCATGCCATAAATTTTACTACTGAGCTCATACTAACATATGTTATCTCAAGGCTATGTGATCTGTAAGCTTCTGAAGCATTTTTAGTCAACTTGAGGACTTTCAGTTGTTTGTGTTGTTCCAAGACTGTGGAGTTCAACAACAAACCATCACACTGCAGAAGAGAGAGACACTAGTTTTAATGTCAGAGGAGAGAACTGATCTTTTTGGAGCTTCTCTAGATAAAAAATGAAAAATGGAATGATGCTAGAACCATTGTTAACCACAACAGATAGCATTAGCCATCTGTAAGCAGGTAGCAGAGAAAGATGATTTTCAGAGTTGTTTCTATAGATTAAATACATTTTTCGAAAAGCTCACTGTTGTGACTTCAAAGTGTAAGTAGCTATTAAAGGGACAGCTCACCTTCAGAATAACTGGAGATCAAGGTTGCAGAGACAGAGCAAGCAGGAGATAGTAGGCCATTTGCATCAAAGGAAGGCATTTTCACTCCAGTGGAGAAGTGCTGCTTGCAGGTGATCTGCTTGGGACACTCTCTGGGATGGCAAAAGGCAAGCTGGAGAAGATGTAGCCAGACACATGCTAGGAATGAGCACAAGTTTTGGGAACAACATCTTCCACAGAAGTGGTGGGAATAAAGGGCATCACCAATATTTAATACAGAATTTGATAAATTTCTGAAAGAGATTATATGCTGTGATACCTGTCACAGCAAAAGTCTAGACTGAATAACCGTGGAGGTTAATTTCTCTGCCATTTTCCTCTGCTCCTTCTCATCCCAATTTCTTTCTTCATTCCTTGTGTTAAATTTTTCAGGAAACTGGAACACTGATTATTTCCCTGTTTCTTATTATCAACTGACAGAGATATTTAAGGGCAGGATGGGAAAGCATAAAAGAGTGGGAAAGTGTCCAGGAGAAAACGGGAAGGATGGCACAGCTGGCGAGCATCATTTCTGAGGCATCTACCATTACATGCACTGCCTTCCTTCCCAAACCGAAAGAGAAGTGTTTACAATCTATCAGTCTCTCCACTACTCTCTTTCTGGGTTGCCCTTTCCAGAATGCAAAAAAAGAGGGACAGGTTGTACTCAAATGCTGAAGAGGTGGTGGTGAATAGGAGATTGAATACATTTCCAGCTGTGCACTGGAGTAAAGGACAAAAATCATGTATTGAATAGACTTTTACGAAAAAAGTCAATGAAAAGATACATAAGGTATTCTCTGTAGAGCAAGGCACATGAGTTTTTAGGAAGCATACAAGGTCTTAGACATAATCATTGATTTATATGAAGCCACCATAAATATTTGAAAGTGTATATTATACCTGTGTTTCCCTGAAGTAAATTCCTGTTTCTTTTCCTCTCCTCTGAGAACCAATCAGTGATAAATGAAACTATCCAGAAAAATTTGTCTTAAGAGTTTATTACATACCATTTCTGGCAGTAGTACTGGTGTTCAGATAAACCAGCTGTTACTGTAGGAATACACAGGAACTACCATGCCTTCCTCAGTACACATAAAGGCACTCAGTAAAACTGTGGACCTCTTCAGTTAGTGAATCATTTATGTTTCACCTTGGACCTAATCCAAACTCATTTAAAATGGCCAGATTCTTGTTGACTTCAATAGCTTGGGATGAGACTTCTAGCAATCATTACATTTTATGTACCTGAAAGAGTTCTTCTCTCCTCTTACAGAACTGCAAGCAAAATAAACTGATTTCCAAAGTAGGAAATAGCAGTTGCAAAACCTACCTGAAAATAGCATTGGCTGGGGAAAATAATGACTCCTTTAACAATAATATTTTTGAAGAAAGACTTTGTAGAAATTTTGTAGAAATTATGTAGAAACTTTTGTAATTGTATTATGAAAGTTTAATGAAAATGTATTGCAATCTATTTCCACTTCTGCTGAGAAAAGATTAAAATCAATTAAGAAAGTTTAAGTTGTAATAAATTAGAATCTGAATCTTAGAAGCCAAAGAAGAATCATTTAAAGGACTATAAATTCCAGTGAAGGCAAGCCAAACACACTGACAAAACAGAAGTTCTTTTGTAAATGCACATATACTGAGACATATATGTATAAATATAATGAGCAACCAAGTGCACCTAAAATACTACTGCAGCAAAATTTGTTGAGATTCAGTAATATGCTGAAATCAGGGGCATGCATAAGGACCTAGCAGTTTTTATGAGTTTGGAAAATTCTTAGCATAGGTCAAACTGAGTCCTTTACGTAGACATTTCTCATTTTGCACAAAATCAGCTTGCAAACACCTTCAAAAAAACCCAGTGTCTGAGGGGCCTTGAAAATAAGGTTTTGATGTATGCTGTAAATACATAATCCAGAAGTCCCCCCCACAGTGTTCACTATTCATAATGATGGAGCTAATCTGTGAACAGGGGCATTTATTGGAAATAATAGTGGTAGATATTGCAGTGTTTAAGAAGCTCGTTCTTGCAAAGTAGATGGATACATCCTCAGTAACAGCAAAATGCCCACATACATTATGAAGTTATTAACCTGGGTTTTTACAGTTCAGTAGGAACACTGACAATAATTTATTTAACATAATCCCGAGGACAATGTCCTTAACTTCCACATTTGCCTAACCCTGTAGCGGTGTATCTGAGCAGGAGTGCCAAGTCTCAGTTCTCTCCATATGTATTCAGTTTTGACATGTGGGCCACACCAGCAACTTTTAGCCACATAACTTCATTGTCAAGGAGCCAGGTGTATTGGGTTTCTGTGGCAAGGTTTTGGTAGTGGGGGGGTTACAGGGGTGGCTTCTGTGAGAAGCTGCTGG
>JANZLQ010000079.1:22932562-22958776 GCA_026212715.1 Elanus axillaris | reverse complement strand
TCTAGCGAAGAGGGGGGGGGAGTGATAGAACGACTTGGTGGGCACCTGGCGTCCAGCCATGGTCAACCCATCACACCAGGAAAACATGCATACCTCATCAACAGCATTGTGGCAACAGGATTTTACAGATTCATTTATCCGGTCACAAAAGTTTTTTCAGTGGTACAAGTTATACTCCTTAGGGGCCTGGTTTAGGGCATACTGGCAAAAATACTGCCTTTGCAACAATCAGCTATGGTACTTTCTACACATCTCACTACCTACAAACCTTCTTAAATGTACAGCAAAAATTGCAAACTTTTGACCCTGGTCAAAAGTTAATATGAGAAACGGGTGGAAACAGTAATCTCTAATGACACGCACTTCATCCCAGTCAGCAACCAAACATTAATAAAACTATATTTGTGGTTTGGAAAATACTGGTATTTCATCCATATATGCTAATAAGCATCTTCACTACTTTTGCTAATTATTAATCTTTTAGTTCTACAGAATTTGTAAATATAATTATGACTAAATGGTCTAGGCCAATCTATTTGTCAGTCTGTTTCCTGGAATTTTCAGGTGATTTATAACCCTATGATTCCCCTTTTGAAGTGAAACTTCCAGAAATGGTCAGCTTATTCACCTTTCTTTGAAGTAAACAAACAGTACTGAGGTCAAGTGTACACCTCAGTAAGAGGAGTTTAAGACATCTGGGCTTCTATGTGTATTCTTGCTCCTGAAATCTGCAAGCCCACATCTGCCTGTCTCTGAAATGGAGAAAAGTTGCACTCTATAGATGAAAAATTTGGGACTAAGACTAAATGTGGTAATTTAATATTTGTTTCAACTTGTTCAGTTAGGAAAATATTTTTCTCCGTGTCTTAGAGCTCACAGGCTTGTGTACATTAACATATACATTAAAATACAGAGTTTAGCTATGTCTAACAGTCTGATATAAAAATTATGCAAAAGGGATAAAGAGAAAAGGATCTCATAAGCGTGTGATAATACCATCTGAAATGCTACTTCCTTGCTTTATTACCTCCGAGCACAATTCTGTTGTAATATTTTTATCTTCAGTGAAGCATACTTCAGGAATTTCAGATGAAAATAAGAACAATTTGTATAGGAAGCATGCCATGTGAACAGCACGCTTGGTTCCTTTACAATCAAAGAGGGTTTATAATGGACCCCATGCCACCATGCATAGTACAAGAGAGGGGGGTGAGCCATGGAGGGGCTGCAGCAGTGCTGTCCCCCAGCCACCACCACAGCAGGGGCAGCTGGGGAGCGAGAGCGGGCATCATGTGCTGCTGCTTCAAGGCCACTTCCCCTTCCCTTGGCAGCCTGCAAACAGATTCCTGTAGCTTAACTTCTTCCATGAGAAATCAGAGGTGGTCTTGTCTTTGTATTATGCAATAGAGTGAAAAGGAGAAATTTTTTCACTTGAATCTTTGTTGCAGTGAGAAAAATATCGTAGTTTCTCTTGGAGCCTGCCCCAGCAATTCCCCGGCATCGCTGTTTCAGTCAGAAACGGTGTGAAAACTGGAAAAGGCTTCCTGGGCCCCTCTAACAGTGAAAAACTACCACCTGTTAAGCTAAAACTTCAGCATTAATTTCAAATGTTAAAGTAAAAGCAGCATATGATATAAGGTTATGCTTTATATCAAACAGAAACTGAAATACTGCAAATTTAGTGGTCTTTGCATTCAGGAGCAGTTTTGAGGCTATTATTTCAAAACTCAGGTTTTTCACCTTTGTTGTGAAATAGAAAGGTCTAGTCCTTAACGAACTGTATGACTTTCTATTTATGGCTCTTCTGCTAATAGTTAACACAGAGTTGCCATTTCTCATACTGTAGATTCACTCTGACGTTGCCACTATATTGTGAAGTATGAATCTCCTGCTACCTCGTTTTCAGCTACCAGACTTTATTTGTTCATCGCTATGGCAACTGCTGCCCCAGCCCAGCTTAATAGGGTGCTTGTCTAGACAGAATTAAACATATCTGCACTTATGTGTGTCTGGTTTCAACAGCCAGGTGTGCAGAAGGTGCGGTGGGGGGAAAAGAGGCAACAGAAAAGGAATGAGTAAGAGAAGAGTAAAAACATTTCAGAAGTCACCACAATTTACTTGAAGCTTTTTGATTCTGGAGGCCTTTGCTGGGATGCAGTGTTTAAACGTGCTCCTCACTCAGGACACACAGAGTTATAGATTTACATGAAAGAATGCCAAAGTGACTTCTAACTGACCTGAGTAAGGGCCGCCACCACCTATGGGCTCCTCTGGGAGCAGAGGTATATCTCAGGGGCAGAAGTCCATTTCATGGTTCCTGTGGAGAAGCATGGTGTGTCTGGGACTGACCAAGGTCAGCAGGTGCTAGCAAGGACCTGAGGAATGTCTTACTTCTGATTCAGAAGCGCCCCAGCAATGTCCATCTCCTCATCAAGGGAGGCCCCTGTGGAAGGGGACAGTTCTCTCACAGGCAGTGGAGCAACAGAGCCTGTGTAGACCAAGAGATTCACATGACTTCAGCTGTGTGCAGTCCATGTAAGCAGTTTATTCACTAAAATATGGCACTTCAGTCACCCTGAACTTTACATGGATATGTGCTCATTTCAGCAAGTACTTTCCATGCAATAAAAGAAATCCATATTTTCAGCATTAACTTCACCGTGAAGGAGGGCACAGCCTGATGGTGAGTTAGGATGTGGGAGAGACAAAACTGATTTTCTGGTCTTCCCCCCTCCCAGAAAATGTCTCAAAGAGCATGCTATGGCATCTTTGGGGATGCTGAACCTGCCAGTGTGTATTTTTTGGAACTGTCCTTACTTCAGTAAGTAAACACAGACTAGAGCAGGTCCAGCTGACATCCAGACATTGACCAACCTAAGCTCCCCCCAACCAACATCTAAGCAGCCATCCTTCCACCTCTCCTGCTCCCACTGTGCATGATAGAAGCAAATACTCGTTAAGCCACAACAAGTGAATGATGTGGTGTTATTCTGGAAGACAGAGGGGAAAATAAACCTGACAGAGGCAAAAGTTGAAGTAGCTTTCCCACTAGTGGAAGTGGGAAGCAACAGCATGAATCTAACCCTTCATTCCTATTTATTATTTTCTGTAAGAGGCTGATAAACGTAACACTTACTTCCCATCTAAACTAAGCAAACATATTAGGGGGTAAGAACAGTGAGAAGGCAGAGGAGAAAAGCAATAAAAATTAATTGGGAGAAGTCAGTCTTAATTTTTGCTGAACTGAAAAGCACCTAAATATTCATACTGCTTAGCCAATGGCCCTAGTACTCCTGGATGGACAAAATATAATTTTCTTGCTCACATATAATAGATAAATACCTCGCATGCATTCCTATCATGAATACCCAGAATATAAAAGTGTATGGCACTAGGAGCTGCATGTAACACTTAGCATCATCCTTGCAAATATTCTGTGAAGTGAAGCACAATTTCCAGGCAGAGGTGTCTGTGGACTAAAGACCTGGATTTTTAATCACTATCTGTTAAGTAGGGATTTAACCCATAATTGTGCCCTTATCGTAAGTTAAAGATAGCAGAAGTGCATGTAGGCCAACATATAAACTCTGTATTGCAGCCACAGTTATCGAGTATATCAGCAGATAAAAGACACTCCCTCTTGATACTTATGTTTTCTTTTTTTTTACTAAGAGAAAAAATCATTGTGGTGCACATTGGCAGGCATCAACCTTCTGGCTGGCTCTAGGCGACAGAGAAATACAGAAGTGTCCAGAATCAATTCAGGGACAATGCCTGCTGGCAAACAGGCTCATCACAGGAAAAGCTGGAGATGGGTGTTGCAGCTATCTGTCATGCCAACACACTGCTTGTGTGTTGTGGGGCTGACTGGTTGCCAGAACTGTTCAAAAAGTGAGCATCTCCCTCTGAAGAGAAGACCATTAAGGTTGTTGGTAGAGGCACATATTCAGTACATTCCCAATACCACCTTGTCTAGACAGACTGTTACTGAATCCATAAGAAAATACTAGAATGGAAACACTAGCCACTAGCTCCCACCACTGAGTCCTTCTTATTTGACACACTTCTGTATGGGACAAGGAGATGCAGTTGGCACTTTCTGAAACACATTGGGTAGGCTGAGAGCAAAGACTGAAAGGGCCAGTTTTTAACAAAAAGAGCATTAGGTGATCATGTGTCCAGTTATCTGGCTAGGTCCACTGTAACATCAACATTTGCTCCTTTTACAGCTATCCCAGACTCATGCTCACAAGATCATGTCGTGTTCATATGTTGCATGTCAGTAGACCACCCTAACATCTGCAGAGTTATGCGATACCCTTCCATGTGCTTGGCTCAGCATCATTCACACTGAAGCATCTGATAATTCCAAAAAGGGATATTCTTGTAACATGTTCATTCATTTCATAAATATGAGGAAATGGTGAGCAAAACACCTATACATTATATTTTCCAGTTCAAAAGTATCACTACAGTCTCCCTCACTAAATGTTCTATCTTGAAAAACAAGTACTTTTCACTTGAATTCACTACGCTACAGTGTGCAACATGGCATGATTTTTACTGACGTGTATAATTACATTATATTGATCTTTCCTACCCAAAAGATCACCATTATTTTTACACCACAACAGCACTATGCCACCCCAGATTTTACTGTGGGGTGGGCATTGACCATCTGTTTATTATACAATACTAATAAATCTAATGGCTTGGTGTTTCTTATCTACTTAATGCTCTACCAATGCCTTAAAATGAGAGTGTCCACCTGGTATAAGTCACTCTAATGCAGCCAAATTAATTACCTGTAGCTGTTTGGAAACGCTTGAATTCTCTGAAACCCAATGTTGTTTTGCTTTGGGGTTGCAATTAAGCCCATGACAAGCTTAATGAGAGCAGTAGTATATATGGGGGTACAGTTGCTAGGCATCCGTGTGCAGTGTCCTATCAACTTAGCCCCAGCAGTTACCACAGAGAATTGGCGCAGTACCTTCTGCTTAAACTTCTTGAGTTTTCTTTGTTTAAACACTCCTGGGAGAACAAAATATCTTCCTGAAACATCAAGTGCCTAAGCTGAAGCATTACTTGTAAGAGTTTAATATTCTCCATCAGGAAGCCAGATTGCCGCTGAATGCCAATAATTGATCTAATGTAGAAGGGATTGTATATGAGTAAGGATTCAATCTCAGTGTTAGTGTTGCCCCTAGGAAAATTACCATCTGTGTTTAATAAAAGATGGAATATGATTTTTGTGTGAATGAAGCCTCATGTTTAATGATCAGCATCACTTTCATTTCTGAGGCAAACTGAACTATCAGGATACTTCCCACACTTTGGCAAAAAGTGCATATGAGGAGGCATAGTTCAAATACCAAAAGAATGATGTCGAATATACATACAGATGCTCAGAAAGTTTATTATTTTTCTAAACAGAAACAATGTCCAGATGTCCAAAGGTGACTTTTGGCCTACTGTCAGCTAGTTCTCTCATGGCCCTGCCAGACATGCAGAAGAGCTGCCTGTGCATGATGGTGCCTATGCTCTGATACTGATGCCTCTGTGCCCTGGAAGTATTGGATTCATACTGAATTTAAGCATTTGCTTTGGAGTATTAAAGTCATGTAAAGCTGAACTGGACTGATAAAGGAGTGTTAGATAGTGTTTGTATTGAAAAACAACTAAGAAATAATTTTTTGTTTCATATAATGTGAAATATGAATTTAAATAGCTGCTGTTCTTCATGAGTCATAATACCACCACCAACACTGCACATTTGATTGCATAGTAATGTAAATGCAATTGCAATCACTGCAGTCTTAAAAAACGATATTACGTTTGCTGAAAAGATATAAGCAGACAAATAATTTACAGATTATAACAGGAAAAGCAAACTCATATTAAAAATTTCTTATTAGAAATCATGGAAATCAAACACATTGCAAAGATCTATAGCAAAGTAGAATTTTTTTCCTTGATGCACAGTTGTAATTGCCAAAAAAGTCAACATCCTGAATATTTTACAACTTACCAGGCAACATAAAAGTAAACCCAAAACAAACCCAAAACCAAAACACCTTGCTTTAACTCTTCTGTCTATAAAAAGATGATAATTTCTGGTTTTACCATATCATTTCCTTTTCATGGTCTTCACTTGAGTTGACAGAGCTTTGTAATAATTGCAGAGAATTTTCAAGCCAGATTCTTATTTGGCTTTGCAGATTCTTATTTGGCTTTGCAGCTTTTCTGGTATCTTGTTGTACATTTGCTATTTTTGTTCTTCTTGGTGCACTTACTACTGCTTTCATCTTGCCAAACCCTTTCTAGGAAGGATCATTAAAATGGCAGCTAGGATAAGTGGCCTAATGGAAGGAAGAAGGGAGTTCTGAATGCCTTGATAATTTCTCTGGTGTGTGATTTTATCAGGTAAATATTGATAAAGTTGTCCTGATAAAAGTCACAGGTAACATGACTTGTTACCATCATAATGGGAGTTTATTTCAGTGGGACAAGTATTTGGCCCATCTGTATGTTTTTACTGACAATCTTGAGCATATGCACAAAGTATTTGAAGTAGTTTTTGGAGACTGACATCTTATTTCTGTAAACTTTTTACAGTTGTTCATCTATGCCTCTGTTGTGCTTAGCTTGAAAAAAACAGTTCTTAGTTGGAAACTCGGTCACACAAAGTGTAAAACCATAAAATGTCATGCATTTTCCAGCCAAAGTAGTAAAACAGTACTTGGTATAGATGCTACTTGATTGTAACTAAGAAGTAACAGCAATGTGAAGTATTTCTGCTCTGACATAGAGAGCAGCAAATCTTCCACAGTACAGACCTTGGGTATGATTCTTGTTCCAGCTATAGCCTGACAAAACCTGGGAAAGAGAGGAAGTGCTGTGCAAATGTAATTGAAAGCAGAAAGCAGGTTTTGCTCATTATTTAGCTACAGCTGTCACTGTAGTATGTTATGGATTTGCATGGTGAACTTTATCTTAACACATATGAAACAACACAGTGGCTGTAACTGTCTATATCTAGTCTGAGGGCTGCCAAGGGCTGTGACAAACACAATTCCAGGCTGTGCTACAACGCCGTAGGTGCTGCATGCCAGAATTGGAGTGTGTGGTGTTCTCACCTGTAAGCCAAATTCTGATTCAGCCTTAATTGTATTAAATAAATTACATGAAACACACATACAGAAGATAACCTGCTCCATGTAGACCAATGGCCACATAAGCCACCTCCAGTGGCACCATGGTCTGTGGAAATGCCAAAACAGGCCTTCTCATCCTGATATCTTCTCCTGCTTCTATTGCCATCTCCTCTGGAGAAGAAAGTGCTGAAGTTTAAATATTCCTCCAGCAGCAGAAGCCATAGGCTGAATGACCCTTCTGGCATGTTTCTTCCCAGGGTAGGCTGAGCACACAGGGTAGAATCTGACTTTTATACTTGTATTTCAGTTTCAGTAGCAACACTAATAAAGCATGGCATCTTGCCCTCATTCCAGTTCAGTAGCAGCGTTGTTATACAGTGTTCTTTGATGTATAGTAGGTTTTTTTGCTATCAGTTTGGGAGACAAAATCATTTTGCAACCCAGAATCTGATAATTTATCTCACTCTGACTTAGCAGCATGAAGGTTGCAGCTAAAATGTGGAATTTGGTCATTACATACTGGAATTTTTACTGGAATATCTTTTTCTTTTTTTAATTGGTGTTTGAAACCTGGTGTGATAGGTGTCTTTGTAATCATGTGGGTTTGTCTCTGCAGCATCAGTAGTAGTTTGGCCTTTCAGCATAGTATTTATGGAAAGGAGGGGGAAATGCTAAAGGGAAGAAACACTGAACCATGAGTGTAGTAAAACCAGGAGTAAAACATGGGGTAATGGCTCCTGGATCTGACTGGCTTTCAGAAATAGAATCATAAGCATTCCCAGTTTTTCCTGGGTCAGTGCTGTTATGGGATAGCATTTATTTTCAGTGTTCGCTAAGAAATTGAAGACTTTCCCTGAGAAAGATAAAGATTGAGGCCCTGGTTCACTGAGCTAATTTTCCCTGGGGGAAAATTAAATATCCTTAAAAGCAAAAATGATGAAAATATGTTCCTGAGGAGTAAGCTCCATTCAGTAGATTTATTGCAGACCATCAAGTAACTAACCCCAAACTGGCTTTAGTTTTAGTATAGAATTATCTTACTGTTTAGCCTTTCTGTGTAGGAATGGATTTGAGTATTTTGTTAAATTAGATCTGAACCTCTTTAACAAGTGACCATAGAACATTGTATATCAAAATTCATTTCAAGAATATCTAAAACCATTGTAATGGGAAGAAATTAAGATAACAGAGACCTTCTTTCTCCACTGTATTAGCAGAACCAGGCAGAGATGCAACCAACAGGATCTCAGTGTTACCAAAAGGATTAACGCCAACAGAATGAAAACACCTTCAAATTTGCATGAAAAAATGTAGTGCAAAGTGAATGCCTTGCCCAGACATGATGAAGAGACAGATCTAAGAATTAAAATGCACCTTTCTTTGCAAGATAGCCAGAGAGCACAGAAAATGTGGTTTATCCATGAACTATGTTCATGTGCTCTTGTCATAGAATCACAAAGTAGTTGTAGGGACATTTAAAGATTATCTCAGGAATGTCCTTCACTAGACCAGGTTGCTCAAAGCCCCATCCAACCTGATCTTGAACACTTCCAGGGATAGGGCAGCCACAACTTATCTGCACAGCCTGTTCCAGACTCTCACCACCCTTATCATAAAAAATTTCTTCTTTATATCTAACCTAAGTCTAGCCTCTTTCAGTTTAAAACCATCACCCCTTGTCCTACCGCTACAGGCCCTGGTAAAACATCTCTTTCCATCTTTCTTATGAGCCTTGTTTAAGTATTGAAAAGCCACAGTAAGGTTTCCCCAGAGCATTCTCTACTCCAGGCTGAACAACCCCAACTTTCTCAGCCTTTCCTCATAGCAGAGGTGTTCCAACCCTTTGATTGTCTTTGTGGCCCTCCTCTGGACCCAATCCAACAGTCCATGTCCTTCTTCTGTTGGGGCCCTCAGAGCTGGACGCAGTACTCCAGGTGGGGTCTCGCCAGCGTGGAATAGAGGGGGAGAAATGTTACTAAGAGAAATGCTGCTCCACCACCCTGCACCCCTAACACCACTTCATTGGCATTCAGGCCTGACTGCATATTTTTAGATATATGAGTGTAAGCCACTGGTACAAAAGTTGCAATTAAACACATGGGGAATCCTGAATATGTGAGTGTAGGGAGTGGGGGAGAACAGAGGAGCTGGGAAAGAAGGGTCTTCATGCAAGGCTGGGCAGGCAGCATCCTACTCTCCCAGCCCATTCTCCTTCTGCCACAAAAGGCTTCTGTGCATTTGATTTTGAGGAAGGGCATATGCCAAAATTCTCTGACCTTCTGGTAAGGAGGAAACAGTGGATGAAATTAATACAACACGAGTGCATGCTGATGGGTACCCTTGCACCTTATTTGCTCATGCAAAAGAACTAACTGGATTCATGATGCAAAGAAAACAAAGGGTCAAAAAGCTAGGCTATGTGTAAGCAAGCAGCCATGTTGGCAGCTGTGATGAAGGCCTCTGTCTCTGCCCTGGAAACAGCAGTCTTTTTGGCCTCCCCAGCAGGAAATGCTAGTCCTGAAACCCCACACACAGATTTGCACAGCCTGAGGGAACTGTGCCTAGAGATGAGGTCCTGCATGCCTTTTTCAAAGAAGAAATTGCAGGGCTTCATGCAGCCAAAATTGCTACTGGAGCAGTTTTGCTCACCTGAAACCTTAGCGGAGCATTAATTCACTCATTGGAAGTCTGCCCTCCAAAGTCTAGTAGACAGGGGATCAGATTGTCTCTGGCGTCTAGCTCCCACTGTCTTTTGGCAGAGTGGGGTGGCTGACAGGGAGTTAATAACAGCACCTTCAATCTCTTTCTGGTCAGGGGCCCAAATGTGGGTTAGACCACAGGAGATGTTGCCAGCTGCTGCACTGGGAAATACATTTCACTTTGTCTGCTCCCCTTCCTGCGTTTTTGGTTCAGGAGGGAAAAATCATACTGGATCTGTGACTTCTGGACCTGCTGGGACTCTTTCCAACACAGAAATGTATCCAGGTAGAGAGTCCTCATCTCTACTGAAATACCTGGTTGTCTAAGAAAATATACAGAGATGACTTCCACCCAGTTAGAAGACTTCTAGGTGTCTTCAGGAGCCCTTTGCTGGTGTCCAATACTATGAAATCCCCTGCAAATTTTGGGCAGTGGTTTTTAACTTGAAAAATATATTCTGGTGATAGATGGCAATGAAAAGTCCTAAAAATGAACAACATGTCACAGAGAAAAATGCTTTTGATCTCATTAGACTGAGGCTAGACCCTTACATGGGACCTGAGTGCGAGGCTCATACATAGCACAATCAAAACCTTTATCACACCAGCCTGTTCAAATCTTCTCTGTGGTGCAGAGACTATTTCTTTGAATGAAGGTCAAATAAACACATTTTTGCCATTGGATTTTCCTTCCAGCAGATACAAATACATCATTTACTATTCTGTATGTAACAGTTGTGCTGGGGATTCGTCTCCTTGTGCTTTACCAACACTTGCTGCAAATAAGAGGTTGGCAGAGTTGTTCTCTGCTGCCAGGGCCCTTGCTCCTCACTGTATTTCATTATTATACATAAGTCCTTTGAAACAGCAGGAGATCACAAGAGGTCAACTAACTTTTGAAGACCATTGCCCCAGAGCTGTTGTCAAATGATACCTACTTGTACAGCTTACTGTACATGGCACCATACAGTAAGCTGTGTACGTAGGTAGATTTAGAGAGCAACACCAATTATTTGCTTGAACTATTCCAGTGAGGTTGGTGGTTGTTTTATTTCTCACAGTTCATAAAAAGTATCTGAGGAGAAAGGGAGCAGTGGTCTGTAAAATGTATTGCCAGTTCATGCTCTTATCTGCAACACTAACATGGTACTGCCTGATCCAGTATTCAGTGGAAAACAATTTCTCTGCAAAGAGTTTTAGATTGCAGTGGGATTGCTGCCAGAGCAGAATGTCAGCTTAGGCATCAGAGCCTTGAATCCAGTGATGCTATCATGAATCCTTGCTGGAGGATGCCCCATTAGGCTTTAAATTTTGAGGCACTGCAGAACTGCCAACTCTTTCTTACTCACCTTCAGCAGGATTCAGTCATTCATTACTTTGTATGTTGCACTTCTTTGATCATAGATCTCAGTAAAAAAAAAAAATTTATGAGCAATTCCAAACATCCACAGGAAAGTCCCTCACATTCTCCTCTTGAAGATAATTTTATAACCCAGGAGTTCTGGATCATTTCATTATTACTGGAAATATAGTTGAGGGAAAAAGAGCCCATCTGGAGTATATTTTTGCCAACCTTCCATCATATGGTGACACACAGTTGCCGACATCTACATTCTTGCTTAAATTCTGATGTTTCTTTCCTTCTTTCCCTCTATAAAATCACATCCCAAGGAAGAAGCGATGTCTGAACTTCTATGGAACAGTAATATTTAACATCAGCTTGTGATTCCATAACAATTGGGGTTTTTTTTCCCCTTTGGATCTTAAGAAACAATGTAGCTTTCAGGAGCACCAGACTAGTGAGAAGTGGTGGAGGTAGGAATGCTTACCCCTGGTTTTTGCTAAACAAAAAACAGTCTTCACTCTCAGACCAGGTCAGAAAGCTAGACTTATCAGAAGCCATGCATTTTTAATAAAGCTTTTTATCAAAACCTTGACCTAATAAAGTTTTTTGTAGAGAGGCCTTTGTGTCTTTTTTAGTTGGCAAAGAGAGTTCAGAACCTGTCAATTCAGCTGGTAGTTCAGCCTAGGTGATCAAAATGTGCATGTTGGTCATGAAAAAGAAGTGACTGGGGTGTAATAGTCTCAGCTGGGTGTAAATTTAACAGAACTGGGGCCTAGCTAGCCTAAATATTTTTAAGACCAGTAAATGCAGCGATTATGAAACATGCTGTCTTCTAGCTATGCCCTCAGAAGGGGTGGTGTACCTCTAATTCCCCAAGCAGAATCACAACTCAGCAGCTTCCCCATCAATAGACTTCAGCTCTGATTTAGCAAAATCATTCCCAGGTGTTTCAGTTTTCATTATATTGTTACCAATATAGTCAACAAGACTCTCAGTTACTGCCAAGTCTTTGTTTAGAGTCAACCAGGCTTGCATGGCCCAAGGGGAGTCCAGGGTTCCTAGGGGAATCCTAGGTGTGACAGGATACAGCCTCAGGGAACAATTTTGATTCAGCTTTACAGGGAGAATAATTGCCATTGGGGAATTCAGATGCTGTCAGAAAGTCTTGTGTTGAGTCCTGCCCAAACGCAGATGTCCAGGAACACAACAGCTGCAAATAATGAATCACAGTCATTTCCAGTGATACCCGTGTGATATTTTTTTTCCTTTCAGATTTCTTTTGTGCTCAGAATCAAAGTTGGTAAATTTACAAAGACAGTGGAGAACATGAAGAAAAAGCACTTTCTGAAAGTCCAGCAACTCAAAGGCAATTATGCAAGATTGCACTACCATGTGAATCACTGCAGCTGTTTACTGGGAGTGAAGCAGATGTACAGAATATAAGTACGGGCATTGCATTTCTGTGCTTTCATCTCTGAGATAATTTTCACATTCCCAAATCAATATATAATGCAATCACTGTGCTCTAGCATACTGATTCCCCAGACACACTTAAGAGATGGGAACTGTTGGATGAATATACTATCTCTAGTAAAAGTTAATGGTTCAAATAGGATCAAAGCAAGAAGTTTCTCAAGGACCATTCAGATAGAAAACATGAACTCTAAGCATCTAGCTGTAAAAAGGACTCCCTTAGTAAAGCGGTCATACAGTCCAGGCAAAGGTCCCTTTCAGTTTCTCCCAGGAGAGCCAGATAAGAGTATGAAGGAAAAGGAGATTACAGGTAAAAGGAGCAAAGTGGGCTAACAGAATACTCCCTAGTTCCAGGAATTTTTGTAACCTTCCACCCTAATGCTATTGCTTTATGTTACCAAGGAGTTGGAGTAAAGCAGTTCTGTAAATGTTTTGCTCTTCTCAGTTCTTCACAGAATTATTATCAGCAGAACAAGCAGTAATAATGTTTAGCCTGCTCCACTCCTTTTCACCAGGAAAGATAATGCAGGGAGAGCCTTGAAGGAATCTTGCTGCAAGGAAAACTATGTCTGGAAAACATGTTTTGTGTTTTGCATATGGACCTGAATTCCTGTGGGAAGCAGTTCCAAGTGATGATGGGATCCGTAACAGGATGAACAGTGTATTGGGCTCCCTGTCTTCTTGTGGATCTTGTTGTGGCCATAACTTTGTTAATGCCCAGAGCTGAAGTATATAGTTGCAAAAATTCTTGGTTATCTTCTGTTCTTCTTTGCTTTGTAAAATTTATATAAGCTTCTGCTGTAACACCATTGACTGAAACAAAAATACAGTTGCAGAGTATAAAGCTTTTACTTTTATGAAGCCTCATGTTATTCTCCATAAAATAAAGGACTCATCAAGACAAGTTTACATGCAATCTTAACTCTTCCATTGTGTATCTATTATAAAAAGCCAAGCTTTTCAGGAGAGACAGCATCATTTATTAGCTAGTTGATACAGTTAAAAAACCTGAGATAACTCACACAGTCCCTTCAGCAAGCCAGACAGAAGCTCAAAGCTCCCTGCCAAACAGATGTTGGAAGTGATACGTGCCTGCATCACTCTTCCTATTGCTGCATGGGCAACAATATGTCTTGCACTGGATTGTAACTTCCTCCAAATAAAAAGTGAGACTTTATCCCACAATAACTTTTTGCAATAAAGCAGTATAGAAGTGAAATGCATTAAGCATTCTCTTCTATATTGTTAGTATTTGCTTCCAAATGTGAAATACCTGAATCACAGACTACATTTCAGTCCATGGTTCAGTTTGACCATACACGTAAAAAGAAAGGTTGCTATTTAACTGAGAAAATAATGACCTCTTCAGACTAGCAAGACACCATCTATCCCAGCAGCCACAGGGAAGGGAAGATACTTCAGCACTTTACAGGTTGGTTATTAAAAATGTTACACCGTAATTTTTCTGGGAAAGGAAGAAAGAACCTTTCTTAAACTGGAATTAAAATGTACATAAGTTTTTACTAGATTAAAATATCCTTAAACCCGGTATTAACAAAAAAAAAAGTCATGAAAACACAGAAGTATATTCTAGAAATGAAACTGTCTTCTGCCCCTTGTAGTAGGCAGTACAAAACTATGCAAGAGAAAATCTCCTATTCAGTCTATCATTTCTAAAACAGTTTTTCAGTACGGATCACATATTCATATGTCTCAGCCCCACCAACAGGTTTAACAGTCAGAGTGTCTACGGCCCCCTCCCATCCTTACTGAGAAGGCAGGCAGGGAATATTGAGGAAGACATGAAAGAAAAGGGGCAATGTTCTACCTAGCATAACCTTGTCTTTGACATGCAGAATCTCCTCTAGCTGGGGAGAGGCTCTGGGAGTGGTTCTTTACCACAAACCATCTGCAAGCCGCTGCTCTGTGCCTAAAGCAGGCACTTCTTCCAGCTCCTGTTGTAACTTGCGTGAGCTCTCCTGCAGAGCTCATTAGGGCACCTGATTGAGGTGGTAAATTGAAAGAAAGTTCCATCATTTATTGGAAGCCATAATTGGAAACCTGAAATTAAGGGCCTGGAGGGATTATAGAAAATCTTCCAGCTGCTTGAAAAAAAATCTATTAGTCCATTAGGAAGGGTTGCGAAGATTGCTATTTCAGCTAGTCTTCCTGTATAGCTCATAAACATTGCCTGTCAAATCCCAAACTCTTCACCCAGACAAACTCCTGTTGAGCAAATGGAATTTTGCCTGAGGAAGGACTGAATAAGATCTTCTGCAGTTAACCCTGTGAGCCTGGCACTGGAGGACTAGTTGTCGTGATGATGCTACCTGTTCTCATTGAATCTGACAAGGTGGAATGAGCCGCAGAGATTATACACTGTTACATGTTGGTCCAGGAGCATTTGTTTAGCCTAGTAATCACTGGTTACCAAATATTCATAATGTATACAATACCTGGTCAAATTTGTGTTTGCCTTCAGGTCACCTATAATTTGCACACCGTTATTTTCCATCACTTGTGTTCTAGGTAAAGATACAAATACAAAAGCTTTTTCTGGTAACGAACTTTTTTTCATTTGTGGTTCTCCTAAAAACAGAACACTATTGACAACAGCTTTGCTTTCCTTAACTGCCTTTTATGGCTCCCTTAGACGAATCCCGTGAGAGTTTCTGGATCAGAAAGCTGAAAACCATTGCTAACTTAAATTATTTCCTTTTAAATGCTGAAGCTGTTGACATATGTAGTCCATGGGCTAAGTAATTTTTTAAAATTTGATAACCAAAGACAGGATTCTGATGTTCTTACTTGCCCTTTGACACGAAGATTTTCTGTAGGTCTACTCCTGCAATGATGTACTACAAGATAAATAAGAGTATTATCATGCAACTACAAATTACTGGCCTTCCTTATCAACACTGAGTTCACAAGACAAGTATCAGTTGTATTGTCTTGGAGCAGTGCAGGACCTTGAAAGTGTCCTGACCTGGATTTTACTGGTACTGGGTAAATTCCCATTATTATTTCTCACAAATGAATTACACAGATTGTGTTTACCCTCTGTCGGAGGCACAGCTCTGTGTGTTATTTTTATGTCTAATGCCATCATTTGCTCAGGGCATAATGAGACAAAAATAAATAGGCTGAGATTAACCTAACACACTTCAACTTCACAGGCCCACGTAAGTGCCAGAAGTAGTAAATTATGAAAGAAAGTATATCTAAGTGTTTTGGATGTAGAAAATTCAGCTTAAGTGCTCTGAGAGGACTCAGTTCCCATTTTACCCATGTAAGAGGTGTCTTGATCACATTCCAATTCAGTTAACTGCATGAAGGCCAATTCTCCTTTAAGACATGAATGAGCAGATACTACTTGGATGATCTAATATCACTGCAATGGGCATAATGTAAAATCCTGAATAGAGTGACCTCTCTAACACCTGCAACCATGCATCTGGATCATGAACACAAGATCTACTTAACTTTTCTGTGCATTTTGAAGGAGTCAGGCTAATTTCTGCACTGATCTAGTGCTGTTGAGGACAGCAGTAACCACTATGTGTCAGCTAAAACATAGTCACAGTATTCTCTTTCAATGGCACATAAAAAGAAGTGTGAATATTTCAGAATAGAAGGCCTAAAATTATACTTAGCAACCCAAATGAGTGGCTTGATTTTCAAATCAATTGGACAATTGAAAGTTCTCATTCAGCTGTTGCTATTAAGCATCCTAGAAAATCAAGCTGCCAATTTGTATACAGCTACACATACAATATACAGATGAACATGTGTATGTATATGCATATACCCATCATTCTCTGTTCTTCCTGTCTTTACTTGGCAAAAATGATGTGTCAGAGAAAATGCAAGAGAAAGCATGAACTCAATAAATGGCAGGATGGGAAGAATCAGAATTTATAGCTCCACATAATACAGATGACAGTCTGGATCCCTGCATACCCCATACTTTATTAGGCTCATGAACAGTAAAGAACTAAGTGTGTTCTAGTGCAAGCAAATTCCCATTTGCCCATTCTCACAGATCTTGCACATATTGCCTGTTTTCTCTCTTGCACTGTACATGACACTGAGTTTGCAAAACTCCTCTAGAAGTTGATTTTATAACAGGACCTTATTACATACATAGCACATACACAAGAGATAACCAGAGTGGAATTCATGCCCCTGTTTTTAAATGTCATCGATGCAGGCAATGAAGGCACACCTGTGAGCTAGGTGTCTATATGCCCACACCAGTCAATAAAGTCCTGGTCAATTCAGTCAGTAGACTGTAACAAGCTATCAGTCTGATCAAAGATAGGTGTGTGCTTTAGGATCAGATGAATCAATTTCTGGTCCCCGGTGACTAGGCAGATGCAGACAACATGGATATCTAAAACGAAATAAGACATACATCACCTCCAATGTTTCCCTACTTGAGCTTATTCCCATCTTCCTTCAGTTGTCAGAAGTCTTTGTGAAAAGTCAGCCGTGATCTTCTTCTTCTTGAAATCTTGTTTTCTCTCGACTTTAGTGTCTCTTTCCTCTCCTGTTTCTCCTCATGAGTGTCTGACATTCTTGCAGTCTGATCCCTTGTTTGACCTTCTACATCTCTCACAGAGCACTGTCACAGGTTCCATTCTATTCTCCATTACTACTGTATTTCTCAGTTATCTTCCTTGCAAATGCAAGCCTAAGAATCATCTGGGCTGTAGACAAATCATAATTTTACCTCTTTAGCCTAGAACTGTCTCATTCTAGCCAAACCAGAAGTTCAGCAAGTTTTTCCCAGTGGACATCGTCTTCCATTCAAGCTGTACCTGGGCCCTCACATTCAAGTCCTGAAAAAAGTCAAGGGTGTTCTTTTCAATAGCATATAGTATAACTGGGCCCTGATCCATGATACATATACCTATACAAATAACAACACTTTTCACTACATACAGCAGCAAGCAGTGAGAACTCAGCTCTGATTTGCCTTTTTTTAATTTAAAGGATAGGCTCATAAAAATAACAGAAGGCCAAATTTTCTTATCATGTCTTTGCCAAGAATGAACTTTGTAGGGAGAAATGTTATGTTTCCAAATTATTACTGGATGCTCTACAGAAAAATTATACAGCCTGCAGAAAGATGCAGAGCATGTAAAAATACTGCTGCACACACCAGTGTGCTTTTTCTAAAGCAACAGTTTTTGGATATAAATGACAGAATTCACCCTTATTTTAATGTGGTGTGCCTCTGGTTTTCTTGTCTCGACAAGCACTCAGAATGTATCATTTTTCACATTCTTTCTTGGGGGCTTTAGAAAAAATAAATTCATCCCCCACCAGATTTGAATATATTCTTCTCACTCTTAGCTCTCCCACTTGAGTCTAGCAGATTTTGAAGGGTGCTTTAACAGCAAAACCAGATAGGTTTACATTTACAGCTAAGGGGGGAAAAAAGCTGTTAAAATAGTTCATTTGGAATGTCCTGTGTCCCTAGCTCTTAATTCTGCTTTCTTTTTAATATTCTCATTCTAAAGCTTGTTCTCATCAATAATGCTGCTGTGAAATGGCTATGAGCCAAAGCTGGGAAATGGTACATATTTCTCCAAGTCTCTTCCATTTTCTGGCTGCCATTACAGTGATGTTCCTGGTATAAATGTTCAGACCACTGGTGGATGGGGAGGGGAAATGATAGGATATGTTAGCCTCCTGTTAAGAGTACTCATGCTAATACAGCAGCAGTAAGACCAGCTGTTTCAGGTTATTATACCAGAGGACATACTGGCAAAACCATGTGATCTTTATTCTGTGGTGTCATATAGTGCTTTAACTGTGTACTTTCTGTAAGTCTTCTGGAAGGGTCAAGTTTCTGTACTACTCTTTAGGAAATGCACCTGCATCAATATCACCTCATTTGAAATTTTACTGGAATCCTGTTAGCTTGGTGATTAATGTGAGTCCTCGAAAACACGCTTACAAATGCATCAAATTAAAACACGTGACGTGGGTACTTTGCCGTGCAACACACAGGTTCTGCAAGGATTCTCTCTGCTACCACTAGGACTTTGCATCTTTGCTACCTAATGTTTCTCAGCCATTTCATTGTCCTTGATGAAAAATGAAAAGCAAATAATTACTAACCAAGGAGTTTTCTGATGAAGGTAGCTGGAAGAAGGTTTCATTCTATTATCTCTCTGATAACAATATTCCACATTTTCCATATGCCTTAATTACTCATTTGATATGTACACTGCAATAATCATTGCTTTAGTAATTTACTTCATAGCTGTATTAGAAGTAAAATAATTTTTTTCTGTAGGAATATTGTAAACACACCTATTTTCACTTCTACCTATTTTCACTTCAGAAATGTTAAATGACAAGACTAAGTAGTCAATGTGTCTATTTTACATGTCAGAGAAGGTTAATATGTGTAAATCAATTTCTTCATGCTGGGGACAATGTTTTCCTACAAAAATGTTAGTAAATTTAAAAGGAGGGGCAAAATTAATTTCTGATTTAGCTACTTCTGAGGAAAGCAACTTAAAATAGACTGAAAAGTGGCAAAATTCAATGGACTCAGAAGTGGAAGGCCTTCAGTGACATGTGGTGATTAACCAATGCTGTGGATCAAACCGTGTCCTTGCTCCAGTCTTGACCACCAGGAAAGGACAAATGCTGGCAACAGTGCCTAGCAATACAATCAGGCCATCTGCTTGTGCACGTCAGATGCAGGAGGACTGCTGCAAGGCATCTTAGGCAGTGAGGTAACATATGGTGCCCTCACATCAACACCTGTCCAATATAGACCTGCAGCCACACCTCCCGCACCACCAGGCACATGTCCTACTCTTTGTTCAGAAGGTGCAGGCATGGGTTTGGGATATGCTAAAGCAGGTGCTCCTCAGGGTTCACTCCTCCCGGCATTAGTGCATGCTTTGCCAGGCCAAGCATCACTCCATGAGGTAGCACACAGCTGGGCATCCTCTCCCAGTCCTTAAACAGAGGTGTTAGAAAGTACTGCAGGTGAAGCAGGATCGGTTGCACACTAGGTTGGTATTATCCAATAGAGTAGTCTCTGCTCTTGGTTATTTAGAAATGGCATGAGCTGAGCAGCAAAGAAAATGCCTAACAGCAATGGGTACAGACAGCACTTTTTTGGACTCTCCACATCTCCTGGTTCAGCCAGTGGCCCCTTCGCACCAGGTGGAAACACTGGAGTGTCATGAGAATACAAGGAGAAATAGAAGGCACAGAGATTTACCTGCAGAAAAAATTCTAAGTGAGGAGAGTGGAGGATCAACTGGAAGTAAATATTGACTTGATGCCTGTATAATCATACATCTCTCCCTTCTTTTCAAAACTCTAGGGGAGAGGTAAGCAAGTTTGAAACAAATCTCCCTGGCAGTGCAGCTGACGCCACTGCCCTGGTGTCATTCAAACCCCATCATTGTTAATCATTAGCAGAGATGAAAAGGTTAGCAGGGGAGAGACAGAGAAACAGAGCTCAACCCATAAATAGCACCTGCTTCCAAGAACCACCTAATGACTGCATCTTAGAAATCAGGGAGAGGCTGTCCAAATCCATTAAGGCACTTAGCATACATATGTATAACAGACCTGTCATTTTGGGTTAGGGAGAAAAGAGAACAAGACTCCCAACACACCGGGAAAATATATAAAATTACCATTTCAGTCAGACTGTGCAGTTCATAGCCTGTCAGCTTCTCCATTTAACCCCATTTTCAAGATATTATTATTCAGCTGATGAATTTGTTCTGAGTTTTAAGTCTTATCACAGAAGATTTTGCAAAAGAGCAAGCAATCAATCTTTCTTTCATTATTCCTTTCTTCACAAGCATTTGAAAACAATTTTGAAGCCATTTTAAACTTCAGTAGTGCAAGAGGCTACCTATTTTACAGTAATAGGGTAAGGATTAACAAAATTAGTATGTGGGCAGCAATAAGAAGACCTAAAGAAATAAAGCAGTATGGAATACAAGTATACATTTAGACTGGAGACTGCAGTTTAATGCCAAAATAGATTTCCATATATTGAAAAGGGTAATGGTGAAGACAATAAAAAAGTGAGCATAGATTAAAAACATCACCCATAAACAGGGAAGCTGGGTTTGATTTTTTTTTTTTCCTGCTCTTAAACACATAAAATAAACTTACTTCTGGTGTAGGTCTTCAGAAAATGCTGGAGGTTCTTCAGGGATTAATTTGGCCATTATGCTGTGAAGCTTGCTCAGATAAACTGTTGCACCTGCTGGCCTATCCTAGATATTTGGGAAGCAATGGAAACTTGAAAAGAGGTCAGTGATTTTTGCTGCACAACTCTGAAACAACTTAAAAGTACATTTTTTTCAAATTGGTGTGGTAGGAATGGGAAATATCACTTACTGAGTGTGATAAAAAATGGGTAGCGACCCCTTTGCATGTGCTACTGAAAATGTGCTCCTTAACTCATGAAATTACTATGGATAATTTACCATACTATAGTTTCTCTCTCGCTTGGGTCAGTAGTGTCCAAAGATTGCGAATATGTGGCCACTAGTTAGCAGCCAATGTAATACACACTACCAGGCTCAGAAAGCAGACCAAAATAAAGTTGCTGTGAAAATGAGTTTTCCTTGAAGAACTGCTGGTGCATATCTATGTTTTTTCAGTGCTATGCTTACAGGACCCCTGAATCCTCTGGGCAGAAACTAGGAATGCTTGATCCTAAATGCATTCCCTTGTGAATCCAGAATTCACACCCAAGGCTCTCACCTCACTTGGTTCCACAGACCCATTTTAAAGGATTATTTATGTCAATGGGGATTGTGCTTCAGCATGCACAAGCACACAGGTTCTGGATGGCTCTCCCCCAGGGGCTGCAGGCCAATGCTGCTCCTGGTTCTGTTTCCAAGAGCAACATAAACTCACAGATACCTCACAAAAGATCATACAAATGAGTAGCATCTGTCAAAGAGCAGTGATGGGTAAATACTGCTTCTATTCCTATTGCCAGTCTGTGCAAAACAGAGGTGGAAACATACTAAGTGACAGCTTCGCCGACTTTGCTCAATTTTAAAAGAAAAGCAACTGCACTTTTTACATAAGGACACAAAAAGCTCTTCGTTTAAGGAATGTATGGTATAAATCAAGGTTCTGAGAATATTTTTCTCTGCATAATGCCTGGTAGGAAAGGCTAGCAAAGTTTGCATAATGGGAACTTAATGTTGTGCTTGAATGTAAACTGTTACAGCTGTTAGCAGAAAACCACTGCCACTAACCATTCCCTATGGTATACTGTCAGTTTACTTTTTAGGGTTTGTTGGGGTTCCTCTGCTTTTTATGTTGTTACTCACTTTTCAAAAGCTACCTATTCTCTCCAGCATAATTTTTCCAGTCATTCTCTATGCTTCTTCAGCAAAGTCCCTGGCCAGTCTAGAGTTTGAATCCTTTCATTCTCTCATCTAGTGAGTCTTTCCCTCCCCCTGCACTGTCCCTTTTCCATCCCTTTTTCTTCCAGCTAACAAAATAACACTACTCCAGAAGCAATCCATAGTTCCTACTCAGTGGAAATCCTCTCCCTTCCCTCTGTTTCTCCTCAATCAGGACAAAGTGTCTTGTTTTGTTAAATTGTCTTTCTTAGTGTTCCATCAAAATCACTGGAATTTTTGTCCTTACATGGAGCTAGGACTGGGCCAGCCCTAATGTACCCTGACAGTAGCTGCCCACTGGGTCTCTGAATGGGATGGTAAACATTTTTTATTCTTGGATTATTTTCTTTGCACTGATTTAAAGCCATTGGTGATCCATAAAGGAGGGCCAGCATGGTGAGGGAGACTGCCGTTCCTCAGGGATAGCAATCATTCATACAGTAGATTAAGTACTGTGCTTTGGCTGCAGCATGATGGAGAAGGTCAAAGGTGCTGGCAGATAGCTCTGGAGGCTGACATCCTGTTTTGTCAAAAGCTTCATTAGAGACTTGCTATCAAATAATTTCACAAATATCAAGTGGCCAGTACTTATAGTTGCTTCTGTGCTCTGTGAGCTCAGTGAAAGCTGAGAGCTCCTTCCTGCAGAGAAAAATTATCATTCTCCACCACAGTGTCCTGGTACCAAGAAGTGTCAACAAATCAAACAGCAGTGAGATGGTCCAGAAACTACTCCACAAGTGTAGTAGTCTGTGTTGACTCCACTTTTTTGTTGCCAAATCAGAAGTAATTTACTCAGCACTTCCTTCCCATCTGCAACTTACAGCTCTCAAGCATCGCTTCTCTGTGTGTCTGTCTGTGATATAAGAGTGATAAAAGGCAATGTCACCCAACTCTTCTTCCTTAATTTTTTTTTCCGGTGTTATACCATCTAGGAATTATACTGTAAGGGAAGTAAATGGGAACAAGTGTATCAAATAGGAGGGCAGCTGTAGTATTAACTATTTCTTTTCTTCATAGAGTTCTTGGCTGGCTTGAGTTTGCTAGAAGCATCTCTTGAAATGCAGCAGCAACCAAAGTTTATGATAGCGGATCATACTAATACTGACTTTTTTCACAAGGATAAGAATAACTTTTATTTCTGCTTAAAGTTGGCAGTGTTTCTAAACTATTCAGAATGT
The DNA here is from genome assembly GCA_026212715.1 of Elanus axillaris. Lineage (NCBI taxonomy): Eukaryota > Metazoa > Chordata > Aves > Accipitriformes > Accipitridae > Elanus > Elanus axillaris. The sequence goes on along the minus strand of JANZLQ010000079.1, from coordinate 22,935,508 downwards.
TTGCACTGAAGTATTTACAGCAGGTAACAATTACAAGACGAAAGCCCATCATGCTGTGACTTATTATAACAGATTGTGATTTCACATACATGGAATCAAGTTCTTTAAATCTATCCAATCACAACAAGCACTCTTTTAACTGTTATCCTGGGTAAAATTACAGCACATCATTTTTTTTCCCAACCATTCAGTTCCCAGAACTTTCTATTTCCAACAGTCTCTGCGAGGGAGTTCAGTATATAATTTAGCAATTCCACATTTGCAGTGATGAAAAGAGTGAGATCTCTCTTGCACTGAAAAAAACGTAAAGTATTTGTGATGCATGTTTACTCAGACTGAAGGACTTACTTGACTCCCATAAGTTACATCAAAGCATCATCCACTGGGTACTTCATAACATGGTGCACTCTACCAGGAATTCAGCATTAGACTAGAACAGCACCAGGAATAATAAGAACTTCTTCACAGCAGACCCAGTCAGACTGCAGTACTAGACTGACTGCATGTAGATATCAAGCAGCTGCCTCAGGCTTGACTTAAACAGGCCAGAACGGGTGCTGGCATGAAGAGAAGAAATGTCGGGGAGCTATCCAGGAAACTGCACTTGCCTCCACCTAGTTAATGTGCCAATAGGGAACATGCGTACGTTAGGCTAGCTACTGCACATGAACACACCAATAGCAAAAGTGGTAAGAAACGCCTCCTTCCATCTTTAAGCCAGAAAAACTGTGTCATTTCCTCTTGGACCAGAGCCTTCCTGCCATGATTCATGCTCAGCTCTGCTTGGTTACTATAACCCACTGCACCTTGAGCTACACAGATGCAGAATAAAAAGCTAAAAAACTAGACACATTCATGAGAATCCTGCTCTACAAAGCAGTGACACTCATCCTGGTACACTGAAAGCACCTTTTCTATCAAAGCACTGGCAAAAGTCCAGCCAATTTTTCTTGAGCAGATTGTCATGGAACCATGGAGAAAGTCATGGGAAGTTCTTTTAAGTCAGTGACCAACTCATTCACAGAATGGGTGAACATATTTAATATTAATTTCATGTTTATATCCTATATCTAGATATTCCAGTGAGAATAGTGCAGACAGATGAAATTTGTTCTTCTCATACAAGGGAGTTTGCATTGCCTATTAAGCCTCTAGAGCTTAAGATGCACGTTTTTTCCATAAACAATAAATTCAGTTAAGAAATAGCATTTTGGATTCTGTTCTCTTTGACTCATCTAGTGGATCCGAGTCCAGTCAAGTCTCTCTCCAGACTGGGAAAATCTGAATTTTATCATCTCCATGAATCACTACCAGCTTTCCTCACTTGACTCCAGAGTCACCCAATTTCAATTTTTTGGACATGAACCAATTCAACAACAATGTGAAATAAAGGGTGGAGGGTTTTTCTGATGCAGTGCCTGGCTGTGAAGCAGAGTTAGTCATCTAGAGGCTGACAAGAGACTTAACAAGAAAGCTGATGTCCAATTATTCAAAGAAGAACACTCAGTACAGCCTGTTCCAAAACAAGAAAAGTCTTCGAGGCAAACTGATCACACTTCCTGTCGTTTTCATGTAGTATCAAGGATGTCCATAATTTGAATGAGATCGAATTATGAATTGAGTAACATAAAACATTCTTTATAGCATGACTTTCTGGAATGACTGTTACCATGCCTCACACACATGTATGTTTTCTACCTCTAATGATTTTTTTTTAAATCAGGAGCATACCCATCTCCAGCTATTGAGATCAGCCTCTGGTACATAGTCAATGGAGAGATACAAGAAAATCTCTCTGCAGAAGTGCATATGGCTCTTCACTGAGTATCGAGAAGGTCTAGGTAGACAGCTCTTCTGACTTAGACACAGAATAGAAGCAGGTAATTGTCACAGGTACGTGGGATTGCTCTAGATCCAACTTCTCAACTTGCTAATAAATATTTTAAAGATTCATATATTTTTTAGTATCATATCCTCTATAAAAACAGAATTTCATAACAAGGCCCATTTATAATATGTGATGGAAATCTTTTTTTTATTTTCTGCCAGAGCATTTTCAAAGATATGGTAACCTGAGGAGAACCTCTGCAAATCAGGCAGAGCCATCCAGTCAAGAACACATCTAAGGCACAGCCATGATCCTTACTGGAAGTTTTCTGTCATTTCCAAGGAAGCCTAGAAAAATATCCCACCACATAGCCCCACAAAACTTATGACTTGAAGCTGCACAAACCAGGTATAAATGGACAAGCTGCAATGGCACCTGCAGCAGTAGCTAATGATGAAAAGTGGATGTATTTGTATGTACATAAGTGATTCAATATTGTATCTTTTAAAGACATGTTTGCATGCTAACAGGATCTTGCCTAATGTTCTCATGCTAATATCATGCCATGCAGAATCATGCTGTATGAATGCTGTTCATCACTGTCAGCCAAAACAGTCAAAATCAGAATTTAGAATTGTCTTAAAAATATATTTTTCTCTTATTAAGTTCATGTCTAATCAAACAGAATGAAAGAGTAAACCCCAACTAGTACCAGTGCAAATTTATGTGAGGTTTAAAAAAAGGATAGCCATTAAAATGAAGCAATTGGCTTTAATTGTTTCCAGTCATTCAGCATGGGAAGTCTTATCAAAATATCTGACAGTGACTACCTTGACTTAATTTCTTTCCTGAAATTAAATATGATTCACACTACTGAAAAATCTGGTGATTTACAACCAAGGTTGATTTTGTACTAAATCAACTGTACTAAACAGTTCTTTAAAAAAAAAAAGGAAGAAAGAAAGAAATAGCCAGTCAAGCAGTCAAGGAATGTGTATTAATCTAGCTAAGTAGGTTTGCATCAAGCTAACATGCCATACTACTGTGTCCTGGTTTCAGCTGGGATAGAGTTAAGTGTCTTCCTAGTAGCTGGTACAGTGCTGTGTTTTGAGTTCAGT
>JANZLQ010000079.1:22904947-22932462 GCA_026212715.1 Elanus axillaris | reverse complement strand
AGTACTCTGTGCACCATTTGTATATTCCAATCCTTTTACTATTACTGTTGTCATTTTATTAGTGTTATCATTATAATGACTTTCTTCTTTTCTGTTCTATTAAACTGTTCTTATCTCAACCCACGAGTTTTATTTCTTTTTTCCCCGATATTCTCCCCCATCCCGCTGTGGCGGGGGGAAGGGGTAAGCAGCTGCGTGGTGTTTAGTTGCTGGCTGGCGTTAAACCATGACATACTGGCAGACCTATCATAAAATCTTCAGTATTGCTGAGTCTAGGTGTAGGTTCACAAATGTCTAGACATTTTAAAAAATGTGATGTAGGCTCCCAGCTCACTGCACTGATAGTCTTACACCTAATTTGTGTGTACTTTCCTTCCTAGTCAACCCTGTGGCCCCAGAGTAAACACCTTGATATAAATTTACAAAAGGATCAAGTACACACTCCCAAGCCTCTAATCACCACTTTCTAATTTTAAGCAAAACACTGTGCTGCCTCACTACTACTTATGCAGAGAGATACCTAAATATCAACAGACCCGTATTGTAAAGTGCCTTTTGGTGAGTCTTAAGGAAAAAGCAGCTTCAGCTGTACTGGTGCAGCTCAGGGAGGGCCAAGACCTAACACAAGGTTTTTCATTCCTCTGACTTCACCATACCCATTTTCTTCTCCCATTCCTGTATCTGTAGTGCTCTCACACAATGTCCCATTTTCAAACAGCTAATCCTGTGAAACAAACTTCAGGTCACAAGCTCCAGCACTGCTCCCTGACAGCCCAGAGGCTGTACTTGTGGATCAAGGCCAACTGTACTGCTGTTGTATTAACCTTAATGAAGAAAATCAATCTTCTTTAAACAGAGAAGTGCCATTCCTCCTATACCTTCAGCTCTTGATTATTCATTCTTGGCTTTCTCTTGGCTAACCCAAATCCTGGGCTTCACTGTATTTTCTTCGCTGCTCATATTAGCAATCAAGTAGGGGAACATTAACCATAAAGAATAGAATTAGTCAGGAGACCCTATGGTCATGGCAAATCCTGGTGAGACCTCTCTATTGCTATGGTGAATCTCTCATTTTTAAAGATAAGCATGCTGTAGTGGCTATGAAAAACCAAGCACAGTGGGTGTGAGATGACCATCCAGGCTATGTACAATAAGCACCTTTGTTTGTGTACTTTGAGCAATGGTTACTATACAAGTTAGTTTATTAGCTGGTTACTATCCTGATATTGAAGCTTCCTTCAGTCTGAGTAGTTTTCATCCTGCAATTGCTGCTGATAAAAAAAAAAAAAGGCTCATTTTGGCACTTTCTTGCTTCTCCAAGACAGCAATATTAAAGCAAGGTGTCCACTAGGCCATCCTTAAAGAGCTTTTGGGGGCAATTGCTACTCCATTATTCACCTTGGCAAACAAGCCTTTCCTGAGTAGTGAGTTATCATCTGTCTGAACCATATTCCAGGCTCAATGATGCCTTCACTGGTGTGTAACACAGTGACTGAAACATAGGGTTTCCATCCTCTACTGAGTCAGCTGGTGCATCACCTCCCTCAGCACAGGCCACACAGCATTGCTTTTTCTGCCTGATGGAGGCACCATCTGGACAAAGTCTAAATTTCTGCCCCCTGTTGCAGGCTGGTAAGCAGAGAGCTCTGTATGTCTTTGACTGGGAGTAAGTCACGTTACTGAGGATGAAAAAAATACTATCAATCTAAATATAAAATTAGTATTTAGAGACACTCTTAGGATAGGTATGGAGAGGTAATCAGCTCTTGGCAGACTGTAGAGCTGTATGCATGGTAGATTTTTCCCAGAAAGTAGTGTCTAAAAGAGGCACCCCAGCAAAATTCCTGAAAATATATAAGTGTTAAAGCTTCTTTACTTTTATTAGTATTCTCACTCCAAAAGCTAACTTTTAGACAGCTGTCAGATTTTTGCATTTTGTGGAGAGGACGTATATCTCCTACAGACAGGCTTTAGTGTCCTAGTGAAAGCAAGTGTGTGCCCTAGGAATACCTTTGTTCCGATTAGTCCCTGGTGCCTGCAGCTTATTTTGCTGTTTCTCTGCAGCTGGAGAAAATAGGAGCTAAAGTTTTACACAAAATGGGTATAAAAAATGGGTTTACAAATTACAGTATATAACTACTATATACCTGAAAGGAATACTGATATTCCTTCCTCTTTTTTCTTTGCTCTTATCTTTGCTCAAAAAGCTCCTCAAAAGCAGAGCTAGTCAAAGAATCCATCAAATGATGGGAGCAGGGGGGGTGTTGAGACAATAGCTTGTGCAAATGTTTTAATTTGGTCAGCATTTCCTGGAGATTTTTATTCCAGTGAAAACATAGAAAAGGAAAAATTATGCTCAGGTTTTGTGTGTTGAAAACTGGCTTTGTTTCTTTGGCATTTTGTATTTGAGTTTTAAAAGAGAAACATTTCAGCAGAAAATATCTTGCCAACACTAAAATCTTTCAGCTTAACTTTTTGTGGAAAGTCAATATCTAAGAAGAATGATGATTTTTTGACTGGCCATTCTTAGCATTGATTGTCCCCTGCCAGTGTGGAACATGTTGTCAGTGAATTATCACACAGAAGAAAATTACTTTCTCTCCTTACTGTAGTAGTCACTAGGCCAGTTTGTTTCAAACAATATGAGGGACACCATTTATTTTAGACCCAAGTTGATCTAGTCCACAGCAAGGCTGATGAATATACTGCTGACAACAGAAACACTGAAACTGAGCTAAAAATAAAATAAAATCTTACATGTACTGAAGAAATTCAAGTCTACTGCTGCTTGAAATATGTCCTTTACTTTGAGGTTATGTGCTATGTTCCATGTGCAACACTGGAAATGGACATTCCAGCCCGCGCAGGTTGAATGAACTGAGTTATGGTCATCCATTTAAAATTGGGTTTATGGCTTGTAATGAAAAGGAATTACTGTAACGCTGCTCATTTAGTTCCCGTCAGTGAAACTGTCATTTTACCATTTCATGGCTCTGTCAGGTCATGTCACAGCCCTCTCGCTTCAGGTCTTCCTAGTGAAATCAATATTTTACTGCAGCCCAGGCATTAGGAGAGTTATTGTCCCACCAATCTTATGTACCTAACACTAGCCAGCCAATATATATAATTAAGTAATTAGATACAACTAGACTATTTGCCAACAGAAACAAGAATCACATTTAAAGCCCTGAATTACTACAGGCCAGGTTAAGGGATCTGAAAAGAAATGCGCTCTCTATGCTTATCAGTTGTTGTCCCCACAAAAGCAGTTGTGTAAGGTCAGGGTAAAGCCTTGGCTCTGCCTCCCCAACATACTGAGCAGTGCATCTGAACAGGCGCAGTTGGTGTTTTTCTGCTGATTAGTTGCAAAATTTGATCCTGATGGAATAGCAGCATGAGGGGATTTGACTCAGCTTCATAATGCTCCTAAGGTGCTCTGAGGTGATGGGAGTAATATGACACTGTTTACTTCAAAATACAAGACAGGTAAAAGAAAAACTCATATGCCATAATATCATATGTGTGGTCTTATTCTAAAGCATGCTACAGCCATGCAAATAGATTGCAAACAAACAAAAATGTGGCCATGCATTATTTAGGTAAGAGACAGTAAAGACCTAACCTTCACCAGTGACTGCCTGTGATGGGTGATGGGCTCAGAGCCAGATGTGTACACATCTGCCTTTCCTGCCAGTGAAATATGCCTGATTAGAAGTTAGCTGCTAATCTCCTCAGTAGGGTATTTAGAGGCATATTGTAGGCCTGGAAGAGTAGCTGTGGAAGATACTAACAAATGAGAAGCTGGTTGCAATAGGGAGATTAATGTATACATTTTAGGATGAGCTGAAGTTTCTACTCTGTCTGAACAAAACTTCCAAGTTCTTCTGAGCCTCCTAACACCTCTTTTAATACTAGAGAAGGAAAACAGAAGTCACCTGTAGTGGGTAGCCAGCCTGCTGGTGTGAACACTTCCTCCTAACAAAATCCACATAGGAACGCAGGAGGAATTAGCCAAGAGACGAGCCACTGAACTACGTCTGTTCAGTTGCAGGTTTTCAAATATCATGGGCCACACCTGCAGAGGGGCTACAGAATCTCATCCCTCCTATAGACCAAAATACCAGCCACAAAGGACTTACCCAGCAACCCCGTGCTTTAACACAGAGGGCTGGAAATGTCACCTCACCAGTCATTCCTTGTTCTGCTCACCCACAGCTCCAACACAGGCCTGATGTGGGTGAAGCTGATTTCACCTTTACAGGGAAAGATAGCTTCAACCCTTAGCTACAGACTGGATGGGATAAAAAAGATTCTGCAATGATCCTTTGCTCTTGGTGTTACTGAACCATCTCAGGCTTTGTGTGCTCTTTGGACAAAAAAGCCTCACCCAGAGATATGGCTAACATGACCAAATGTGCCCAAGCTTGAAATAAGGTAAAGTAGCTGCCCTGTGATATTAAGTTAATTGGTTTGTTATTCTAAGCTTTGTTTTTGCTGGATTGGTATGGCAGACAAAAGAATAAAAATGCATGTTTGACTTCTATTTCTCCTCTAGTAATCTGCAGCTTAATTATACCATTCAGTTGTTAGCACCCTCTAATAAGACTTAAATTCAAGAGAAGAGAATATGACAGAGCTGGATGAAGAAGAGAGAACTGTGAATGTTCATAGTAGAGGAAGCCATGGAAAGTAAATGGACGTGTTTCTGATGGCAGAAGTGGCCTAAACCTCTCCCAGGAAAACATAGTACTTAAGGCTTAATGCGTAACATTTATCCTGAGAAAGGAAAAATGCAAGACATCAAATAAAAACAGGAAATGCTGCTTGACAAGAAGTAGATTGAAGTTTAAAGCATATCCTTGAGATAAGCAAAGTGGTAGGAGCTAACAGACAGAAAAGGGCTCCCTGATTGCCTGGCCCCATATCAGAATACAGCCAAGGCTTGGTTTTTTTCTAGACACACTGCAGCAGTTTGAATTGCTGACCCACTTGGATGGAACAGTTTGCCAAGAGGACTCTGTCCCACCAGCCATCATCTGTATCCTGTGATTTAGCCAAACAAACCTTCAGTTTTGCCAGAAGAAGACTCACAGGGGACTTAGCACAAGCAGTCTGGGGTGGTGCTCTGAATCATCTGCAACACAGGCTAGGACAGGGGTCTCTTTGTCACCTTACTACCTGCTTGAAACAGGACAAGGAACAAGCTTACTTAGTCTGGGCAGCCATCCTAGGAGGCAAAGTGCCGGAGAACCGTAAAAATCATACAAATCCAGAAAAACAGGACTAGGAGGCACCTCAAGAGATTATCTAATTCACATCCTACCCCTAGCACTGCACTGCTTGCTGCCACCAGAAATGTGGCTGTGAGAAAGGATTCACAGAAGAGAAAAATGTGAAAACAAGTGCACACATACCCACTCACAGCAATGGCGAAGGAATGGGAGGCTGAATCTCATTTGCTACATGTTTATTTTTGCCTTAGACTGTGTAGCTTTTCTAAGTCCAGTCTAAAAATAAAGTCAGAATGTTGGCTGATATTACAAAGAACTTGATGAAAGGACTACAGAGCACTGTTGAAGAAAGAGTGATAAAATGATCCTTTTTTCCCACTGAGATTTTCACTCTATTCTTAACTCTGTTTATTTTCCCCCTCTGAAATATTTTAATTACTGGAGAAGCAGAGCACACATTTGAAGGAGAAGCTGAAAAATTCCATGTGTTTCCAAAAATTTCAAATTGTACTTCTGGTTTCTGGGCAGTTTCCTTTATATCTGGGTATGGATAAAGCACAGCCTTAGGACAAAGATCCCTCTCAAAATTAATGTCTAGTTTTGGTCTTCTTTATTCTTTCTTTTTTTCCTGTCTTCTCAAAAGTACTTGTTCCAAATGCAATGTTGTAAACTCTCAATAGTATTTTTCTTCAATATTGCAGTATTTTCACAAATGCCTTCAGCGTGAAAAACAAAAAGAATTGTTAGGCAGCAAAGACACACTGTATCAGAGTATTAAAGTATGCAGATCTCAAAAAAAAATGAAGCAGCAGCTAGAAACTAATCACTGGTTTCTTAAGAACTATAAAGTGACTGAAGGAAGTTTTGTGCATTTGCATCGTTATTCTGGTGTTCGGTTCAAAGCTGTGACTGCATTTGTGGTTTTGAAGAGGTTTCTTAATATCTGCATCTGTAGTAATGTGCTAGAGTAGCTTGGGGGGTGGCTTTTCAAACATATTTGTTTTATTTATGAATTAGACACCTGCTGTTTACTTTCTGTTTTCTCTGGAAGCCTCTGTAAGTGTGGATAAGACAGTGGCTCATGTCACTCATCTTTTAGATGCTTTCTTCTTCCTTGGCTGTGCAGAACTGGGCTACTTGAAATGAAAACTTTTTCATTTGTGAGGAGTTTGCTGCTAGATCTCTTTCAGTTTTTCTCTAAAAATAGGTCTTCCAGAGCTGAGTCATGGGTCATGCTCTGATGTAAACAGGGACCAAAAAGCACAGACCAGCACACAGCATTGCAACAGAAGAAAAAGTTTCAGCAAAACATCTTGGAAAAGATGTTCACACTACAGCTTCCATGAGTCACAAAACTTTCAAGATTACTTCTTTATGTGCCTTCCAGCACAACAGTCATAATACTGGCACATTCAGTCACTCCTTATAGGAGCTGTAGGCTGACACCTGTATCGGTTCAGAACTATTTTGCACTAACAAGTCATGGGTTTTCCTGCAGCCTGAGCAAAGGGATGTTGTTTTGAAACAAGTGGGAAACTATTAGCCTCTTCGTCAATGACCTCAAGATGCTTCTGATGATCAATATCAGTCAAGAAAACTTTGTGGGAAGGTGGTTTTTTTCATCTTAAACCCTGACACAAGAAACATGGATGACTTACTGTTTTATAGCTGCTGCCCAACTCATCTCAGTTTGGAATCCAAAGCCGGTTGCATTAGTCATTGATTACATCAGTCAACCTTTTCTTTAAAAGGGCAACCTATCAGCTTTTTCTGAACATATGACTATAGTACAGAGGGGACCTGATCTGGACTCCCACGCATAACCTGGCCACCCACTGCCCACTCAGACACAGTGGCTGCCAACATGACAAGGCAGCCACATGCTGTGGCATGGCTTGTAAGGCTGGTCCCCAGGTGCACTGCACAGCTACATCTCCTCATTTCAGAAAGATATACATTGATATAACCAATCTATCTAATTCTTTGGAGGCAGACTCGGGAGAAGATCATACTCTCGAAAGATCTAAATCTATGAACAATAGCTGGAAAACTTTTATATGAAAAACTCACCCTGGTCCTTCAGTACCAAGATGAGCAAATGAGAGAGTAACAATCCTCCAGATACAGTTTGTTACTGCTTTCCAAAAGTGGGCAACCCAAATAAGTACATGCCCATAATTCATCATTTTGCTCTTGGAAAATTAATTGGCAGTGCTAGCAGTGGTGGAGGTCTACCAAGCAGTCAGCTGTGAGGTTTACTCAATAGTGGTGAGCATTAGTAACATGGTTAAGATGAAAATTGGCTTGAGAGAATGGGCTTTCTTAGCTGCCCTGGATCACCAGGTGCATCAATGAACATACCTGTATTCTACTTATCACAAGAAACACGGGAACCACAAGGGAAGCAAGTCCCATGTCCTGCAGATCTCTGTTGATTACAAAGCCAGATTCACCCATATGCAAGGTATCAAGATGCAGCAGAGATTTTCCATTTAGCTCTTTAGAGAGGCAAAGCTCTTATTTATTACACATAACACAGCTCCCACTGTGATATCTGCCCTCTCCCACATTTTAGAAAACCCCATTTAACCTCTAATAACACCTGAAATTGAACCAATTAAAAAAAAAGACCACCCGGCAGAAGTGTAATAGAACACTTAGAAGAGGCAGGCTGGCTGCTGGGCTTGCATTTGGCAGTCCTCTCCTTCCATACCATTAGTGCCTTTGCCTATTAATTGCCAGTGTGACCAAAAGGAGGATGGCACAACTGCATATCTGCTGCAGAGGATGATGGGGAAATACTTAGTTTGAAGGAAGCCCAATAAATGTCTGCATTATATAGCTGATAAAGGAAAATAGATAAGAGTTTCCTTTCCCACTATGCCCATATGTTGTCCTGGAAAGCCTATTTCAGAAAATCTGCTACTTTCTGATTCTTTTGTCATTCTAAATAATTCCTATACTGACACACAGTCTAACCTAACAACAGCAGTAATTTTAAAATAACCAGAAGAATTCTGAAAAATAGTTTTCATATACTGGCTGCCTGTAGACAAATAAACTTTGCAAATGTAAAAAGAGCAAATGCATGTCAAACTTTGGTATGGACCAAAGGGCAGGCTGAAGAATCAGCTATGGCTGTGCAGCTCTGAGTGACAGCAGGAAGTTTTGACAAGCCTATATTCTAAAAAACCAACTTTTGTCCCAGATCCACAACACATGAATTACTAGCATTCCCATCGGGCACTTGACCCGGTCCATCAAGGTACTTAATGACATTAAGCCCATTTTATTCAACACTGTCACCAAGGAAATGTAAATGCACTGGCTAAGTGGCACATTCTGTGTTCAGGTGTTAGCCACCCTAAATGAAATCTTGTCAAGCAATGGATTAATTGAAATAATTAAACGTTAGGATGAGGCTAGTTAAATGCTTAATTTACATTCTGAACAGCTGTTTTCAAAATTATATTCTATATTTTTGAAGGGACACAGAAAATATGGGGGGGGGGTCCTACTATGTATTATTTTTTGCTGAATTTACATCAAAGCCACCATAACATGGTGGCCAATTAATCTTGGAAGCTGGCAATTGCAAATATACTATCAGAATATTAAAAATTCATTCACAGAGAGATTTGCATAAGGTTGTCTTGAAGTTATGAGAAGAAAAAATACCTTACCAAACTTCTGATTTGTGGTTATGAGTGCTTAGTCATGTATGCATGTATAGTTCTAACAACATGTGGCTATGAGTGCATAAAATGGCATTTGCATTGATATCACCAGTTAAGAAAATCAAGTCCACAATTAGGACAGAAATAGATTTTAATTACAAATGAAGGTTATATAAGTGTAAGTGCAGATGGAATAATTAGTGCCTTTTTAGTGAAATCCTGAATGCTTATTCATGAAGCCATAGAAAGTTATAGCAACATCTGGTTTAATAAGAGAATAGAATATTCTTTTCATTTATTAAGTACCTGCTACTGTAAAAAGGAAACATGGCTCTGAACTGAAACCCATGTGAAGAGCACACTGCAGCGTCCATTTCTGAAAATCATACTAACATATTGCTTACTGATGCATGAATGTTTTAAAGTGAGGCACTGATAAGCAGTGCATAAAGTAGTAAATGAATTAATTTAATCTTTTTAAACTGTGTCTCATGTTGTCCAGGCAGTACTGTGGCAGAAAAGGGACAACATGCTGAAAACCAGCAGACAGCACGAAGATGGAGACCACCCCTTTAAAAGCACTGCACTAAAGGTTGTCCTTTAGAAGAACGGCTCACCTTTTTTTTGCTGTCATTGATATAATTGTAACAAGACATACCGTGATTCCTTTTTAGCCCCTATTTATGACTACATCAATCTGCCATTTTCTTTTATAAAAAGGGGCACATCACTTCGGCTCACAGTTACTGTGATGCTTTGATTACAAGGCAAAATCCTAATGTTACACAGTATGTGACAAATAAATTTATGTGATTTTTTGCTGTTAAAGGAAGACATGCACTTAATCAGAAAAACAGTAATGCTTATGGTGTCATTGCACTGACCTCAGTTGGCAATACCCCCAAAATGACTGTGCCCTAGAAGTACATGCTAAATATCTCATGGAAGGAACAAGGAAATACAAACTGAAATAAAATTTCTCTATATGTATTCTTCAATGGTAAAATTAATTTGACATGTGATTGTACTTCCTGTGTGAATGCAATACGCACAAGAGGTCTAGGAAGATAAGCTGTCTTTGGAGCTTAGTTTAGTCAGAGAACTCAGAGTAAAAGTGTTTTCCATTCTTCTCCCTAGTTGGTGCTTTCTAAATGGCTCCTCAAACACATATACAATGTTTTCATTTTGAAACAATAAAAAATAAATGCTGTATCTCAGTTCTGACTTGTAAACTAAAGACTTGGATTCCCTGAGAAAACAAAACTCTATTCCACAGAGTGATCTTTTTCAGGCTGTAAATACATTAACGGACAATTTCTAAACCTCATGTATACACTTCATTTGTGCACCCTCCATATCGACTTTCTTAAAAAATGTCTTATGAAAAAATGGAATGCATGATACATTGACCCCAGCAACGGGCACCATAAGGAAAATGCAGAGTATTGTGAGACTAATGTTAAAAATTACAAGAGCTAGCAAGAAGAAACGCTCTCTTCCTGGAATACTACTATCCCAAGCAATGCTTTTTTATAATAATTTTAGCTTCTTTCCTTTTCTTTTTCATTCTCACTTTTTTTTTTTGCTTACAGAGTTATTTGAGAGCTATTATTTAATAACTAAATATACATCTTGCTGCTTTTTTTCCATAGTTCAGAGACCCCAGGGGTTTCCACAGATGAAAGTGATGCCACCTAAATACAGCTCAAGATAATTAGTTTCGTGCTACTTCATTCTAACTCAGCTTAGTTAAAAAGAGCAGATAGATCTTTCTAAATCTCCTGCACTCCTGTACACAAATTCTGTGCTAAATTAAGACAGAGCCATCATAAGACTTCTCAGCAGTGTAGGTAAAAGTGAATTTCGCCAACTCGCTGTGGGACAGAGTGGGTCTCTGTCCAGGACACAGCCTGGGAGGGGGAGAGCCACACACTCTCTGGTTGCCTTGGCTTGCCGAAGTGGGGCTGGTGGTCATCAGAGGGGCTGCAGCATTGCTCCAGCACATTGGCAGTGGGCAGCCAACCCTCCCAGAGCCCTGGCATAGACAAGGCTGTAGGGCCCTGGGCATTCAGCTTCCCCAGGCAAATTACCTTCTTTTTCGCATATGCCTGTAGCTGGCTCTGAAACACTGCTGCCCATGTAAACACCACAAACCCAGAGGCACAGCAGGTTGTTGGATTGGTCCAGGCAGATTTAAATCCAGCACCAATTCTAAGCCACAGGCAAAATTCATTCCAGATAAAATGGTCCCAGTGCCACTGTAAAAAGATGATGAGGAAGTTGTGAATGGGAGAGATTTTAGGGTACACTTGCCAGACAGAAGAGTTTTGTTTATTTTACTGTTCTGGGACATCAGGTATCATTTCCTTCTGAGCAGCAGGTTACCTGCATTTGGGGATCCATTTGGAAAGATCAAGCTAGAGAAAAGCATCCATATTTTCTTCATGCTGGAGCTTTATTGACAAAATGTTTCATGAGTTGCATGCTTCAGTTGAAGAGATCTATCTTAGTAAAGGCATAAAAGCAGCATAACAGTAAGAAAGAGCAAACTGAGATATGATTAAATTAGTCTGATGCTTGGTAAACTTGTTTCAGCAAAGAAAAGGAGACCCGAGTTTGAATCTAGAATTCCTTGTTCCCTTTATGGGCAGCAATTATTACATTTTATACAGACATAGGCTGGCTGCACACACAAACACACAAAAATCCAACAAACAAACAAAACAAAAAAAAAAAAGGAAAGCAACAGAAAGAACTCTTAGAAGTTTTTTGCACAAAAGACTCAGAAATTCTCCACATTGCTATCTAATTGAGTCTAACTGAAGTGGCTGCATTCTCTGCCATACCTGTTCTGAATGGTTTTAGTTCACTTTAATGACTAACAAGGGGGGTGGGGGTGGGGTGCATTATGTAAGAACATATTGACAGTGAAATGTCACCTATTACCAGTTTCCAGAGTGGCATATCTCTTTAAGTGTACCTATTTTTTCTACCTGCTGCCAAAAAACAATAGCTGGTTTTACCATCCAGATGATCTAATGTATTTCATTAGATACCTCCAAAGTATTAAAAATGTAAATGACCATAAAGGTCTCTCTCAGTCTCTCTCCTGTTTTTCCCAGGATGAGTAAGGACTAGCTTGACTATTTCACTCTATGCTTAGCACATTGTCTTTGTTTGTCTGAGTTGTGGTTTTGAATCCGAAAAATCATTTTAAGGGAAAATAAAATAAATACTTTTACATTTATGTCTATAAGGAAACCTGTCCCGTTCTTGTTTCAGAAATGGGTAATCTAGTACATCTTCAGCTGCTATGGATGTTCTGCCTTCATCACATTTAAGCCTACCTCTATTTCATTCATCAGACATACATCTCTGTCAAGGGCTATTTCTGATCACTAATCTGATGAAACAATTGGAAACGCTACCCTACAGAACCGTTATTTCAAAAGGAAATAAATAGAAAATAGCCAACAGAAGGTAAAACACCGGTGTAAATTCATCACAATGATTTTTGATGAGAAGAAAACAGGCTGATGTATTTCTTACTTGCTGGAGCTTTATCAAAATCTATAACATTATCATTGGATATAATGGCCAACTGGCTTCTCTATTCTACCAGTTTTGCGTTTGCTGCATTATGTTCGCTGGAATATACTTCAAATTCATCATGGTATGGGATGACAGTCAGCATCAATGAGAAGCCATAACCAGTGCCCTAGAGATGATAAATACATCTTGGATAACAGGAACCATGTCTGCCACCAACTGAATAAAAGGTGGGCATTATTTTCATTCTGTATTATTTTTGTTAAGTAATCAGAGGGTAGGTATGACTAATAATGTGAGAAATTATTGGTGCAAGACATTCAAAAGCACTTTTGATGTTTCTGACACCATTGCCTTTGTTTGGACTGAATTGAATGGAGAGAGTATATTTTATCCTTGCTAGAGCTACATTTTACTCATATTACTATTTACTTACCTTGCCACAGTAGCTCTCCCAGCATATCTGTAGTGACCATGATCTCCACGACAGAGAAGACTGCATGACTGAGGACTCAGCATTCAGATTTGGAAGGAAATAGCACAGTTTTGCATGTCTATTTATTCTTGCCCCTGCTCAAGTGCAAAGACCTATGCTATTCTAGCACTTCCACTGTGTCCCACAGTCTGCTGGAAATAGGAAAGGCCTGAGGAACAGGTTTGCCATATGTAAGGCAGACCCAATGTACAAAGAATGAACACACTTTCTTTTTTCTATAGAAATACAAAAATAATCTAGAAGAACTGTTTCTCTGTCTTTGTCTCGTTTGAACTCTGGATGCCAGGGATACAAAATGTAAGCAGCTATGTGGTAGTGGCAGACCATTTTTCTTAGCTTATTGTTAGCTTGCTTACAGAACTCAAAATGTCATTGCATCACTTGTATCCATAGTGTTGTTTTAAGAGAAAAGGTGGATTTCCTTCATGACAATGGATTTCTAGTTCCTACAGAGATATTAGAAGATGACTGTTTTTCCTAATAATCTGGAAAGGAATGTATTTGGGAGTGAAAATAGTTTCCCAGTTGCTATCAGGGTTTTTGTGGCATCCAAGCCTGCTACTTGGAAGATGGTTGTTTTACTTCTGGACTTACAGTTAGTGAATTGTACCAGATGTACATAATGTTATTTTCCAGTTTTAAATAATCCCTCATAGGTTCTTAAGATGGGTTTAGGTTTACAGAAAACTTTGTTTAGAAAAGTTTAAAAGGAAGGTGGAACATTACTGAAGTCATAACCACAGGTCACTTCAAACAGCCTGTCCCAGTGCTATGCTAAAATACAGATTAGACTAGTTTGCTGATGAGCCTCTTATCTGTTGCTCAAAGACTTTTATAACAAACTAAATGGTAAGTAAAATTTTAACTTATTGTGATCACTTGTAAAGTCTCCACTCTTGATAACACTGATAATGAACACACTACATATCTCAATGTTTAATAAAGTTTTGACAACTTTGTGCCATCCTTCTCCGGAAAGATTATTGCATTTTTGCTCAAAACACAAGGCTGACAACTTGAGTTGATATGAGTCTAATTTTATAGATGCTATAAAAATCTAAAAATACGTCCTGTTACTGATACTAAGAAAAACTTATTCTGGAGCTGCAGCAAGACAATTTTCTGTTCATTCACTTCATTGATGGTGAATTCTTATGAAAAAGGAAAGTGTCAGTTGTACCCGAGGTTTCAAAAGGCTTCTGAAGTCCCCAAACTGGATTGAACCTTCCACAATTCACATGGCAGGGATGACACAGAGGTCTGTGTCCTGTATTTCATCCTGAAGAGTAAACATGGAAGCTCTGAACATTGGCTTCACAAACCAACACTGCAATACTCTTTCTTCCAGAACCATGAAAGGCTTTTCCATAACCATAAATAGGTGGAATAGAAAGGAAAAAAATGAAATAGCAATGTATTTAGAGAGAAGGAATTGCTCTGTCTTCCTGTCACATGCCAAGCTTTGCTCTTTGCTTTGATGTTAACATAGCACTCTTTTCATCCTCTTCTGAAAGCAGTAGAACAATGAAACTTCTTGAAACTTTGTGGAAAATCCTTTTTCTGTGTGTGAAGTTACTACTTGTTTCACGCATGGCTGGTTAAAGAGAGGGCTGTTATAAGAAAGCAACTGAAAGCAAATTGTTCTCGTTTTCCATAGAGCAACCTTAGATGTGTTTGCCTTCACTATCTTGTTTTATCTCTCCAGCAGAAGCAGTTTCAGCATCCAGATCTTCTAAGCCACGTTTTCTCTTCTTTTTCTTTTCATGGTTATGCCACTGCTACAGCTTTCTGGCTCAGAGCTATCAGATTTTCAGCACAAAGGGTTACATTCCCCTCTAGCTTACACCAAACTATAATTTTATCTGCATTCAACATCTGCAAGCTCTCATCATCCTGTCACCATTGGTGCCTTGGATAATGGCAGTCATATAAATATAACTACTTCTAAACTGTAATAGCACAGTTTATGCCAGAAGTCCTCAGAAATACAATATGAATACAAATGAAAGAGGATAGTCCTCAGTGAAAGTGTTGCCCACACTGATGGTGAAGCTCTTGTCAAGAGGTAAAACCAGTTTCTCCTGAAATTCTGATGTTGCCTCCAAGACATGCCCCAGAACTCTCTAATCTAAGTATTTTAGCTAAGCACTTACAATAGAAAAAACAAGCTAATTCACATTTCTTGTTGGGTGAGTAAGTGAACTTCCAGCACTTTTTCCAGCCACTTAGCTGGAGATCACTGGAAACAAAGAGCATTCTTACACCAAAGTACGCTTTTTTCCTTTTTTTTTTTAATTCCACAGAAGCAAACAAAAAAGGGCGATTTAGAACATTTTTAATAGCCTCATAGCCAAAAATGATGATGCCTTTCCTCCTCTGGATAAGCAGGAACCCATGAATATTTGTCTGAAGATGATGAGGAAAAGAAACTGAAAACAGAACTGAGACCCTAAATGTATCACTGCTGTAATATCACTGGCACTGCTTCAGCACTATAGTCAAGGAAAAGCCTGAGTTCAACAGAAAGAAAATTAATGCCTTCCAATACAAGCTTTGTGGAATTATCTTACCAGTTCTGTAATTTATGAGCTTAAAAAACAGTAACAACCCAGCTAAGGAAGCATCAAATGCAGCTTGCTCTGAAGACACTAGAAGATACAAATATAAACAGGAACAGATTGAATTCAGTTTTGCTTAAGGAATTAGTGGATAGTTGGGGGAGGTACAAAAGTGAGGTTTCATTGATCAGAAAGAATGCAAATCTATGCAGCAAGAATTGAGAAATTAAATATGAATTTTAAAGGGACAAGTTGATGGTCTTCAGCACAGTTTTCAGGCCAGACCTCCTTCCTCAAAGAAATTGGTTGGCAAAATCAAAAGAATGCTGGGTACATTTGTAAGACCACTAATCCATGGAGAAATGAGGCTTGATAAACAGAACTAAAATAGAAGATTTAATGAAAATGCCACTATAGCAGAATAACTCTTCCGGCAGCTATGAGACAGATACTCATGAAAGCTGTAATGAGTTTGATGAGTAACTTGCTTTTAATCAGCCAGCTTTTGCATGATGACTTTTTAAAATATGCAATTTGGTAATAACACAAGCAAAATTTTTTAAGTAGCAGCTGGAGAATATGGCAGGAAACCTGAGGTAACAGAGACTTCAAAAATACTACTTGTTTGCATATTAGTCAGTTACTAGGTGGTTTGGTTCATCCATATCTTGATTATATAGTAACTGATGTGTTAAATGCCATGTTTGTTCAGATCACCAAAAGAAGATGATTAGCATTGTGCCAATAATTTAGCACTTTTAACAAAAAAAGCCTAAGAGTCTGATAGGATGCAGTTCCTCCTCAGTCCAGAACCACAGTACTCATGACACTAAATGCCTTCACAATCCATTCTTCCTTTGCTGTTAGAGATATCAGGCTCAAAATTAATGTTCTTATGCAGTCACTTGAATTTTAGGCATTTCCAAACTACTTCTCAACAGTGAATGCAATATCTCAGTCAAGAAGCGTCCATTTTTTGTCTCTGTTCTGACTGAATTTCTGGGCAGATCTGGTTAGAAACTACAACAGGGCAGCTGTCATATATGTTACTGTCCTTATCTAAGATAGTCATGTCTGGGCACTGGTCTGTGCAGGAGGAGTGTGTTCTTAAGCATCTCTGGGACCAGGATCTCAGGAGGCTTAGGCACACTGGTTCATTCAAAAATCCAAAACAGTTGCAGGTACGAGTTGGGCACCAAGTTTCTCTGTCATGACAAATCTGACATTCCTGTGTACCTGTAGAGAGGCAAACTGTTACGAGGGGGTGAACTCCGAAGTGGCAGACTAGAGTAGCTACAGCAGTTAGAGACCAACAAAGGAGGGCTTATAGAAGTGCAGTTTTGGACTCGGGTGCCTATATATTCCCTAGCTGTGCTACAATCACCTTATCTTTTGCAGGATTTTTCAACTGAAATGTCATTATTAAAGATTCCTTATAAGTTGTGAAGAACAAATGAACACAAGAGTCTTGATACTGTTCCATCTGCCCTTCCCACCACGAGTGCCTCTCAAGTAGCTTGTCTGATCCCAAGTCTTGGGACCTAGCAGCTTTCAAGCTTCCTGAGTCTGGCCAGATGCTTGCCTGACCTCTCCTGCCTCTCCTGTCAATGTATTTTAATGACCCTCCAGGGTCTTCTGCTTCCTTTTCTCCAGTCTTGGCTTCTAGACTGACTTTCTTATCCCCTCTGACAGGTGACACAAAAAGAGGTTATCTTCTCTTCAACTGCACTCTGGAAATCCAGATTTTGAAACTTACTCATTTGCACTACAGCCAACTCAAGGTTCTGTTGCCCTTCCATTGGAATGAGAGATCACCAGGGCTGAAAAGGCATGATGCTATCCCTGTTTAACCCTTAGATGAAACAACTACTTTTCTTGATGGTTTCTTCTTCCTGTTCAAGAAGAAAGATGTAGTGACAAAAAGAGTTTATTCTGGACAGTCTTAATGTTTTAGAGGCAAGGAAACACTTCAAATCACCAGAGAAGCATGGACATGTATGTTAATCCCTCACCAGTTAATCAGCCAAATCATACTTCCCAACACAGCAGTTTGTAATTTGACCAGGTCCTGCCTCAGACCACATATGCTGTAATCTAATGCAGTCATGTTGGCAGTGGCATACTCTTTTGCCAGACTTCTTACATGGAAACTCCTTCCTTTATAACCAGTGTTCTCTCTTTAGTTTACCAGTAGCATCCCAGTGCTCACCTGCATCCCAAATCAAGACTCAACCATATTGCACTAGATACTGAAATAATGCAGAGCAGCAGGCAATCCTTGTCCAGAGGTGCTTGTCACATACTTCAAGCAAGTCATAAGCAGGGACAACTGGGAGGGAAGACAAGCAAGCCATGGGTAGGATTGTGCAGTTGCAGTGACTCAGGCTGTGTAGATGGTGGCTTTCATGTCATTACTCTATGTAAGGAGAGTGCACAGGAGGAGCACTAAGGACAGTTTGCTTAAGGAAGCTGTAGTCTTTCTACTACTACTAAAGCGGGAACCTTTGTGCCCACAGGAATGAGGAATTCACTCATGCACTCTGCCCAGCTTGTTCCTCAGGACACAGCTTTTAGCACCCTTTCCACAGTACTGACTCAAAGCAAGAAGGGCTGGCACTCCCATGCTGGGCTGCATGAAGAGGAAGGGTTTACCAGTCTAAATTTTGGCTCCAAGTAGAAGACTCTCTTTTCTTTAAACATACACTCAAATATTAGATTGCTTCAGTAAATGAATGTGTATTGGTGCGAGTGTGATAGAGATGACAATTAACTGCAATACTTCAATGCAGCCAAGGGTAAACAGAGGTGAGAAGAGTTTAACTGCTTCTAATTTCAGCAAGAACAAGTTTATCTAGTTCTCATAAATATCACACAATTAATTCATCCCTTTCTTAATTTATTTACTTCTTTAACATTAACACAATAGTAGCTAAGTAATCTATTGCGACAGCAAAATAAATCCACAAAGATAGCTGACAGTATAGTCAAGTTTTTGAAAAATGTGGGTTTGCCAGTTTAATTTAAAGGTTTTGCTATTTTCAAATGTACACTGAAAAGAAACTATCATTTTGGTGATAACGGTTTTATTAGTATTTTTACTAATATTAGTATTAGTATTAAGTTAGTCCTTAATATTAGATCACTACGCACAGCTTTTTTATAATGTACACTTTGCATTTGACACAATCCCAACTAGCTTAGCAATAGGTCATAATAAATCCTAGCACATTAAATCCTGAAATACAGCTGGTTAAATACAATGCTTTCTGCAAAGGAGATGTCTTCTATTCATTCATTTACAAGACTGCAAATCCATGATTATATTCAGAAAACAAAAATAAGATATACCCAGGGAGATATAATGGCTTGGATTTGGGAACTGGGTAACCAGTAGCAACTGGTTTATCTTTTCTTTCAGTGGTGATGTAGCAATATTTGTTCCTTGAAATGACTGCTTGCAAAGGAATCAAAGAATACAAGTATTGCAAAAGAAATCAAACACAGTAGAATAAAATCATACACTAGGAATTAGACAACAAACCATTAAGAAACCCAAAAGCATCAAGTACATTTCCCCACATGCCATTCCTACAGCAGTAGCATAAACATCTCTAGTTCAAGAATAAAAGTTTTCTTTATGACACAATAGCTGAATTTACAATGATCTCAGTTCTCAGGTCATGATCTTAAAAGCAGCTTAACACTGACAGCAAAGAAGCTAATAAACGCAACTTTATGTTGGTTTATGACTGGCATAGTACTGTTCAAGGCAGTGAAAGATATTCCACTACTGTAATTCACAACTTCACCCCGATATCGGGCAGCCTTTTAGCCTCTATTGTAGGAAAATCCATGGAGACAAAAGGTCAACTAGCTTACCTTCTTTACAAATATGGCACTACTACAGCAAATTGTATTTCCCTTTAAAGCATAATAGCAATGTTCATTTTTGCTTCAACTCACCTAGGTCAAGAGAACTATTTTTTTACAAATATTGATAAAATCTTGCTTTTCTCAAAAAACAGAACTACTATTAAATGTAATATTGAAATAGCCATTGAAATGAGAATTGTTAGACAGTATTTTTTGCTGAGAGATTCTTCATATGTTGACAGTTACTGAAATGACAGTAGTCATGATTCCTATC
Source organism: Elanus axillaris (assembly GCA_026212715.1). Classification (NCBI taxonomy): domain Eukaryota; kingdom Metazoa; phylum Chordata; class Aves; order Accipitriformes; family Accipitridae; genus Elanus; species Elanus axillaris. The sequence goes on along the minus strand of JANZLQ010000079.1, from coordinate 22,912,804 downwards.
ACTATGTACAAATCAGTCATTCCGGATATTTGACTGTACTTCACAGCACCTAATAAAAGAATACAGCCCTAAATTTGTTGACATACGCAATTTGTTGCCGAGGAAAGGAAGAGGAGCACAAGCTGGGGTGGAGGTAATAAATTGAGATTGCAGATACAGAGGGGCAGCTAGGAGACGGGGGAAACAGGGAGCTTCCTTTGGGTAGAAAAATGTTCAGGAGAACATGAGACAGGAGGTGAGACATGGGAACAGAGCTACTCTAGGGGACAGGCAAAAAAAACCCTGGAACTAAAAACTCGGTCTGTAAAACTAGGACTGCAAAATACAGTTGCCTGTGTCCACAGGATACAGAAGAATGTGCTTTTCTATTGGTTATTACATGCCTGGTTCTGGAGGGGACCATATAACGTGGAGTTTGGTACTCCTTCCTATGCCTAGCCTGTACTGTTTCCCTCGACTGCTCTTATCTCCACTCTTTCCCAGCTCAAATCTCTCTTTCTCTTCTGGTTGACTATTCTTTCTGTCAATGTATTCCTTCTCCCTTCTTTTGATCACCTTCCCCTGGCCTTTATTCTCTCTTCCTGGCATCACTCATTTCTTCCTCCTTTCCTCTCCTGCTCTCCTGGTGCCCGCTTTGTGCCAGCCTCAGGCAGGGTGCCCCATGCCCGCAGGCAGTGTGAGTGGCTGGCTGCCTGCCGGAGGGTCTCCTGGGCACAGCGCCCAGGGCAGACTGCTGGAGCAGCCACGCTCCGCTTGCCGCACACCAGCCGCGACGGGACAGAGCACCTGCCATGCTCAAAAGCCAACAGCCGAACTCTGATAAGACCCCACTGCGTGCCTGAGAACTGACTTATTTCTTTAGGTTCATCATTTATCTAAAATACATTTTGCAGTGATGGAAAAAGGCACATTTTGGTTGTAAGCACCCACCCCTCCTGCCAAATTTCACAGCCTTGCTTCAAAGCATGGGTGTGCAGAGCTCCGACGGAATGACTGTATTGCTTATATTAACATGGAGGGGAACATGAGTATTTTTGCCTCATACAGTTCTCAGATATGGATGAACTTTCCAAAATGTTGAAGCCTGAAGATTAAATGATACACTAACGAACACAAGGTTTTATAAGGCAACGTGCCAGGCAAAAATAAAGATAGGCTTCAATAACTTGCCCTGTTTAAAATACTGTGATGTGATAGGAACAAAGATACAGCTGAAGAACTTAAATACAAAAGCTGAGAGGTAGTGTTTAGAAGAGGGCAAGTGTAATGAAATAAAATTAGGAAATGGAAAAACTATAGCAGGAAAAAAAATCTTCCTGTCATTGAAATTTGATTAGCCATAGAATATTGTTCCTTTGGGGATGGTGTAAGCCACATGACTCATCATCTAGCCTATAAAAATAGGTTAGATAAAATATTAGAAACATATGTCCTGCTGAATAACCCTGTGCTCTCAGAAGGATGAACCAGGTGACCAAATATGACTTTTCCATGTGTAACATCCATGAATCCAAGAGGATTTCTGTATTACTTTGTTATGGAATTTAAGACTCTGTGGTTAAACAACCCAGAAACCTCACTGAAAGACCTGGTTCTGTCATGGATGCTCATGCCAATTAGCACCTTCATCCACAGCAGCCCTCTCTCCTCTGAATTCCCCTCAAAATTGTAATCCAAGGGAAGAAGCTCATGGAAAAGAAGAAAACAAATGTGAAACATCTTGTATAGCAATCCATAAAATGTCTGAATTTCTTCCCTGGACAAAGGCGATGGAAACGCTAGAAAAGGGAAGGAAGGAGCAAGCACATGATCTGCTAGAAACCTGATTGGAAAATTATGGCTAGTCACCCAGATTAGCACCTTAAACTGCAGCACTGTGTCTGCTTCCCATGAGCAGCACTACTGGCTCAGAGGCCTTACCATACCGCTTACTCACTAGCAAATGTACACCCCCTCTCTCATCAGTGGAGGAATCTTTAATGATGATTCAAGAAGCAGAATTATTTACAGTTTAAATGGCCACACAAGTGTCATCCTCAGAAGCGATCCTAATTGGCATGAGTAACCTGCACTATAAGAAAGGTCAAATACAGTTGCTATGGAGAGCTCCCTGCAGCAGCAAAAGCAGATTGCTCAGTAAGACAAAAGGCAGAACTGAGGCAAAACAGAGGGTGATAAGAATTTTCATATTCAGTCATAAAAGTGCAAATGCTATATATACTTCCTACAAAGAGGGCCGCTTGTCTCACTGCATCAGAATTGAAATGAGAGAATTTTAAAAGCAATAAACTGCAAGAGGTTCAATAAGAAGAGTGCAAAAACTTGTGTTGGTTGGTAGGCAGAATGCAGTTTAACAAATGGATCTGTTGTAAATGCTGCTTTTATTAAGCATTTGTAGAATTGGTCATTTGAAATGAATCATGCAGGTGAATTCTAATACTTACCAGAAAAAAGAGTATTTCAGTTTCCTTATAAGAGTGATTATTTTGGATTACCTGGTTTAAAATTCACAACCAGTATTATGAATACTGATTCCTGAAATTACCATTTTGATGTTACTTTCAAATCACAGGGACTATATGAAAACCCGGACCTTTGGTTTTCACCAAACCAGACACAGTTATATAAGCTTGTGGTGAAAGCATCATTTCTGAAAGATCAATTTCTGTCTGGTCTGACCTCTGTCATCCAGATTCAGTGGGGACTAAGCAGTATCCTGTGACTGGGAGTTATGGCTGGCTGTCGGATGCTAAGCATGGATGTGCCTCCCCAAAATATAAACTTTTTTTGGTGCTTAAACAGCAGAAGCTGGAATTTCTTGAAAACTGTAGACTATTCAGTTCATACTCTTCTGAGTCTCATTGATTTAATGGATACAGGTGTTTGCCTTTGACAACATTCAGATATTACTGATGACCAAAACTGCTGTTTCTCAAAAAATCTTTCCAATTCTAATGCCAATGTCCTGAGTAGAGGAAAATGTCCCTAGCAATAGAGATGTATGATCAGTACTAGCTAGCTGAGGATCTTCCTGAAGCCGTCCTTCTCCATTTGTTCCCCTACAGTATAATATTGAATCAGGTGCTACTAACTGACATTTGCATGAAATCCCATACATTTGCTTTGATTTTGCAAAAGTTGCCAACTAATTATATAGCTTCAGTTTCCACAGTTAAGATACAGTAAAATTTTGCATTTAAAGCAGGAATTCAGCCACTTTTGTTATGCATGAGAAAAGCATAGCTTTCATAATTATGACATTCTCCATTTTATGAAATGCAGCTAGTAAAGCAAAGACCATAAAAAGAAAGGTTGGGAGATATTGTTCTTTCTTTTTTCAGGCCAATGAAATAGAAGAAGTTGGCAGTGATAAAACACAGATGGGGAGAAGTGCAGATGACCTGAGGCTTGGCATGTCAAAAATGAGAGGGTGCAGAGGCAGAGGAATGTCCATTGTCTCTGCAGGGATGTCTGGCACAAACCATTACTGTGAATGGTGTGGTCTAACTAAGGTAACAAATTATGGGACCTAAGCCTTAAATGTAGCTGGAAAGAATAACAGAGTTCAACAGAGATTTGTCATTGTGAAGGAGCAGAAAATGGGTAGGTAACCCAAGACTGAGAGGTACCTGCTAGCAAAGAGGAGCAGAATACCCTAGCTTAGATGGATTACCTCTGGAAGAATGTAAGGACAGAACAAAGAGAGGAAGAAAGCTACCAGAGGAAAGATATCCCTGAGGAGGATATTGGCTGCACTAAGGAGAAAAAGAAAGTGAGAACTATGAAACAGCTCTTCCCAAAAGAGGGTGGAGAAGAAGAAATATCAAAAATAGGCAAGGGATAACAGAAGGTGGCATAAGGATGATAGACAGAAAATCACAAGAAAGAGGGCCAAATACAGAATGATATGCAAACAGAAGGAAGAACATGCAGGGGAGGAATTTCATACGAACAGCAGAAGAAACGGGTTTACATGACTCCTCAGGAGAAATTGATGGGCTGTCCCCAGAGCAGACTCAGAGAACGGGAGAGTAGGCTGTCTGCCAGGATGAAAAATGTGGGCATGCCTCTGGAAGGGATCATCACAGCCATGGAAGAGAAGGCAATGGGATGCATGACATTGCCAGATTCCTGCTGGAATGACTTGGACACTTATGCTCAACTGGAGAGGACTGAGATGGGGGGACTCGGTCCCCAGTGCAATTCTTCCAGTCCCAGAAAAGACAGAGAGGTGGACAAAATGTCAAAAAAAAAAGGTACTAAAAGGTATTCAGAGAGAGAAAAAATACCACAAATGCCTAAGAATGAATGCTACTTCATGGAAGAAATTTTCTGACTTCCTTCTGTTTCTCCTGTATTCAGAGACACAAAACTTAAACACCTTGTTCTAATTTAAAAAAAAAGGCTCAAAGCATGTAACTTATAGAAGGCATCTCTCTTGCTACCAGCAGTCCTCAGGATTCCACCCACCAGCTAAGCACCTGGGCTGAAACAGGAACAGCAAACTAACACTAGATACAGGGACTCCTCAAAAATAGCTTACTCCACTTAGGCAGTTCTCGCTGATGAATGCTGTCATGAGTGCAAGTAAAGGTCTGTGAATCCACATCTGTTTTTCAGGCCACTGTCTGAAGTAAGTCTCCCAAGCCTCAGTTTTAAGACAGTAATTCTTTTCAGCTATGCTGATTTTTGGTATTGTTTGAAGTAAACAATAAAACTGCCATATTTAAAATATATGTTTTGCCAAAAAAAAAAAAAAAAAGAATCCATGCATGCTTCTGTATTATGTTTTCTGGGTTCTTTCTCCATCTTTAGAAAACACCAGATCTGTTCTCAGTTTCCAGAATAGATTGAGAAAATTAAGATCATGGGTTTGATTAATGTTTCTGATTAATTTCTAAATTGGCAAATGAGAAACTTCATCTTGTGATAAGTTTAATCACTTACCATTTTTAATCACTATTAAATCCCATCACCAGATACTGGCATTAAAATATCCACTCTAAACTTACCTTACCTGAGAGGAGTAGAAACTTTTTTGGAAACTCAAGGTATTTTTATCTGATCCTACACAAAATATGTTAGATTTATCAGTGGGAGAAACATATTCTTTTAAATGCTAATGATAAATGAAGGAAGACAACTTATTTATAAAAGAAATGTATTGTATGTTGTTGAAATAGAAATCATCTTCTCAAATGATCTAATAATTAACATCTTTTGAACCTCTGAAAACTGTTTGGGAAAATATCATCTCTGCAACAGACCTAAAGTTGAAATCCTAATTATTTTAATGTATATATCTTCCAGCATTCACTTCCCCTGATCCAGTTAGCATGGCCCACATCTTGGGAAACCTAGGTTTACACAAAAAAATTAAAAGCTTTTGTCCAATGGCTAAGTCATGATCCTCTACAGTAATAAATATGGATAGCAAAACAAAAAAGTAAGCAATAATTCTTTTGACTATCATACATATTCGTAGGCCCTTAGTACTTACCCCACTCAGGCACAACAAAATTATTAACACTGTTAATACTATTAACTTTCCTCTAAAAAAAAGCCAGCAATTCAATGTAGGTGAAAACATTTCTCAGATTGACTAGATATGTTTGTGTGTTGCTAATATTATGTATGCAGAGAGGGAGACACACAGAGAGATTTCCATTCTGAAATGTTTAGCCTCACAGATGGACATCTGCTATCATGATGTTTTAGATCTTACTAATTTAAAACAGAAGCGTGATTTACATCTCCATGTAAAAAATCACTTCGGATGTTCCCTCTTCAGCTGTTCCAGCCCATCTGCAGTTGCTGGTTACCAACATCCAAGGAGATACCTCGCCAAAGCACAGAACCACTGGGAAAGAATGATAATATCCTACTAATCCAAGTATGTACTTCTCCTTAGAGACTGTATTTTGAAATCACATTATTTGCTGTTTGTAAAAGTCAGTCATGCTCTTAGACAATTTTATTTTCCTGGGGTAAAGAATTAAGGATTTTTAGAAGAATTCACAGTGTAAACCAAGTCCAAATGTTCATTTCAAACTTTGAACATTATCAGAATCGTGAACATAATTTAATTGGGAGCTAATTATTTCAGTGCTTTTCCCTTCAATCATTTGTGACCCCCTGTACAGCAGTACATGCCAATAAATGGAAACAAATGTCATCTTTTGTGAGCTCCATTTCATGATTTTACAATTTTTTAAAAAGTATTTTATTTACAAAATAGAATGAATTTACATGGAGGTTTTGCTATTACATTTAGACTCTACAGCAATTCCTTTCTCATAAAAAAGTACTGAAAACTCCTAGAATATAAGAAAAAGCTACAAAGTTGGAATAAAAATCTCTTAACACTAATACAGCAGCAGGTACTGGAGATCATGGGAATCTGCTAGGAGTACCAGTAGGAACGACAACATGCAGAAGAGTGGACTGTGTAACATACAGTCAAGATTTCTTCACAGCATCACTATTTGCCTATCATTGCTGAAGGTTTCTGTAGAATGGTGACATTGCTAACAAACCCCAAGCAATTAAACAAGGTGAAACTATGTCATCCTTTGCTTTCCTCTCAATAGAATCTAGTGGACAGACAGCAGAATTGCCAATGGACTAGTAATTTCATTTGGTAAAAGAACTCACTCCCTTTCTCTCCCTCCCATTTCTCCCCTCCCCTTCCATCTTTCTCCCAGTGAGAAGAGTAAAATGACCTTTAGAATAATGCAAGGCTCTGCCATAACCTCCCACAGTAAATCATGCATAAAGGAGATAATAGACACAGGACGTGACAAAGAGCCTTTCTTTTCTGTTGCTTTTCTTTTGCAGAGTAAATACAGAGCCATGTGAGGAAACTAGATTCCCAGATTCTTTGCATTCTAGAGGTTTGACACAAGACATTCTGCAGCCTGTCCAATTTCTCCTTTCCAGCCATATATTTTCCATAGGGAAACCACACGACATAATATGTAATAAAAAGACTTGAAGACATACTGTATAGGCTTCCTCTAGGTTTTGCAAGGAAAATGCACAACAAAGCAGCTAGTTCCTAGACCTGCCCCATTCCTGCCCAGACATGCACATAAGATCTTACTGAACTCCACCAGCATGGAGAATGGAACTGGAAAGCGTGCAAAGGCACATAACAAATGAGTGCTGAACTAGTAACTTTTCTACAGTGCATTATCAGCTTACAGTAATAATTCAGTCCTTTCAAATAGGTGACCTCACTACTGGAGCCATGAAAGTGTATCTGCCTTATGGAAACATTCATTACATATCATTAGATCAGGCTGTATAAGTTGGCGATATCATGAAATAAGTTGCATTCTACTGAGCTCTGATTTTGCCATCCATTCAATTGCAAAAGCTGTAGAAAAACTACAGCCAGGTGGGCAAATATGCAGTTGGGGTGGGCGTAACTGTAGCCTGCATCCTGGGAACAAGATTAAACCAGAGTAATCATGTACAGAGAATTTTCATCATTAAAATAGAGGGGATTATAGAAAATATGAAGACAGGCTTATCTCAAATGTGCAGTGGGGAGATGAGAGGCAACTATCACAGCCTACAGCAAAGGAAATTCTAACTGGATATAAGGAGAAAATATTCACCATGGGAGTGGTTAAACAGCACAGGTGCCCCAAGAAGATAAAGAATACCCATCCTTGGAGATGTCTTGTCCTCAGCTAGGCCAGGCCCTGAGCCACTTGATCCAACTTGGGTATGAGGTTGAACTAGATGATCTCCAGACAACCTGCTGTCACGTCCTGAATTTGGAGCGACTCAGGTTCGTGGATTTCCTTTGTTAGAATTAAGGTGAAACGACACCAGGGGAGTTCAAATAAC
>JANZLQ010000079.1:22892661-22904847 GCA_026212715.1 Elanus axillaris | reverse complement strand
ATTGTCCTGTTCACAAAACTCCAGCATTTTTACAGAGGCCATTTTCTCCACCAAAGTTCTTTAATGAATGTTTGAGACATTGACTTTAATTGTCAGACCATCACACCTGCCCAAACTGACTTTTTTAATGAAATTAACATTTTCTACACAAAGACTCTTCAACGAGGTTTAAACTCACTTTTGTACATCACTTTGATTTTAATATCTCTCCTTACCAAAATTTTACCAACCAGGCAGCAAAGCATGTGAAACTGTAGATAAAATTCCTCAGGTCCAAAGCACAGCTCACTTACCTACCAGTCTCAGCTTCTCTTCTGACCAGAGCCAGTTCACATTTTTTTCAGCCAATTAGACAAAACAGATTTTGTTGCCTAAGGACTAGAACAACTTTGCAGAGTTTGTAGTTCAGGCCAGGGGAACCAGGAGCAGGATTTTGCCACCCCCACCCTTTCCACACTAGCAGTGGCTTTTTTCTGCCTTTGCCCAAAACTGGCTTGACCAGGCACCAGTCTCGGTTTCTTAGCAAGATGACTGGCACATGCTACCAACACATATATCAAAGACGTTATTCACTGAACAAAAAGTGGTAGGTCAAAGGGCCACTTAGGCCAGGTCTAATGTACTCAATACTGCTAGCACAGCCATGCTGATCATGTGCAAGTGACAAAGAGAAGTGAATACAAATAACTTTCTCAGGAGGGATGAAACATTACTAGCAGAGTTCTTAAGACAATAAAAGGTCTTTGCTCCTATCTTCCCTAGACAAACCTAGTACTGACTATTTCTATACTGCTAAATGAATTGGTGTAGAGCTCTTCCTCTCACTTTGTGCTCCTCCTCCCCTTTAAAAAGGCCAGTCTCAGCCACACTGTGCACTTGGAACAATTCCTAGACTGCACTCCCTAACTGCTCCCTCATTTGTCAAGGAAAGCCAGTGTTTACCAAAGTTGTGTCAAGGAGTCTCTTAACAGTTAGGCAGCATGGGTGACTGCAGTCCAGCACTTGAGACAATGACTTGGGCCTATTTGCTAGTATAAAAAGAGCTAGCTTGCCTTGGATATATCATTTATCAGGGCCTTGGCTATGACATGCTCTGCAGAAACCTCTCACTTCTACTGTTCTTCAGAGGTTTGCCAAAGAGCTTTGTTTCAACTCCCAACCTGAATTTTCCTTCCCTGTACCATGCCATGGTGCAGAAGTCAGCCCACAGGTAAAATTTCACACAAGTGCCACAGCTAATAAATGATGAGATGGACTATTGGAAACAGCCAAGGGTTCATTCTAGCAAGAAATTGTATAGCAACCAATGCAATAGCAAACAAATGATGAATCATGTTATATTCATGAAATATTGTAGGCAGCTCCTCTTCACAATATGATCTAATCTGTGACAGGAATCTAGAAAATTTAGAATTGACTAGATGAAGGTACTAAGAAGATGAATCAGCTTGAACAAAACACTTCAGAAGGCAATTTGAGCCAAAAGGTCATACCCAAGGATGGGTATTTGCTAGGAAAACAGGAGGAAGTATATCAAAGGGAGGTATGACATGAGCAAGTGACCTCCAAGTGCAGATATGACAAGTAAAAATCCAATACTCATCTAGGTTTACACTACAAGGAATATTCTTGGGAAGAGTATGAAGGAATGAAGAGTGTGAAGCCCTATCCAACACAGTTATACTGACAAAAGACCTTACAGGAAATCCAACATTTTTTTTCTAAAGAATAGCTTGTTTCCCCTGGGGACAGGTGAGGGGGAGGCCACGGTGGCTTTGCTGTATGTATAAATTGGAAATCTTTGTCTTTATAGCTCTAATGCTATTAGACAACACCTATGTCTTTTCATTCCTGTAAAGCACTCCTTATGCAAACACAGGTTAAAGGTTAATCTTTTCTTGTTAATTTCTCTAGACTTTTGTGGTTTAGAAAGCACCTTTCAGATAAAATTGCATAGTCTATGTGCATTTCTGAAGCTGTCATCCAAACAAAATTCTTTTGGCATGGCCAAGGCATGACCTTTTGAAGGCGATACTATAGAATAAACATATCTGTTTCATTCTCCTTCACATCCAAGTAGGATATATATTATTTACTGCATAGGAAACACTAACATATAAGCAACTCAAACATGTCACTTATTCAGGTTTGTAAGCTTCAGAGTGAAAATTAATAATTAAAAACTACAAGAATCCAATTGACCATGTTCTCTGATAGTTAACAAAACTGATTCACATCTCCTGGAAGAGTTTGATAGTTGCCATATATCTGCATACAAAAATAGTCCCAGTGCTGGCATACCCCACTGCTGGCAGTGTCTGTAACTGCTGGTTCAGCATTTTCCTCCTCTAGTAAGCATGCTAGCCTACCTGCACAAGCCTGTCATTTGAGCTAAAAAAAATTACTCCCTGGATTCTTGGTCAGGGTACTTTAAGCATGTTATTTTAAATGAAAAAAAAACATTTTTTCTGCTGACTTATTGAAAATGTTCCATATAAAAGATTAGGCTTAACTGGAACAAGTTTTACTCTGGCCAAGTTTTTGGCTTGGCAACATGCAGAAGGCTGGGTAGCTATTGTTTTATAGGGCCCCTGAATGGTGACCAAGTTTATCTAGCAATTGCCTTCAACCATCTGCCAAACATGAAGCCAGGCAGAAATGTCTTCACAGCCTTGAAACAAAACTGTGGGGGAAGGGGTTGAAAGAGGACTGCAGTGAGGAAGCAATTAGGCAGAACTGCAAGGGTTGTGCATTTCAGCCAGGCATGTGTTCTTTTATTTATCTGGGTTTATAAATGAAGATTACAAGAGAAGCCAAATTGTAAAGAACAAATTGTACATCTTTAGTACTTAAGTTCCACAAATAAGTAATTCTGGATGTACTAGAAACACTGATCCTGGGCCAAGATAAGTCAGCTAAGTATGCTATTATAAAAAAGGAGAAAAACAAAAAGGAAGTATAAATAATGTATCTTCATACCACAAAAGAGCTGTAGATCATCTTAAGCAATTGTGATCGTATTGGCTTTTCATATTAGATTACAGTTTCTTCCACTATATTACTTAGGGAACAGAAAAAAACTCTACAGGATTTTAAGTATCTTTTATGAAGAATATGCTAGTTTCAAATGAAATCTTGCTTATATTTATTCATTTATATAAAATACAGCTTGCAAAAAGCAGACCTCTGCTCCTCTGAGGCAAAAGCCCTTCCCTTCCATCTACAGGCACAAAGGATACATCTATCTTGCATTTGTAAAGGGTGCCTCAAGGCAAGGTTCAAGACCACATGCACAGCTTGTAACAGCCCCAGGTGCAGCCATAGGCCACTTTATGAAGCACACTATATGCCCAGGCATGTCCAGTAGCTTGGTGGGTTACTGAACATCTTAATATGCACCTTATAGCAGACAGGCTCCCCATGGGCTGACCGTAGGCAGCCAGTGCAGCAGTCATGTGGATTAGAATGAGAAATTGATCGTAATGGTGGTGTTCACAGTCTTTTCTGACACCACTCACAAAGCATGACATAGATAAAGCCATAGGATTCAAGATCCACGTGACTGCAATTCCACTGAGCAAGGAAGAGGAAGATATAGAAAGTTTCACCTGTTCCTTCCACCTTGGCTTCTTCTACCCAAAGCACACTACTTCAGAGCAATGGAATACAAAAGGAGTGGTTCTTGCAAATGAATCCACAAGTGAGGCAACCACCATAAAGACAAAGGGAAGCTACAATCTCATGCTCACAGGCATGACCACAGACAAAATACTCTACACTGCCATGGGCATAGAGATAGTGGATAAAGGAGTCCCTTTCTTTCTGACCAGCCCAAAAGGATCTTGTGAACATCCTGTCTTGTACAGACTGTGTAAGCTTTGGATATAAGAGGTTTTTTCTTTTTCCTGTTTCATTCCATCACATTTTTTCCAAAATAAGGCAAATGGTATAGCCTTATCTGCAGCCCGCTGTCTAGGTCTTTGGTGTTACACAGTAATTCCAAAATAGCAGATGTTCTACGATCTGTGTTTCTCCATGTATATCTTTTCTCATATTTGCTTAATTAGGTTCTGCATTATTGTTTTCCCTATTATCACTTGTTCAAAGACAAGTAAAACCATCTAGCTTGGCTAGTCTGTTTTCTTACCTGAAGACAGGTGTTGAGAAGCATTAGGTTTTCATTCCTAATACTACATTAAGATCAATGACTCATGAATGCCACATTTCCATTTGTGCAAACTTGTGAGTAAACGTCAACGCCTAAACAACAACAACAACAAAAAAGAACAGCAGAATACAGAGTGGATCACAATCTCTGACTAATTTCTCCATATTCCTTGTTTTAAACGTATAAAATTCTTGCCCTTTTTAAAATTATTACTTATTTGATTTATACTCATGGCATTTGATTCATCCTCAGATTCACTAGAAATAGCCTTCTTTCCTTGTTTAACAGAGGAGAGATGTTGGTCTTAGCTCACATTAGAAAATGAGTAATGCCAATGCTCAGTATCTCAGTCCTTGTGAGTTCCCACTCCGTGTGGGTGAAATTCATCTTCATGGGTGGGGAGGAAGGGAGAGGAGGATCTGCCCCAGAGCTATGCATCATTTGAATCCACAGAGTAGGGTCTACCAGGAGGTAGCACGAACCTTCTAATCCTTCCCATCAGAGACTGACAAGTCATCTCTAGTTTAAAGCCATGATTTTGATGATGACTGTCATCCCAGAATCTTGTCCCCATAAAGATGCAGCAGTCTGCTCACAGGTCTCATGTTACAGATCCAAGCCTATGACTCAGACCCCTAAAAGGATTTAGATCTCTGTAGTAAGGCATAAACAGAACTTCAGTCAAAACATGCAAGTCTCATGACTTCTGCCTAAACACACTGATAAGAAGATCTTAAAGACACCTAAGAATCAAGGCAGGCAGTTTAAGGGGTGCTTCTGGTTCAGCTCAGCATCTGTGCAGACATGACTCGGAAACTTCACTGCTGAATTCACTGCCTGGCCCCCTCCAGTTAGGTCCATCAAGGCCCGCGGATGCTCCCTACCTCAGTCCCAAGGTGCTGAGGTTAGTAGGCATGCTCAAATCATGCCCAGCACACTCCAACAGCATTAAGCTCCACAATAAGCACAAAAACAATGACTACGACTGTGTTCAAAACTATGGTCAGCCAACAGAAAGCTGGTGATGGCATGCGTATCTAACAACGGCATACTCAAAAGGTGTCTGCTGGCATATTTTGATGCCACTTGCTAAGATTAGGATACACAGCTCCTAAAATGAGTAGTTTACAATACTCTTTCACAATACACTAAATTTTGGTTGGCTTCAGAAGGGATAAAAAGTGCACTGGCACCTTGAGGACTGGCCATAAGTTTTGGTTTTCAAAATTAAATTCTGAAAGAAATCACAGATCTGGTTCTCCAAAAATTAGACTTTGGTATTCTAACCTGTACACTGCCTGTTACAACTTCTTACCAACTGAATTCTTGTTCCTTTCTCTCAAATTTCCATCAGCCATCACAGCTTTTTTTGGAAAATTGTTGTCTTCCCTTGACCCCATGTAAAATTACACATATAAATTAGTGAACTAAAAAGTGAAATGAGGAATATTCACTGATAATCAAGGACAGATTACAGAAAAATATCTCAAAGAGATTGTAATAAACAGCATTAGAAAAAAAGAATCCCATATATGTAGTGATACACTCAACATCTGCCTCAAGGCTAGTAAAGACTTAAATGTTAACATGCAGAGAATTTTTTTAAATCATTTTATAGGTATTTTACTGATATTAACTACAATTTTCTTCTACCTAGAAAGATCTCTTGCACATGACAGTAATGCTGCCTGACTTATTACTGGCGTTATTTTTAAAATCTTCAACAAATTTTAAATTGTCTCTCATTTAAGTACATGGCATATACAAAATAAATAATGATGGGGTGTATATTACTGGCTGGAGTGAAATACTTATAGTTTGATCTTATTAGCTTAGTCCTGAAGCCATCCCAGAGAAGTTTGCAGGCTAATACAAGTTTACATCATATAGCATGCAATACCTGTACAGCATACAGCCTGTACATGAAGTTATCCACATTTCATGGGAACAGTGAAACAGTGATCAGCATTTCAAATATCACAGGAATCATCAATGTAATTAGTCACTAAGGAATGACTAGTACACATAACAGAGTGTACTGAATAACTGATGTTCTACAGTGCTAATGAAAAGCACATCTATAGCTTATCTTATGATTAATATAACAATTAATTCAGACACCAAGCCTTCACTCATACTAAAAACAGGACTCTTAAATCAGAAACTACAGGTCAGTTCTATTCTCCATCACATCAGGTGATCTAAGGAGCCGTATAATTATAATCAGGAACTGCATAATTATAACTCATGGTATAATCTGATCCAGTGAATCAAAATATTTTTTGTATTCAATTAATTTGTATGCTCCCAAGAGAAGCAGAAAACATGAGATCGTTTACCTGTTACTATCAGTCCTTTCCAAGAACTGTTGTATCATTATGTACCAACCTGAGGTCCCCTACTTAACCACTGATTTCATATACCACAAGATATGTCTCATTGCAACAGCACTTTCTTTCTTAGCTTCAGAAGCATCCTGTATCACATTGACATTTTAATGGCTATGTATCCTATGGATCATAAATTTATATGAAATTAGTAGTAAACTTAGAACTATTTTTCTCTTTAATGAAATTTTACTAGATTATTTTAATGTTTTGTTATTTCATGAGAATCTTGTGTACTGCTCCAATAAATGAAGTGGTACAGATAAAATTTGACTACATTTTTAGTGCATCAAGTTTAGATGCATGAAGAAGACCTCAATCTCTAAAAAAATCTTTAACAGTATCCAAAGTTGGGCACCCAAAGTTTGAATCCAGAACTCAGAATTGCTAGTCACTTTTGGAAAATCAAATTCTCTTCTTTTTATAACCATGTCTACTATTTTATTTGATGTTCAATATAGTTTAAAATCAATTGAATGAAAACTGGGTGACTACTTTTGTTACCTATCCAGTTCTGTATTTCCCATAGCCAGCAATACCCACCCCAAATTTTTGCTTTCATGCCAGCCATTAAATTTGGAGCTTTCAGCTTCTAACCCCTGTCCCAGGGAAGACTTCACCAGAATCCTGAAACTGATCATACCCCAATACAGAAGAAGTCAGATCACCTTTTTCAACAGAATATTACTGTTTCTTGCAACAAAGGGATGTATACAGTTACTGAAAAAAGGCTACTAAACTCAGTTTAAACTAGCATACAGGAGTAGGCACGTCCACAACTATGAATTGTTTATATGGGATTTCTGATGTAGCAATGCAAAACAGATCTCCAAGAGCCAAGGCTGATTCAAACCAAGCATTTGGGTGCAAAGCACCCTTGTAGGCAGAGAACAAGGCAGTACAACTCGTAACTCTTCAGTGCTTGAAAGTTAAAGCATCCCACATCTGAACTGTGCATTTTGACCTATTAGGAAGCTTACAGTTCTAGCTAAGGTTCTTCCATGTGCATAAGGCTAGATTGGGAGGACAGGGCAAGAGTTCTTCAATTTCTCATTGTATTTTTGAGGACATCTTTAACCTTCTTATAATCCCATGTTCAATTATGAGCTTAGTTTAAGAATTAAGATAAGGGACAGTCTTTCAAAACTTCTCAGCTTCCACAGTTGAGGCCAGATTTTTCAGAAAAGCCCCATATATCAAGCACAAAGTTCTTGGAAGTCCAGTCATTAGTGTCACAATGGCAACTGCTAAGCCATGAGCACCAAAAAAGAAAAAAAAAAAAAAAAAAGATGGTCCTAAACTGGTAATTGCAATAGGTATTGAATGCACCTAGCATTACATACTTTTCACTTTCTTCAAAAGATCAGGCACACGATACTTAGGAGTCAACATTTTCTCTTGCTTTAGCACAGCTAATGATCCTTTGACTCACAATCCTTCAGGTTATAAATCAGGAATGGGGTGGAAATGAATTTGTATCAAATTTCAAGATGAGGGATGATGTCTGAATCACTTCCCCAAATCTGTAGTGCTTAGAAGATGTACTTAGAAGTGTGGAGGAAGAGTATACTTCTGATCAATCCTTTTAAATATTTGCTTGATGTCAATATTCCATTTATTCCACGTTTATTCTATTTAAACAAATCCACAGATGCAGTCACATTCTAAATTATTAGTTGGCTTAAAAATTGTACTTTAAAATGTTATTTTAAAACTATTTCCTCTACAACTTCCTAGTGATCTCTGGGAACTGCTATATACAGTTCTGGCAAGCACTGGTTTCACAGCTGCTATGAGTTATTTATTTATTTATGCACCATCCTACTTGGCACAATGGGTTTGATTTTGTTAAAGGCACAGTGAATGGACACAAATAAGGATTTTCAAATTAATTCATTACTATCAACTCTTAATGTTAGTGGCTGAAAGCCATTTCTCAGACCCAGAACAGCAAAACCCATAGAGGTTGCTCAGCTTTCCTCTCTCAAATGTAACTTGGCCCTCAAGCTGGAAGGACAATCTCTAGCATCTCAGGCTCTGGGCCTGACCAGAAAAACCTCACAGAAATTACATCAGTGGGAATATTTGGATCAGGAAGCATTTTCAGGACCAGGGCCTTAACTTTTAATCTTACAACTATTGTTTCCAAGCAGGCAGCTGACAAAGTGCTAAGGGTGGATCTTACAGCATGAAACACTTCTCACTGGGAAGAGGCTGAAACTCAACTTTCTTCAGATTACCAGATTCTGCGGGTCTTTCTGTAGCTGGTGACCTCAGCTGTATTTGGAACCATAATTTCAACCTAGTGACATCATCTCACAGCATGCTCTTGGGCTGCATTGGGGCAGATGTGGTATTGTTCAGTCATACAATCATTAAAAACTTGTGTGGTAAATCAAGTAACTAAGCAGAGGTAGGCAGACAGATATGTGGATTTGAAATGCAAAACATTACGCCTATTTGTTTTGATTGAATGACACATCCTTCAGCATAGGAACTGGCATGCTTATGTGTGAAGTACCAAAAGCATCTATGGTACTGTGTAATACAATTGAGGCAATAACCACTAACTAACTGAAACAAAGAAAAATCACACAAAAATTATTGCATGAGTACTGTTTTATTTCCTTTTTTAAAAAATTAAAACCTAAGAGATAGAACTTGCTGTAAAAATTTGGAATAACACCTCTGTATATTACTTTGTTTTGGGGTTCTTTGTTAGGAGTACACACTGTAGTATAGTGTCCTGATTGGAATTCTTAACAAATGTAATCAGTCTGATCACACTAAATCAGCAGGTTCCTGTAGAAACTGTCTTGCCTATGAAATGGAAAGCTATGCTGTTAATAATTTAAATACCATCTACCAATAGTGCAGTGTCCCACTGAATAATTCAGAAATATATTAGGTTCATGTTATGAGATTTCAAAATTAATATTTGCATTTTGCAGCCACCTTTTCTAATCAAGTTTCCATAAACAATCTGATGAACATAAAAGAATCTCTAATTTGACGCTTCATGCTGATAAGTAACTGCAACTAGTTTGCTGGCTAATTTGAAGTTGGGTTTATGTCTAAATAACCACTGCTTCAGTCAAATCTTCTTTTGAATCAGTTGCTCATGTCACACTACTATTAAAAGCTAAACCATTTTTGAGACCAGAAATGTGGGATTGCTACACAAGCAAAATACTAAGAAAGCTGCCCTAAGCAAGAAGATAAAGACTGTCATTCATTAAAGAATCAAACTAGTATCCACTTTGGGCTCTTCATTTCCAACAGAGGTACCTGGCAAAGGGGGACAAGACAGCATAGCTGAAGATTGCTGTCTTCTAGTGATTTGGGGTAGCAGAATAGTCCTCAAGGAGCCTCTGCTACCAACCTACCCACCTCGCACGTCAGGAGCTTCCAAAACCAGGGACTCAGAAAGAGCAGAAAAGACAGATCTCCCTTCTCCTTCCTTGATTTTCCCCACAGCATCAGACAGGCCAGGATTCTGGTCCATACATCACTCATTCCTAACATCAAAATCAGATCAGTTTAGCACACATCCTCAGAAGTATTTGCACACAGCCACATTCTGTCTTTTTCATAGAAGCACTGGTAAGAGGCTTGCCAATACCCCACTTTTTGGTTTGCACCTGTCAGACTCACAGGGACAGCCACAGACAAGGCAGCCTGGCTGTTCTCCACTCTATCTTGTTCAGGAACCTGATGCTCTGCACCTCAGTGAGTCACTCGTGAGCTACCTGTGCAGGCTTCCTACTGGCAGACTGTTTACCACCTGTTTTCAGTGATTACTCCTCTGTGCTATTGTTTCTTCCCCAAGTGATTCAGTGCTTGTTTGGTGTCACCTCTCCGCTGTCTCACCATACTTGTGCCACTTTGCCTCCTCCTTCATCCTCCTAACGGCTTGCACTATCTTTTGTCTTCTTTCTGTCTTCTATTTTTTCCCCTTCTTCCTCCTCATGCGTGTTCTAATTCCTGGTTCTCTTTCTCACAGTGCTGTTTCCATCATCACTCCTGCTCTTCCTATCTATTGAAAGCAAACTTTTCTTGCTTCCTCCTTGCCATTTGCCTCACTCAACCATGGCACTGTTTCCTGCCTCATTATCACCTCTGCTCTTCCACAGTTTTTCACTCCATCCTCACTTCTATCTTCATGCTTCTCTTCCTTCTTCTCCACATAACATTTCATCCATTTTCAGAAGTCACCTACAGTATCTAGATGTCTCCCTTGGCCCTAGATCCCTGTAATTAATACAACCAATGTTTTTATGTTGGCCTTTCCTCTTCTCCTTCACTCTGCCCATTAAGATTCCTAAGAAAAAGTAACTAGAGCATCACGTTTCTCTTTTCCTGTTCAATTCACTTCTAGCTGTCCCTTCATGCTCTTATACATCATGTGCAAGTTATTACTTCCTCAAATCTGGCTCTTCTAAAACAAAAACCTTGTGCTGTGCAACCCTCAAACAGTTATTAAAATACTCATTCTATTATGACTTTCCCCCATTCCCTCCCCTGTTCTTTTTACTTCCAGTTGGATACATCTGATGTGAGTAGATTGAATTTGATCATAAAGTCCTGAGGGATGTTCCTGACATGCTCCGGTTTTATTTACTGTCTTGTAAACTGAGAGGTTTCAGTACTGCTTGGGACTTACATGTACTTCCAAATGACAAAGAATAAATACAAGTAATAAGATTCAGTTCCACCACAGTCTGCAAGTATATTGCTAGTTTATCTAGTGCTGATTAGAAATTAAAAGGCAAGCTTAACTGTGAATAATCTTCTTCTACCCTTTCTCGTGCTACAACTACCTCTTCCAATAGCAAGTTTGAGAAATAACAAAAGCAGAATGATAGGGAGAATACAAAGAGAGAGCTGGGGAATCCCAAACAGGAATAAATTAATAAATTAGGAAAACAAATGCAGGAAGGAAAGCATCAAGTGCACTTGTCAGTTGGTGGCCATATCCAAGATCTCCTGTGATCAGAGACTAATGCTTATTGCATTCGCTGAACACGTATCTTGTGTATTTGCAAAGCTGAACGCAAAGACATGGGCTCATTACACTGACTTAAGCCAAGGTGTTGAAATGTTAACCAATTTCTGAAAAGTTGTCCTCACTGTTAAAAAGACAACATTTGACCTGGTGAGACTGGTGGAAGCCTGTTTTTTCTAGTTAAAATACAAAAAAATTTGCAAAAGTTTAAGTTGCTCTGATGGCAGTATGCTTACTGCCCATCTCCTTAGGCCCTGAGACAAATGAAACAAAACTTAAGGACCATTTGTGATTAACTATTCATGAATTATAGAAAATGTATCTTATTTTTTCCCCATTATGTGTTAGCTGATCTATTAGAAAGAGTATCTTCTCTCTGGAGACACTTCATTTGGTACAAAGGTGTCCTGGTTTCAGCTGGGGTAGAGTTAAGTGTCTTCCCAGTAGCTGGTACAGTGCTGTGTTTTGAGTTCAGTATGAGAAGAATGTTGATAATACTCTGATGTTTTCGGTTGCTGCTAAGTCATGTTCATACTAAATCAAGGATTCTTCAGCTTCTCATGCCCAGCCAGCAAGAAGGCTGGAGGGGTACAAGAAGTTGGGAGGGGACACAGCCAGGGCAGCTG
>JANZLQ010000079.1:22772417-22892561 GCA_026212715.1 Elanus axillaris | reverse complement strand
TTACTATTACTGTTGTCATTTTATTAGTGTTGTTATCATTATAATTACTTTCTTCTTTTCTGTTCTATTAAACCATTTTTATCTCAGCCCACGAGTTTTACTTCTTTTCCCGATTTTGTCCCCCATCCCGCTGCGGGGGGAAGGGGGTGTGCGGCTGCGTGGTGTTTAGTTGCTGGCTGGCGTTAAACCACAACAAAAAGGAAGTAACTTATTTGAAAAATTGCTCTAGAAAATGAATGAGCTACCTGGAACTTTTGTTTGACAAGGTTTCTTAAAAGCTGTGCTTTCCTTACCCCTCAACTGGCCCATAGCAAAGGACAATACATCTCCTCCTGGTCTACATTTTTCTGATTTGCAGTTCACCATTGTACTGGGACTAGAGCATGAGACGCTGTTATGACATACACTGCCTGTCCTTGAACCTTATTGCATAGTAAATCCATAGCTGTGTAGGATAACCTTGCTTGGGGATCATCATTTAGATAATCAGAATAGTAAAGGACAAAATTTAATCTAGGGTGGAAATTAATGTGGAGAGAATACAGGAAGATTTCTTCTATTACGCACCACTGCAGCCAATATAAAATCAGTGTTTTCTACCTTGCCCTTTGTGGTTTTGCTGATGCAGCCTAGATTGTCATAGGTTATTGCTCAAACAAAGTCTCTAATCTGCACCTGCATTACTCATTTGTTCTCGCTGGCTGTACAGCAGTGTGTCACACACACTTAAAGATGTGGCCAAATGTGCCCCTGCATTACCATAGTAATATCAATCAGAAGGCATTTTAAGCACCACTCAGTATGTAGTCCACTAAGTTGGCAGCAGCAATCTGTGTTGGCAGCAGCAATCTGTGCACAAAGTGCATCTCACAGTGTACTTTCAACAATCCCACTCTTGCCAACAGCTTTCCTAGTGGAGTAAACATCTGCAGGCATATTTGCATGCCTATACAACTGTAAGCACAGACACAGATAGGTCTGTCTCTGTCCCTCTTACAAATGTAGCCAGCAGTGATTACTGCTCATCTCAAATTGGAGGGGCTTGGAAAGATTGCTGCTCTTAATTTTTTTTTTTTTTCATGTACATCTGTTGCTTTGAGACCCTCTACAACCCTTGCTGCAGTCTAAGTGTGGAAACAGGAGTGAGACCATGTTCATGTCTGCAGGCCACTGAAGCATCAGAACAGCCCACACCCTGTTCCCAGGACAATTGCACCTGCAGCTTTCTGTAACGTGCAAAGAATTTTCCTAAGAAATAATGAGTAAATTTGTTTTGCATTTTTCTTCCTTTTCCTTGCATCTCAGTTGTTCTTGTAGTCTGCATTTTGCATGCATGCAGTACCTGCAACACCATTTTAAAAGGGAAAGATACTTACCAACAGGGAAGGAAATAATGGCAGGTTTGGGGCATACTGAAGTGATTAGCTAGCTGCAAGGGAGATATGTATGCTTCAGTGTTGCTTGAGAAGGAAGCAGGTAGAATTACAGAAACGACAGGGCAAAAAGGCTAGTGTGACCTTTCGAGAACCATGTGTAATGTTACACTATCAGGCAGGAATATAATGTTTATAAACAAACGGAAGAAGAATCCTACCATGGCCTGTTGCTGAAACAGTTGCCAAACAGGCTGAGTAAAATCTGCCCACAGAGAAGCATGAGCTAATGTAGCCATAGGTTAGCCTGAATGACTGTATCACAATTAAATCATAATTATATGAGGGGCATTACAGCAAAAGCAATATACTAAGAATTGCCTCGGTACATCATGAGCTTGTTGCTAATACAGATCACATTCCATGTGGCTCACAGCCAAGTGGAAGAGTATCCGCTGTGAGCTCATTGTCCTGCGGGAAAGGGGATGGGCTGCAGGAAGCGAGCTATACTGAACAGTGAGGGCTGATCGGGTGAACCGCTTTCTCACTCATCCAGTGGCTCCCAGTGGTTTAAGATCTACCACCATGTCCAGTGATTTCTACACAGAGGTGATCAGGAAAGTGTTTGCAGCCACATTCTGCCTCTAGCTTTCTTTTATTCGTCTCTCTTCTTTCTGGAATTAACTTCTCTGAGGCTACTCAGTGCTTTAATCATCCTTCACGCTACTGTCTTGCAGTGGTCATGATCATAGATTGTTTATTAATCTCAGGATATCTAGAATTGCTTTTAGGGCATCTAATTCTTAATCACCCAAAGCTTTTCTCTTTTTACCCTTCTCAGTGCCTTCTGAACTCAAGAAACACACCTCTCTACACCTCAGCACATACACTCCACTGAGGGAAATAAGACATCTGCTTTAATTCGTCAGCTGCAAAGGAGTCTGTGTATGGCTTCAGTTTTCAGGGAGTTGCAACTCAGGAAGCCCTTCCATTTGTACAGTTGCCTCCTCTTTCCTTCCACCTTGCTCAGCTCAGTGTCACTGACTACACAGGCAATCTCAAGCACAACTAATTTGTTTCAGCTTAAAGTGAAATCCACTTCACTTAAGAGGTTTTTGTTTGTTTGTTTGTTTGTTTGTTTAGCGATATGCTGCAGAATATTGCACCACTGCCTACTGCAGTATTAATCATTTTTGTCCCTGGGCAGCATATCCTGAAAGATCTGTTTCATGCCACATGGTTGCTGAGGCAATTGCAGTTTTTTCAATGTGCAAAGCTTGGCATCTAGGTCCAGGAGCCTATGCAGAGCATTAGCTCCCACTGAATCCCCTGGGATTCCTGAGTAAACCTTTCAAGAGGCTTGAGCTGAAAAATACTTGTACAATTTGATATGTAGACAAATTGTCACACTGTTCCTGTGAGTTTGCATTTTGTGGCTTTTGTTAAAACTTTGGGTTTAGGCAAGTTCTTACTTTGGTTTTATGAAAGTAACCATGCCTTCAGCTACTGTCTGAACTTATGGGAGTAACACCCTGTTTTATCAACTGGTAAAATTCCTCCTTTGCTTTATCTGTCATTTTTGCTGTTGGGTCCTTTTGTGAGACACCTGTATGTGTCATCTTGCTTCTGCAACACATGCAC
The DNA here is from genome assembly GCA_026212715.1 of Elanus axillaris. Taxonomy (NCBI): domain Eukaryota; kingdom Metazoa; phylum Chordata; class Aves; order Accipitriformes; family Accipitridae; genus Elanus; species Elanus axillaris. The sequence goes on along the minus strand of JANZLQ010000079.1, from coordinate 22,889,547 downwards.
AGACCTATGATAAGAGGAGGAGCTAATAATACCATGTCCTTAAATTTCTTGGCTGGGGGATAAAAGTTCGACTCTTCACTAGATACTGAAAATAGGTATCTATATCCTCAAGTGGCTACCGTTATCTCCAGATCCTTGGGTTTACTCATGCTCTGTATGTCACAGGAATTGAGTTAAAGGTGGGTAGGGGGCACCTAACCTTGGAGCCATACTAGTTCTTCACCCAGGACAGATCAGCATTACTGCTGACCTTAAATTATACCCTGTTTCAATGGCTGCTGCACAGCTTTCGAAGCAGTAAGGAACTACTGGAATGCTGCAGCCATGCGCATTTCCCACAGTGTGCCTTCCATCCTGAAGCAGGCAGGAGACAGGACTCAGGCAAAACTATGTGCTACCAGCCAAGCAGAAAACTGAGTAGTCAGGGACAGAACAGGTATCTAAAACTTAATTTGTACTGGACCGCCTGCAAAAATTTCTGGTCTATTAAGCTATATCATTCCCTGTGCTTTGCTGCCATTACTCACAAGTGACCTCACTGACCATTTAGAAAGAGTTCTGGGTCAGATGCAAATCTGCTCTGTTATTATATTTTATGCATCATTACTTTGTCTGGTTTTTGCAGTATATTTTTTTTTTCCCAATATGAGTCTCCATGAGAAGCGCTAAGGAGAAAGACAACACCAGACTGTGCTAGGGCAGATCCTGTCAACCTCATAATCCATCCCTGAGAAGTGCAATACCCGCCTGCAGTACAGCACAGAAATACTTTGTTTTCATTATAGCTGATTGTGTTTGTTCAATTAAATTAAAGCACACAATAGTTCTGTCTAAATCAGAGCTTTCAGCTTTGTTTGCGCAGGCAAAGGGAAACCTCAACCCTTTCAACACAACCAAGAACTACCTATTCAAGCAGAATGTCCCGAAAGCAAACATTCTTAAAAGAGAAACCAGAATTTAAAACCTGTTAAAACCTTCGAGTTTCAATGCAATCTGTTTTGTGGACCCATTTTTTCTGCAGAAATTTCTTCAATACACAGTCTAGACAGTAGTCTTGACAGGCTTATTTTTTATTCATGGAAGACGAGTGGAGAGCAGGAAAGAGAGATGATCTGGCAGTTGCAGATTCCATTGTACACCCACACACTTCTTGTTTCTGTTTTGATGACATCAGTGTGTTTTGTCCTTTTGCATCTATATCCATCACCATATGTCCTCTGTTCACACACATGATCCTCATGGAATCAAATAGCAAAGTATTCCAAATATCAGACATTCAGATTTCCAAATGGTCTATCCCTTGCACCATACACACACTCATTAGGTGCTTATCCCCACAAACAGAAGAGATGCAGGTTTTCACTCAAGTTTTAGACCTCTTCTCACAGACCATGGGAACTTGGGGCTTTGGGTCAGTCTATCTGTGTTTAACTTGATCTTATGTTGTCAGTCCTGCACAGTGCTGATACAGGCAGTGCCCAGCCTGCGCAATTCAGAAGCTTAAAGATTTCCACTGCCCTCTCTTGATTACTGGGGCAAGAAGAAGGGGGATACCTTTATGCCCTTAAAATTACTCTTTTTTTCTGCCACAGGAGCAAGTTGAGGCCAAGCCATGCCCCCAAATCCTTCTGTCTTCCCTGTTATTCCTCCACTGACCAAGGACTAACTCTTCCACAGAGGAAAGCTGAAGAGTAGCAAGAGCAGGGCTCTAATCTGAGCAGGATGAACACACCTTGGCAATGCACCAGCAGCCTGCAATTGTCAGTGCCAGGTACTCTGGTCTACCTCAAGCCGCCCTTACACTCAGCATAAGGAAATGGAGGAAAAACAGAGGCACACTGTTCTGTGACTGTGGGCATGCTTCCTATCTTAACTGGGGGTCTCGAGCTCCCCCTTGGGAGCTATTTCAAGTTTCAATTGTTTTAACAAAACACCAACTGGATGCATCTCATTGGTCTGGTCCCTACACTTAAAAAAAACCAGGTCTGCTGGTAGCCATGATTTCTAGCAGAGAAGTAATATTTTTGAAATAGAAGGCAAGGAGATTCCAAGGGAAAAACAGGATACCTGATTGTGCACCTCAGGGAGAGGCTGAGTAATGCCTGGTGGCAGTCAACCTCCGCTCACTGCTGAGAGAGACAACTGTGGACATGGGTGGAAGGTGGGGAAATGACTGGAAACACCAGAGAAGGGAATATAAATAATTTTTTATTCTTCTACTTTATGCCACACTAGAAATTATTTTCCAGTTGCCACATTCTCAGGCATCAGAGAATCGGGAAATTCAACCTTCTCTCCCTTTTAACATGTTACACTTTGGCAGCTCACAGCAGTTCATTTGGCAGGCATGTGCACCAAATGTTCCTTTCAGTCTTGTAACAGATGGAGTGCATTACACACAGGACTTCATGCCTCACGTACAATATCTAATACTTGAACTAGGAAAGGACATCCAGCAGATCCCACTGACCACAAAACTGCTTCCATATCGCTGGAAGGGAAGAAAGTCTATAAATGAGTTAGAAGTAAATATTTTCTCTGCATGGTAAATAAATGGGTAAGCCTGACTCCGCAGCCTTTGTTTTCATAGAAGCAAGCAATTTATTCTTGCCTTCATATTTTACTTTATATATGTCCACCTGAAATCTAAACCTAAATAAATAAATAAACATCCTCTGATCTACTTACATTTATGGTATAATTCTTGCAGGAAGAATGAGTACCAGATCATTTTGTTAGCTGTTTGGTTTTAGTGGCTTTCTTGTTATATTGTTCTATATTCCAAAATAAAGTATTAGCCACACAAAATTGTCACGGACCATAGGCTTTTGATTAAGTTACAGATTAAAAAGTTTTGCTCAATTCACAGATCAAATCTAATGTTACTGGCAGTTTCAAGTACAACTTATAGGGGATTTTCAGAAATGCTCCTAGCAGACTGCTGGTTCCTGAGAGCCCACAACAGATTAGTTGACAGAGCTAAAGAAAGCACCTCTTAAAACATGGCAGCTACCAGGTGCATGTCTACCGCTAACTAGGAAAGCACAGCATAAGGGTAGAATGAGAAAAAAAACCAGAAGGATAAAAAATTAGAATATAGACACTGATGGATTTATTAATTGCGTATTCAGAAACTGAAGGAGGGATTCACACAGCTGTGCATCACACAAAGTCAGAAACTATCCATGAGTGTTTATATATATATAATATATATATGTTAAATTATACAGAATATTATATAATATATATTAAAGCTCATCAGTAGTTTCTAACTTGCTGTGATTTGAGGTGAGATATTCATTCCCTCCTTCAATTTCAGAATCTGCCAGATGAGGATAAAAATATTTGTTGATATCACTGGTCCAGCCTGAGGACACCCTGATATTTGAAGAGCAGCCATTCATGTGTATAGTGTTACAGTTTTTATCACTGAATTGTAGATAGTGCTGTCAGTACTTCAGCTACTCAAACACCCATATAAGCCATGGACAGAAAATCTTGTCTTATTCACTCACTGCAGAGCTGTACTGAAGAAACAGACTATGGGTCCATTTTCTGCTCTGTGGTGAACTTTGTCTCATCTAGAGCAGAGTCAACTGCAGTGACAAATTCACTGTAACTTGTCTGCTGCACTGTTACCTTATGCTCAACACAGCTTATCAGAGATCATGGGAGACTTGCTCCCTCCCCTGATATATCTGGGAAAGAGTTAATTTCTGCATTTTTAATACATTTATATATGATTAACTCGTTATTGATATACATCCTGATATGAAATAAGTCTGGTATATAGCAAAAGATAATGCTTCATTTGTGAATATAACGATGCATTGCTTGACCTGTCTGACCCCAGCTATGGCGTGGACAAGTGCATATCCAATTAAACAGTAAATATGCATACATCAACAGGCTTACAGTATAGAAAGGTTCAACAAAGTAGTTGACTCTATTTGTTTTCCTCTTATTGAAGATAACAATATTAGATCTACAAGAAAACCTCCAGAGCCAAATACTTGTTTTCAAAAAATTCATTTCCTGCTGCCACAGAAACAGTCTTAAACTGAGCAAAGCAGAGGTACAGTTAGAGTGCACTGAATTCTTACATTCCGACAACCTATCAAGACCATGGAGAAAAGATAATAGGCAAGGGCAAACAGTAACCCTTAATTCCTGGAAAGAGAATAAGAATTTACAGAGAGGAATACTTCTGTGTTCAGCCAAGCCTTATCTCTTTGCTCCAAGTGCAGATGGATTTTATTGGAGGGAAACAAGCACCAATAAAGCATGTAAGTTTACAAATTTCTGTAAGATATGCAAAATGCTGTTTACAACATCAGTATGTGGATGTATTATTTCAGTATGAACGTATAACAAATTATTTCAGGCAAGAAAAGTTAATCCTGCTTGAGCACTGACTTGCACCTACAAAAAAAGTTAAAACAGAACAGCCAAAAAAGAGGACTAAAAAGCATAGCAGACTGGCTGTGTCCAGTCCAGGTCTTCCCTCATGCACAGACACACATGTCAATGTCTTCTGTTCTAATGTGCTGTTGAAGCTAGATAGGGAAAGCATAGTACCGCAAAGTCCTGGACCACTCTTCAGGACAGGGCTTTTGACTGTAGAGTGGCATTGGTAGAGTGCTGAGGACTGTGGAGTGCTAAGCATGACTGGGGCCTCATGGGGCTTTTATCATGTTAATAATGACAATATGGACAAAGGCACTGATGACAATGCACCTCTAGCAGACAGAGCTGTGCTACCAACAAAAATCTGGCAACAGATAAATTATCAAGCCTAGGTTGCCTGAGCATTTTGCTTTTGCTGGGGCATTTGCATGCATACAGTCACTTTATCTGGCCTTCTTCGTTCACTATTTATATGCAAGACATCTGTCGGTCTAAGCAATGTGATGCTGTTGTGCTCTGAGGTGAGCTAAGCATATTGATTTCCCTATGCATTAGATCTAACTCCAGAAATAAAAGGATAACACATGCAATATATATAGAAGGCATAGGAATTATCTGCATAGTTCAGTGACGGTAGTCCAGGACTTGTTCTGCCCACAAACATGACTTGGCAAGCCATAAGGCAGACCTGCTCTAGAAGCCATAGGAACAGACTGACACTGTGTTGTGCCTGTGCCCTGCTGAATACTCTGACTCATGGTTATTGTGAAAGTTGGATGATATATGTCACACTAAAAAGTGATCCCTCTCTGCCTATCTATCACCTACCAAGCAGTAGGGGCAAGAAAGGCAGCATGTACCCTTTCAGCAGCAGCAGTCCACAGCCAGAACATTGACTTGACCTGACATGAATACGGGGGATCCAACAGCTGGGGTACAGCATAGTCTCTTACAAGACTTCTGGTGGAAACCGCTGCATCTAGCCCAGCTATGATCAAAAAGGAACCTGAGTAAGAGCTCAGATAGCCATATTCCTATTGTTTGACCCATCTTAGAGCATTGCAGGGCTTTGCAGGCAAAAGGTAGGTATCCCCTACAAATAGCTGGAAGAAACATACAGATAATTAAGGACACCTTTCCAATATGTATGCTCCTGTTTCTAGTACACTGAACATAAATTTACAGTGTGGATTTGCTGTGGCATTATTACTGTACATAGACTGAAATCTGACCCTTGAAACAGCAAGCATCTTAAAAAAAAAACAACAACAAAAAACCCCCAACAAACAAAAAACCAAACACAACATCAACAAAACAGCAGTAGGTTTAGCCAATTTTCACTCAGTTACCAAAGCTGTGCAAAAATAGTAATTAGATACCTGTAGTTACACCCACAGGCATGAACACAGTGTAAACGTTTTGTTTATGTACGCTGAGGGTCTCAACCATCACTTAGAAAGAAGATTATTAAGACAATAAAAATATGTCAGCCTTTGGGTTGGTTATTAGTCCTGAAGGCCTTTGCTAAAACTGTGAACAGAGGTGAAGCAACTACAAGTTTGAACTAGATCATATCAGACACCATCTGCTTTCTTTACAGTCTGTATTGCACTCTTTTTGTTCTCCCTTCTGTTTGATTTAAAACACATTTTAAATACTAGTCCCATCAGTGCAGCATTCTCAAAGAACTTTTCTCATGATATAGAAGGTTTCCACACGGGTGAAGGTAATGAAAAAGTCATTTATTTCCAGCTTTGGGGCAACTCACAGAGACCTGCCTAGTGGCTGTGCAGGTTTGTAAAAACAAATCATTTGAGTTCTCCAGGCCCTAGGCTTCTTGACAGGTTATGTCTTGGCAGGCATCTATTTCATCTTTCCAAATATTTGATAGAATTTGCATGGCTTTTTGACAGGTAAACTCAGTGTTGCTGGGAGCTATTATTCCACTGCAGCCCTGCTTCATCCTCCTCTGTCTGCTCAGCCATCCTCCGTCTGATGTGGGTAAGGATTTTAAGAACAAATGCAGCTGCTTCAACAGGAATTCAGCACTGTCTCCAAATCTGATACCATTCTTTTAAGCCCACACAATGAACAGTTTTGGCACAAAAACTTTATGGTATTGACTCTGGAAAAGAGGATGCTGCTGTTAGGTGGCTACAGCAGTTTTGGTTACCAGTTGCCTGCCCTACTCTCCTGGAGGTCACCAATAAGCAACAGTGACATCTGAGCTCTAGGCAAAACAGCTCCCAGATCTTTGCAGTTCACAGACTGGACTACTAGTTAAACCTGGACCAAGTTTTATATTGCCACTGTAACAGGCTCAAAACAGCAGTGGCCCAAGTGGCTTCATTCATCATCATCCAGATGTTCTTTGCCATAAAGGTGGTGATCTCCAGGAAGGGGCTGGGAAACAGCTGGGGGCAGTATGCCACCAGCGCTGGGACTTAAGCTCACTGCTTCAGCCCCCTATGAAAAACTATGATTATCCAAAAAAGTCAGCTGTTCATTTGACCTCTACCCCCACTTCATAATAATTTATACCCTATCGCACATTAAAAAATTATTTGTACGCTTCTTTTTTCTTGTTACAAGACCTTTGCTAGATTCCCAGTTGGTTAAGATAATCATATTACTTCAATGGCCAAGGCAGGTCCTTCCTGTCTACGTCTGGTCCTGGTCCTAGAACAAAGATTTGAGTTTAAACCTCTCTGTTGTTACCCACACCTTACTCTCACTTACCTTATTGTACTGCAGCGTGGTCTTGTTTCTTCTTCCAAACTTGAAAAAGTAACAATGGATTTGCTTTTTAATCACTATCACTTTCTGAGAGTGCATGGTACTGGCACTCTTTGACTTTAATTAGTTGTCTGTTGGAATTTAGACGACATTTAACAGCATAATCTCTGACTTGAATAGCATGAGTGCTGCCTATCTGGAAAAATGGCTCTTTTCTCATGGTATACTGTTACTGCTTCTGCCAAAGGTGCTGCTCCACCTGGAGCCCTGAAAAATAAAAGGGAGTGATGGCAGATGTTTTCTTCTAGGGCCTAAGCTCCGGGACATCTTAATCTTCCAACTAAAACTGCCTGGGATTTTTTAGACCTCTGCAATGGGTACTGTTAGACACTGAATTAAATCTCATTGATTTACAATTTCCCTTCACTGAAGATAGTTGCAGCAAATGTTAAGTACATTTTCCTGCTGAAAACAAAGGTAAAAGGAATCCTGTTGCTACAGGTAAAAGGGATTTGATATGTTTTTATTTGAAGCTTGAATGGATGCTGGACACTTCAGCTAGAAAAGGAGTGAGATGCTGACAGAGGAAGACAAAACCCCCTAGATTTGCTTGGGGCACAGAAAGAGGTACTAAGACAAAACTAAACTCTTGTCCTAAACTAAAAGACTGTGAGGAGGAAATTATTGAATTCCTCCTCTGCTCAAAAAATCCAAATTCTCTGTGTCATTTCAAATAAACAAACCATCACAAACAAACCCAGCTCGATGCTCAGCCTCTTTTTCTTGCTGGCATATCTTAAAAAGACCCAAATCTTTTCTAGGTACTTCGACCAAAGGGAAGACAATTATCTGTCTAACGTCTTTCAGGAAGAAGGAGAATTTGTGTGGGTAGGTCTATTCCCTGCTGTTCTACATTTGTTCATGTTTCAAATGGGTGTATTCTAGTTAATTAAGCTTTCCATAATTTGTTATTTAGTTAATTGCTAAATTATCTAATTGTTAAGTAATTGTAGGGTCTAGATCTGGAAACAGGTGAAAAAAAGAAACTGCATAGGTGCCCATGGAACAGTTTCAGTCAGTTAATTTAATTTTCTCCCATTCTCTTCTTTCTTCCCCATCTCTCAGGAGGATAGGCGGTATTCCGTAATTTGACCCCAATTATACCTTTGCTCCAGTTATCTAACTTTTCCCTCTCTTACTATAACCAACATCTAATCGTGATGTGGGGAACAGCTGGAAGCTTTTCCTAAAAGAAAAGAAAGGGAAAAATGAACAAGAGAGACCGTGTTTCATAGCCCACCCAGAAGACCAAAAGCTTTCTCTCTTCAATACAACTCCCCATGAGCCTGTTTTGTAGATAAAGTCAGGGTCCAAATTCAAAGAAAAAATAAATGAAGTGTAATTAAGGGAACTTTACAGAAAAAGATTGAAAGTTATCTTAGCTTTCTGAACTGTCCATTACTGACTCATACATGACCTGTATCAAACTAAATATCTTTGTTTAAAAATATATATAATTCTCATTATCAAAATGATCATTTGATTCCTCTCCATCACTCTTTTCTCCACACACAGTGGGTTGGCCACATGTTTAGAAATCACTGAAGCGGGATGCTCACAGAAGAGAAGGGAGCTTTTCTACCAAATAATGTCAGCAAAAGATCTTCTTCCTTTCCTACAGAAGGGGAGAGCCAAGGATATAATTACTATGGATGGTACATGGAACACACTAGTCTTATAATTCCCAGTTTTTATTTTTCATAATAGACTTTCAGTATCTTATTCTTCTGGGTAATTTCATGGTTTGTGCATTTGAAGGGGGAAATGAAACTTGAATTCCACCACAAGAGTTGTTGACTGATAAAGATAGAGAATAAAGTCTATTTTTAAAGCTAGCTAGCTAATAAGAAGTTTGTTTATCACTAATGTTCCAAGACTCAGACGTTGTGATAATGGCAATGGATGGTCTGAAGTGCAAGAAAGAGATGCCATAAATGACAAGACATGAAAATGTTACATCAATGTCCTTAAAGTTCTACTTTAATATATCCTATCTACTTCAAAAAAAAAGAAAAAGACTTAAGATCTCAAAATGTAAAGCTGTTCTTCAAAAAGACCTGTTACAGCTGGAATTAGGCTTCATCAAAAATACCACATACATGACTTGATTTTTACCAGTAGTAAATGCAAGAAGATGAATTTTAAAATACAAAACCCATAGAAAGTGAGTAGTGCTTGGGGAAACGCCTCCTCATCTTGTTCACATTGACTCTTTGTTCAAGTAGAATCATGTAAGTTGTCCCTGTATCCCATATGGTTCAACCTCTTACCCAAAGCAGGGCTAGCATCCAGGTCAGATTAGGTTGCTCAGGGCCTGGCCTAGAACATGGAATCTCCAGGGGTAAACATTTCACATCTTCTTGGGGCACTTGTGCCAGTGTTTAATCACTCCCACAGTGAACAGTTTTTTTGCCTTATATCCAATCAGAATCACTTTTGCTGCAAGTTGGGACTGTTGTCTTCTCTCCTTCAAGCATACACCCCTAAGAGCAGTATGGTTTCATCCTCTAAACAGCCCCCATTTTGCAGCTGAAGACTGCAGTAAGATCCTTGTTTAGTCTTCTGAAAATTAAGCCAAATAGACCCAACTACCTCAGTCATGGACTATGTTATGTGCTCCAAGCATCTTCTGCTGACCTGTCTCAAGCTTGGCAGTATCTTTCCTGTACTGGTGTCCCAAAATTGGATACAGTAGTCCAGAAGTGGCCTCATAAGTGCATAAATAGAAGGGAGTAATCACTGGTGGTTGCATTGTTCCTAATGCAGCCCATCTTTCATACATAGTGTCCATCTTACTCAGTGCTGCTAGTACTGAATATTTGTCTCTACAGGCACTCAGGTTCCAAACAAACCAAAAAATTTTATTTGTGTAAAGCCCAGTTGAAATAAAACCTATGGTATCACGTCTTTAAGGAATTATTAACCAAATGTTTAATGTATTTTCTCTTCAGAGATTGTCTGGTGAGCAGAATGCTCATCTAGATGTCTGAATCTTAAGATCATAAATCCTTAAACCATGTAGCACGCTGCAGCCACCTGTCTAGAAATGTTGGTCGGTGTCATAGTGACAAAAAAAGTTAAAAACATATTTCATGCAGAAAAAAAGAAGAAAAAAAGGCTTTTGCTGGTATATATTAGTAAATTTGCATATAAATTGCAGCTCTGTTGGAAAATTATGCTGGCAAAATCTTTCTATTGCACATGAGCCCTTTTTGCAGGATACCTTATACAGGAATGGAAACTACTAAAGCCAGTGCATCTCACAGGAGTTTGAAACTGCTGACAAGGCAGTCAGGCTACTGGTGGTCAAAAGGTACCCAGCTACTGTGCCAGCGGCATTTCTTCAGACGAGAGCTAAATTACAACATGCTTAACACCAGTTGCTGAGTACGCTTGGTGTCAACACCCAGGGAACAACCCTGGTGGAAAACAATTTTTAAAATTCATGTAGAGTAGAACAGCAGATATGACGGGGGAAAAAGAGTATGATGGGGTGGAGAGGGCACAAAGTTACATAAAAAGTCAGAACACAGAAGAGACTGCAGAGGCCTGTGGAGCAGAAACAGGTATTTTCCACTCTGAAATGTAACTTGCCCATGAGAACAGTTCAGTTACAAAAAATTCACTTGGAGCAACTGTTCAGCCTAAATTAAAACTGTGAATTCACAGAGGAATCTAGTTTCCACGGCTGTCAGTCCACTATATTTAATGCTCACTAACCATTAGAAAAAAAACCTAAAATTTTTAGATATAATATTAAGCAAAATACTATGGTCATCATGAAGAAGGTGGATATTTAAGAGAAGCTGGAACACAAAGCCAAGCAGCCTGAACTGTCCACATTTGATTAATCCACAGAAAAAGACCCAGCTGTATTTCAGTTTCAGCCTTTATACAAACAGCCATTAGCACAGCTGCTTATTCATCTACCAAACAACTTTTGCATCTATCTGACAAGAAATTGATGAACAAAATATACTGTAAAAATTGCTTATGATTCCTAAATAGACTACGGAAAAAAACAAATCCTAACTTAATGACTCTCCTCAAATTTACAGTATTCCACTCATGACAGGAATGCATTTCACTGAACAGATCGTCTTTGAACACTAAGGTCATATATTGTCAAATAAATTGCTTCCTAATTAATCAATCAGCTTGGGAAAAAAAAAACTCAAAGAAATCTTACTACAGTATGCTCAAGTAACAAATTTAATTTCTTTTGCCTTCTTATATTCAACAAATAATATATGTGTGTTCAGACAGGAATGTCCCCCAGAACATGGCCTTTTAAGTGAATATCCAAAAATTAGAAGTATTCACATCAAAAACATGAACCTAAGAAAGAAGGAAATTTCTTAAGGGAAGAGAAACATACCTGACGCACAGGGAAAAGCAACACACCATATCACATGATCTTTCTTTTCAACCAAAACTAATAAGCCTTTTCAATGTCATATATTAAATGCATGAAAAGAAGTACTCAGAAATTTTATTAATAGAAATTGCTTAGCAACTTATTTCAAATAACAGACAAATACAAGGAAACCACAAATCCTTCACAATTAATTAACAGAAAGAGAACATACTCATTGAATAAAGGATTTGAATCAAATTATTGTCTTGCATCTCTCAGTTCAAGTTTCCATGACAACTTTTTTTGCTCATGAATAGCAGCTTATGAAGTAGTACCAAAGTATGATTCAGAAGTAATCTATATTTTATATCAGTTTATAAAGTAAGAGCCTCGGTAAAGAGAACAGAAAATACACACTTATGACATTCATTTTACAAAGTACATCAGCATGCATTACAAAAGACACCACAACTGTGATGTGACTAATTATTTCAATTTAAACTCTTGACTGCTGGCAATAATGGCAAATACTGAAAAAGCAAAATTTTGGATTAGTTGAGGTTCATAATTCCAAATCAAGCCTATGTCTACAAAATATTTAATTGCTATAAATGAGGCTAGTCAAATTTATTTCAATTCTGAACAAGTTTTGCTTGCAACTGAAGTATCTCCATATGTAGTAGGTCTAATCTTGAAAAGTGCAAAGGAACTAGGACTCCTGTTAACTTCAAAGTATCAGTATATGAATGACCAGCAGTAGAAAGTACAACATTCTCATTATGTGATCTGAGTGTTCAATGAAAAGCAAAAAGTTTATGGTAAAGTAGCTTTTTTGTTCTGCCACTGACTCTGGTGCCATCACAGGGAAACTATTTTAAATAAACATATGATTTGGGGGCCTTTAGCACCTTTATATCCAAAAATACCCAACTTTTGAGAACGTCAGTATTAAAAGAGATGAAGTTGATACAGCATGAGGCAAGGAGCTTTGCAATATAAATAAATGAGCTGGACTTCTTTTTCAGGATAAATTCTTCTTACACAAGCTCCATTCTCTGAGTTCATCAATTTGAAAACCTCCTAGATTAATAGGGTAGATTTAAAAGAAAACATTTGTAATTATCACAAAAGAAGTGTTCAGCTTTCCCCAAAGGCCACATCTTTTTTTATGTCTCCTGAAGTAGCTCTGGAGACAGGTGCTGAGACACATGAGCTTGCTCAGCACAGCTTACTAACTCAGGCTCAGAGCCATGGTAATGAAGCTATATGATCTGCAGGCCAAAGCTGGCCTACTTCCAGGCAACTTTAAGTGCAGTCAGAGCAAATGTATTCACTTTTTGTATCTCTCCATAAAAATGTACTCACAGCCAACATTTCAGCCTCAGGTGTTCATTCTGGTTACCTCCATTTTTAGAAGCTCAATATGAGATACACCAGAAGTGAGTTTTAGAGATGTTAAACAATGAGCACATTTGGGCATCAGCTATGTTAACCCCCAGGAACAGAGATGTTCCTCTGAGTTTACTGGCCACACTTGAAAAGACCAGACATGGTGAGGACTCACGCATTATTTCTATGAAAACAGGTTAAGGTTAAGAATAAGGCACATCTACCAGAGTCCTTTTTAGAGAATCTGCAAGGTGAAAACCACTGGCAGCTCTACCCAGGAAAATACTCTGTTCACTGCCGTGGAGCATCACTCCCCGCCTCCCGCGGAACTGTACTTAGACTTCTCATCCTACAGAGTGGCTGAAAACACATCTCGTGCAGAAATTCTTCTGCCCTCTATTTGTCAGTAACATTTTCCTCTATGACTAAAGTCTTGTGCATAGCATTGTTACTTAGCTTTCTGTATCTGCACAGGGCATCTGTTTTCTGTCACCCTGTGCTAATGAATATTTACTCACAAAAGACTGTCACCAGCACTACTTCAATCTGTTGCAGAGAAATGCTGATTTCAAGTGTTTCAGAGTGTTTGCCTGAGGCATTCATTTGACCATTGCCTTTCAATTGTGAAAGAACACATTTTTAGGCACTCTTCACCAGATTCTATTGTTAACTTTTGTCCTTGTCCTGGGCATGTTAAGACACTAGAATGAAATTCTTTAAATAAAAAAAGCAGGATTATCATATCACATTTGTAACACATTCCCCAAAAGTCTATACACAGTATTTTTCAAGTGGTGTTTGGAACAACTGATTTACTAACACGGGTCAAAGTCACAAGTAAGAGGTACATAATATCCCAGTCCAGAACTCTGTTGATTGATCTCAACACAAGAGAACAATGTGAAGAAAACATGGAGCACAGCTGAATCCTGAATAGCCAATCGTAGTATTTTAAAGAGAAGCTCAGTTGTTCTTCTATCACATATATAGTTATATTATGGGTAATTTCTGCCAAAGGAAAAAAAAAAGTATTAGGAATACTGCTAAATATTAGTAAAAAACACCAAATGAGGTGTTACATAATTCATAGTGTCTCTATACCATATTCATCTCACTTCTATATACTACACACACCATATTTATAAAAATTGAATTCATGAACACAAAAATATGACAATATTGTATAGGAGCTACAATTTTTTTCTCTGCTTTCAGCATTTTTTCTTACGTACCATGTATCCAAATTACTGTGCCACAGAGGAATCATAAAGCCATCAATAAATTATATAAGCTAGCTTATCTAAAAAAACCCTATGGATTTGATGTTTTAAGTCTTTTAAAATATTACTGATTTCAAACATATCAAACATTGCAGTTTTAAAGCATGTTTTCCCTTAAAATTCCAAAGCTCAAACAAATACTGGATCAAATTATATTAGTAAAGGCTCATGAATAGAGATTATTTTGGAGAAAAAAAACTACATAACTATATTTTGAGAAAGAGAAGGAAATATTTCTTTGTCATGCTCTTTTTTTCCCCTACTCATTTGTTCTGGTTAGAGGTTTCAAAACTTGCAATAAATCTCATAGGTGATAAATTAACGGGAACTGCGGACTATCATGACTGAGGTCACCAGATAAATTTTAGGGGGTTAACTTATTTATCAGTTGAATAATCCTGCATTCACATAAACTTACAGGTAGGCCAGACGGAATGCAGCATGTGTAAGTCTCCCTATTGAGGTTTTAGCTGGAAAATACCTCAGTCTTGCAGCACCATACAAAACATGACAGGTCCAAGATGAAGAACGATATTCTCTTTTGCACAATGTAATGGGCAATTTACATTTTGACATTACACATTTTTATAAAAAAAAAACAAACAAGGGTGTACATGAAAATATTAAAATTCTAGAGAGTATTCCTAATATTCATAACCTGTATGTTCCATCTTTCAGAGCTAAACCCACTCCCTACCATCAACCTTTTCCATCAAGACCATAATGAGATAAACACATGGTGACTATCTTTCTTTAAATGAAGGCTTGATTTTGGTGTGTTAGGTTATCTGTACAGCAAAGCACACAAACGACTAAACTTCAGTAAAACTTGTAAGTGCTCCATTAGCTCTGTTTTCTGCAAATAGTTCGGTGAACCATACTGAACTGTAGCAATGAAGCAGCAAATATTTTCAGCACAATGCATAATGAGTGCCTTGATTTGGAAGTTCATTCACAGAATGCATCAAATAGTATTACCTGTATGCACGACGAAATTCTGTGTGTATATATGTCTGCAAAAGGGGGTTAGCAAAACTCCACAGAAACAAAGTTTATGTTTTCATGGTAGCCATGTGAAACAATTCTGTTGAACAGATCAAGGGCCTTGCGTAATCATGTTGAACTGTCATTCTTCACAAGACCACACATACTAGAAAGTCATACTTCTGCCAGGAGGAAAAATCTGCTCACTCTCCTCTCCATCTGCTTCCAGGCTCCCAGGGCCACACTGAGGACACACAGGTACCCTCCATAGCCCCTATTTACACTGCACACCACTCTATGCACAGTGGTTGACGCAGAGCTCTGTGCTACACAGTGATGCAGCTTTATGTGCTGATCTGCATAAGCTGCACAGCCTGTGTGAGCCACAGGTCCTGATCTTTGGAAGGTAACTTATGTTAGCTGTCTAGGAATGAGAAGGGCTCAGTCACTGTCCAGAGCATGTTCTCTCAGGCTGAGGTACTGCCACCTCTCTAACTCAGAAGGAAGTAACTCTGAAGATGTTCAGAAACTCACAGCATCAAGCCCAAATTTAGAAAAATAAAGATTGGCTCTGCAGTGGTGGAACCAACAAGAGCTTTCTCATACCCTCAAAAGAAGATACAGCTTTTAAACTGGTCAGAAACAGCTGCCTTAATACACTGCAAATTATAGTCAACAAGAATTGGCATCATGACTGCTGGGAAATTCCGCATAAATAGAGGCTATCTTCAGCATGAGTGTGAGAAGGCTGGCTCTGCACATCTTTAATTTTATTTTTATTTTATTTTCTCCCACTCTAGATGCAATAACTCTTATATTAAAAACCAAAACACTGCACAAGCCACTTCAAAAATAAGTCTGAAGGTTTGCATAGAGGTAAAAGAAAAAAAGAGGTAGAAGGGTTCCACCACTTATAGAAGAAACTCCATCACTCCCCTACACTCTTAACATGTCCAAAGTCGCATCAAGCCCTCCATATGATCTTCATCACCTGTTAGCATATATCACCAAGAAGGTACTTGTCCTGTAAAATGAAGTTCATAGAGTTGTGTCTTTTTCATCTTAGAACAAGGGTCCATCTGTAAAGATGTGTAATGCTTCACTTAAATGACAACATACTATGATGGAATGACTTCATATTAAAAAGCACATGCAAGGACATGATTTTGTCATGCAAAAATACAATCCTGTATATAATGTAACATAGCAAACTTTTCTGAACTTCTCCCAGATAACTTCAAAGTAAGCATAAATGTATGGCCAAATTTTCTGTTCACTTGAGCCTACAGACCTAAGGCCTCCTCATCTTCTTTATGGTATATAGGAACTCCTGTTTAGTATTACCACACTGGAATTAAGACAATTTTCCTTTCTAGTGTAGTATGTTGCTGCCAAGAGTGAGTCATCTCAATCACATGGCTTTTTAAGTGGCTAGTCCTTGCTTTTTGAGTTGAATAAATTAAGCTTTCTGCAGTCCTGACCTGCTGTGGCCTCTTTTTAACATAACTATTTATCTTTCTAAGATCAGATAATGATAATAGACAAATGCCTAGATTCTGAGTTGACTTACATTTGCGTAAATCCACAGCTTTTGCATCTGAGTTCAGTGGAGTTATTCCAGGGGCAAAGTGACATAAGGTTGTGAGTATCCCTTGACTAGAAACAGTGCTTTCTCTGACAGTTTTTTAACATAGCCCTACAATGCAGCTATCCTTCTAAAATCTTCTAAGTTATGGCTTCCATGCTAGCTCAGATACACAGCGTGTATAGAGCTCTACAAAAAAAGAGAGGAAAGATGCCTAAGAACTAATAAAATGATGTCCTGGTCCAATCTGCTTTCAGGTGCATTTTTCTAGAGATGGTCAGAAAACAGCTTGGTTATGTGGTGCGTTATGCAATCACTCTAGCAGTCAAGTGTATTATATTGCTTATTTAGAAGCCACTGCACTCTTACTTAAAATAAAAAAAATTTCACATATGAGTATTTTGTTTTTCCTTCTGTAACAGACGTCATTTATCTAAATGCTTTTCACATGTAAGCTAACTGGTAACTGCTTATACTTTCAATTTTCAAACAACTATGTAATAGCAATGCAAAGAATGTAAAAGTATGTGGACATGTTTCCAGATTACCTTTAACATTCAGATTTAATTGTATCTCTCTTCTCTTTATTTTCAAATCACTTACTTTCATAGGCCCAGATCTTATATTTATGTGCACTTAACCTTAAGCATACAACTAACAGCACTGTTACACTGCAGGAATGCAGGTAATCTAATGACACTGTTTTCACTAGCTCTTCACTAGTGGTCAGGCCTTCAGATAACAAGTTCTTGAGGCTGGAAATGGCATTTTTAAGGATTTTATTCACATAGAGGACAGCAGGGCTCCATTCTTATCTGAGTCATCTGAGCACTACTGAAAATGGAGAGGCAATGGGCAGAGATATATGAAAAATTAGCCTAGATCTAACAAGTAATTTCAATTTGGACCCTGCGTATTTCTTGGTTTACGTGTAGGAATGAAAAAAGGAGATTAGTTCCAAAAATAGAAAAGTGCGTCCGTGAGCAACTTAGGATTTGGAAAAGCATCCAGAATGAGCATTAGGCTGTGCCAGAGTACATGTCTGGGTAGGCTTCAGCATCAATGTTTATCAATAACTGGGACTCTTGCACACACACTCTGATTCCCTCATTTCAAGGGCAATTGAATTATCTGATACTTACCTTTGGGGCTGTGTGCAGTAGGCAATGACATATCTACCCTGCAGCCAAAGGTTTTCCTGGAGATGATCCAAGCAGGCTTCACACAGGTTAACTGCAATTGCAGCAGTGTGGGGTTCTGTACAATCTGTCCCCACAAAAAAACCCTTGTGCAGCTAGCTTCTGCAGTGCTGTGCACTGCTAAGGCTACATTAGCGTTAATACCTGAATGACCCAATTTAACAATACCTTGCAGGTATCTGCATAAGTGAAGGCCATACATTCCTCTTCATGTGCAGGAAAAAAGAAAGTCAAGATTTAGACTCAACCTTCTATCCCCCTACGACACTAAAGGATGTTCTTGTTTGTTCTGATTGAACATTATTAATTATTCTGTTCTAATATTCTCTAATGTTCCCCATGTAGATCCGGCCAGCCCAATACACCAGCAGTCCTGATGAAAGATCTTATTTCACATTTTGCATTGGATCAATTTTTGTTTTGAAAATATTGATTTTCTCATGGCTTAAAGGTGTAAGTATTACAGGGTGTTCGGTGGGTAGCAGAACTAACAAGAGGGTTTCCTATGGGGTTGTGTCTTTTGTCCTCTGTGTCCTCAGGCAACACCCTCACGAGGCAAGAAATAGAACATGCAGCTGCTAAGATGCAACTGTATGTGACTGTTGGCTCACTAATGGGCTGCCAAACAGAACATCTAACAGCTGAGTTATCTCTTTTTCTCAGTGAGGGCTTCTGCTCCTAAAAAGCCACTAGTTTTCATTAGAACTCTAGGAGTATACCTCATCTAAGATTTTTTTTCTCCCCCTTGAATTCAGTTGAAAATATCCAAATGGGTTTAATAACTATGGGAAGGCCTGGTACCCAGAAAGTCTGATCACAAAGGTTTTGTTTCTTTAGGAAGGAAAATAGGCTAACAAAAACCCAACTGTAATATTAATTAAAAAAGGAACTTATAAAGTGTTCTTTCTACTGAAAAACCTTCTGGACAAAAACTGGAGAAGTGATTAGATCTTTCACTTAAGGAAAGGTATAAATTGTAGACATTTTTATACTCTACTTCCATTAAGTGGAACAGCTGTAAGGCTTAAAGAATTTCTGGCAAGGAAAAGTTCTAAAAAAATTATTTGAAATGCAAAATCTCTAATACTTTCCATGTTTAAAGAAAACATATTATTACATACATTTGTGGTAGCCAGTCTGTATTAACGATGCCTGTGTTCCAGCTGCTTGACTGCTCCAGCACCAGTTACCTATTGTCTGCTTCTGGCTTGTAAACACTGCATGGGATACGGGACTATCAACAATCATTTACCACATATTAGCACACCGCATAAAGTTTTCAAGCCTTGTTGGTCCTTAGAAGTATTACTAGCTATAAATATTAAATAAAAATGAAAAAGTAGTGCTGATGAAGTAGAACTATAATTCTTTTAAGCTACTCAGCTGCAATTCAGGCATGGCACACCCCCCCATCTTAAGCTTTTCATTGCTGTCTTTTCTTCACATAAACACACAAGCCCAAAGATTTTTTGTTAACTCCAGACATTCTGCCTCCTATTCATTAGAGCAAAAAACCCAGCAACTTTACTGCACACTACTTTTGATAGCTTGGTTTTGAAGTAATTGAGCGATAATATACTATCTCCCTTACAGCCATATGCCAAGGAAGTTCCCTATGAAGAACTACAGTGACAGCTCTTTCTGAGAATCAGATCATCACACATTTGAGACGTATACAGATCTATTCCCTTGGTTACTTATGTTCCTGCCCATCTGCTGGAGTGGCAAGGTGCCTGCTTGCAGACTAACGTGACAGTTTAAACAAAGCAAAAATAACAATTAAAGAAAAAAAAAAAGCTTCCAGCTGATGTAATACTTCCAGCACTTATACTTCCACAAGGAATCCCTCCTCAGTCACAGAGATACCATATGCTTCTTTCACACGAGACCTAGTGACACTTGTGCCAAACTTCAGTGGTAGAAGAAAGGAAGACCATGAGTTCACAGCTGCTAGGATGACAGACTGTATGTAGCAGTGGAAACCTGAGAAGTACACCAAGGCAACATGTGGTGTCCAAACATGTCACAAAGCATAACTGGTATCTGTGGCTAGTAAAAGCATTAATCTCTGAAGAGTATCAATTGTAACTGAGATGTTCCAATTTGTCTCCTCTAACTCCATATTAAAACAATAATGTAAAATAATTTTTTAAACTTGTATCTGTTAGGCACGTGTTTGGGGCGTTCTGTATTTATTATTCTCCTGGAACCTTCATATCAGTATGTCCACATTAAAATGAAGTAATTTCTGACAAGCCCAAATCTAGCATGGGATTTGAAAGGCAAGCTGAGTTAATTCCTGTTTGCATATGATGATGATAACAAACATTCAGCAAGAGAGATTTTTGTCTTTGTGGAGGAACAGGGAAACCCATTGTTTTCAAAGGACTTACACAAGTTGGCACTCAGTAAGCAACTCCATGAAGAATGTACAAAAAGAGGATTCATGTATTCCTTTTAGATGAGCTGACTCCAAGGTTAACAGGATGAAAAGTTCATTAATGCTTGTTTATCCTATCCTCCCTCAGTCCAGTGAGCAGATCTGCTGAGAAACAAAAGCCTTTCTTGTAGTCACTTCCTGGGACAGAGCAGAGTTTTTAAGTTTGAAGTAAACATAATTTGGGGCAAAATACTATCTCAAAATGCCATATCTGGTTGCCAGTTTAGAGGCAAACTTCCAGAGTATCTGCATGTATTTAGATTTTAACCAGCTGAGATGGTTAGTACAACAACACTGAGGAATTACATGTCAAGTTTGGAAATCTGCATTTATTCCAAACGTTTAAATGACAAATTTGAACCTGACCAGGTAACAGCAGAGTCCTTCATTGAGAAGCCTGAGTGAAACAGCAAGTACACATTGGTAAGCAAAGGCAGCACTAAACAGTGACAAATAGGCCAACGAACATAGTGAAATAGTGACATCTATGTTTGAAAACTGTTTTCATATGGACATCAGGATGCTCGGAAAAGCTTCCAACTTCATGCCCATATCAAGTCATATGCGCAGGTCTTAGTGCATCCCAGTGCAGAATCAGGACATGGGTGACCAGGGGTCAGATCCACAGAGGAATATAGGCTCCACAATGCTGTGTGTACTACAGTGACACCACATAGCCATTGGCTTTGAAGCCTATCTCTCTCTACCCTGCAAAGGAAGAGGTAAATGTTTCAGAATCAGCACCAGAAAAAAAAAAAAAAACCCACAGTATTTTGAGTAAGTACTACCTATAAAGGTCAATGGAAAGGCTATGACAAAAGTCTTATGCTTGTCTTTCCAGAGTTTTGGCCTGTATTTGCCCCAGCGAGAAGGTATCTCTCCAAGGAGGCGTGGGTATTTGAGGGATCTAGCCTCTCAGTTGGCTCAGCCTGGTATCTAATCAATGTGCATGCCTGCACTGCAGCTGGGTATGTCTGCAAGGGTCCCTGAACAGAAACATTGTCTATAGAATGGACACCTGTGACCAGCGGCTGTTCTACTGTAAATTAACTCCAACAGCTCTCAAGGACAAGTGAAAACTTGTATCCCATTTTCCTGGTGATTAAGGCTATTCAAGTCTTCATATACTTTTCATATACATGGGACAAGAATTGAAAACCTATTTGTGTTGCAGTACAGATGAATACCACAGTGTATAATTTATCATTTATAATTCATAGCTCATAATTACTCATAGTGAATGGGACAAATATTGTAGATTAATACTGACATTTTTCTTATTGCAGCCTGAAAGGATCTTCTAGTCTGCAATTTCCTAATTAAACAGGATGTGCAATCACAGAATGAAAGAAAAGCTCTGATTATCTTAGCCTATGTCAGGCCAACAGATTTTTCCAGTGAAGCTACAATGGTGAGGGTTAATGAGCAGCATTAGTGTAAAATAATGTTAATGCTGCATTTTACCACCAGCAGATAGCTTTATTTCTCAACTATTGCACAGACTCACAACTGAATATTTCATTCTCTGAATCACACAGTGCTGCCATTTAAAAAGAAAAATCTCCTGGGATTTTACATCCTACTCAGAAAGAATATATTAAAATAGACAGAAACACGCAAAAGATGAAAAGATCAATGGTTATCAAAGAATATTATAGAGGTGAATGGCAGAAGGGGAGGGAGAAAGAAGGAAGAAAAATGCATGGATTAAACTGATTTCCAGTCCTGTGGGCTATTTGCAGCAAGCCAAAGCAATTTCTCCAGCCTGTCATTTCTTTCCAGCTGTCCTCTTTCCTCAGGGCTCAGCGGAAGCAGGTCACAAGATGCAAGAATTGTTCTGGCAGCTGCAGCCTGCACCTAGCTGCCTCCTTTCGAAGGATCTCTGAAGAACTGTCACTGATTTATTCCAGATTTCTAGGAAGCATCAGATCTACCATATAAGAAGAAGAGAACTGTACAACATGCATAACTGCTTTTTC
Organism: Elanus axillaris; assembly: GCA_026212715.1. Taxonomy (NCBI): domain Eukaryota; kingdom Metazoa; phylum Chordata; class Aves; order Accipitriformes; family Accipitridae; genus Elanus; species Elanus axillaris. The sequence continues at coordinate 22,867,131 of JANZLQ010000079.1, read as the reverse complement.
TGGTCAGGGGCTGAGAAGTAAGGCTCACTGCTACCATTAAGAAAAACAGTGTTGCTCACTACTAGAAAAATTGGCCATCAGGCAAACATAGGTACTTGACAAAATTTTCTGGACTTAAAAGGGCACCACTTCTTTCCTTATTTGTCCAAATTAGGCAATTTCTAAGTCTACCAGGACTAGGAACCTCTAGCAGGGACACGAGGACCAGAAATGCAAATGTCAGAACACTACAGAAAAGACAAGATGCAAGACTTGCAAGCATCATTTGTTGACTTTTTTGAGGTGGCCATTTTTAAATACTCCCCTCACCAAAAACTTTGTGTGCCTGTTCTGCACAGCCCTATGCTTCCATTTGCCCTGCTTCCCCGTGACCCAGAGACACAGTGACTTACAAGGTTAAGTCAGGTATATAGGCAGCAGCTCTTACTGTAATGATATGCCAGCACCCTTTTCAGGGTGAGAAATGCTGGCAGCGCAGTTAGTGCAGAGGGAACTGTGGCAACCTCTTAAATCTATACAGAATCAAAAGGCAGAACACTGATGCATTGCTCTGCAACACAACTATGGGCTCTATTCTGGCAAAGCTGGAGAAGCCATGATTATAGAACACATTTGCCAAGAAAACCTACTGGTAATTTGAGTATCCAGGTGCCCTCTCCTGTTTATCTAGACAAGAATAAACAAGCCCTTTTCTATAGAACACACCTGGGATCTTCTGCACCCCTTTTCACTAGAAAGTGAAGAACAGGGAAGAAACAAGTAGGTAGCCCTGGACCTGTCCACAGGACTTTGCAAACAGAACACACCCTGAAGAAAAGTCAGGATATTATAATCTTTCTTACTCTTGTTCTGCCCATTTCCACAGGGCAAGAAGAACCACCTTATTCCAAGAAAACAGAAAAAAAGGAGTCAAGCAAAACCTAGAAGCTATACTTCAAACATGGCCATTGCCAAATTAACTGAACACCGTACTCCTGGCTAGCATGCAAAGTGCCACAGTAAGACTGAACTTCTGCGGGAAGAAGAAAATTGCTTTCACAAACCATCCTGAGAAGCTACGAGCACTACCACTACTACACAACGGTAATTTAGAGAAACAAATAGTTATTATGTTTACTCAGTGCCCACCTTGACTGAGCTTCTCAACAACAAATAAACAGTTCGAAGCCATAACAGTGCTGGCAAGGATGAGTGGGTGTATGTTTACACTAACTACTGTTTTGAAAATAGAAGCTATTTCTAGAATGTGTGAATGTATCAGGAATTAGAGTTAACTTTTCCAAAACAATTGTAGCGTATTACCATATACAGAGCAAAAGACTACCAATATACACACAAATGCCTTGCTCTGAAATGAATCAGTCCTCCTACACAAAAATTAACAATCCTTTGGCTTCACAAAGACTGCATTCTCACAAGCAGAAGCTGAGGCAGGTTCATTCTACCACAGAGCAGCTGAGCAGTTCACACCAGGCTGCTGAGCTAAGCTGTGGACCCTCTGCACCAGGGACTAATGCATCATTTTCCTGTACCAGTTTCAAGTTTTCTTCTTAACTCACGAGTAAATAGATATATGCTGCTGTGGAGAACTCTGCACCAAGCAATTCCCATACTGACTTTCTGTGGCTTTTTCAGTAAGAGTAGGAAGTATTTATATCTACCTGTGGAAACGTGTTAGCCTAAAAGTACATTTAAGGGACCAGTCTGTGATTTGGCACCAGCACCCAGATTCACACATTAGTAAATGAGTCCTCTTTTGGGGATGCTCAGAATGTCTGAAAATCCAGTTTACTTACTGATTTGCCTGAACCTGGGTTAGGCACTTGTACTTGTGTCTACCAAACTTTCAGTCCTAGAAGTACCACAAAAGAAATAGTCAATCAGTGGATTCACACCACAGCAGGGAAAAGATACTTGCTCAAAATCTTTTTTCCTCCAGGATAACCTAGTCTATTGCCTTGCTCATAGTGAAAGAAATCACAGAACAGGAAGGAAAAACCCTTCATCCTGAGGAAACAAGCTCCAAATGCAATCCATGAGATGAAGACTTGTGATACAGAGTGGCTACAGAAATTGCTGAAAGAACAAAGTATCACACATCTAACAGAATTCTTAAAGCACCAGTATTGTACTGGGGTTTATAATTAAAAAATTAGTTATTCAGGCTACACATAGAAGCTGAGAGGAACTTCAGAAGAGCCTGCGGAAGTCAGCTGAATAGACAAGTACAGTGGCAAACAAATTCAGTATTAACAAATCAGAAGTAAAGTACATTGGAGAAAAACATTACAGCTAGGTGTCCTAAAAGGTTTCCAATTAATATTATTGGTTCTGAAGGAAAATGAATTGTCACTGCAGCCTAGTGAAGTCCTTTATTCAATGAACAGGTGTTGTTAGGAAAAGGAAGGGAAACATCGAAGTCTGTTAATGAATGGGAGATGGGACAATAATAACACAGTGCTTCTGTAGAAACCAGTAGTGCAGACTCAGCCATAATTTTGTATGCCATTACCAGGCATTCCACCTGAAAACAGGCAGGATTATTTCCTAACAAGCTCAGGAAAACTTAATAAGAATAATGAAAAAGTGAACCTGAAACAGGAGTGCATCTCTTCCATGGAAAACTAGTAAAACTGGTAATAACATGTAAAATAATGAAGGCACAAATCCTGGGAACTTGTTCATCCTGCCTCATAATACCAGAACATATAACTGAACAAAAGGTAAGAAACTGAATATCAAACACACTATTTTCTTATTCAAACTGCAAACACACTGTGATCCGTGTTAGCACAAGTAGCCACTGAGACAAGAGCTTAGCAAGACTTGGCCATTTCTTTGGCTCTCCAGAATATCTGGAATGCTGCTAACTGATGTTAACATACTTTGAAAGATACAGCAAGCTTGATGCTTCTGGTGTTCAGTAAACCTCTAACACACTCACCATCTACAGGTGACTTTGCATTTACCTATTGCCAGCTTCATACCCTTTCCCTAATTCAACTGGTATTGACAAAAGACGAGGTATGCTGCTAGACAGATCACTGCTGCACTGAAGTAATTCCTATGATCCTAGCAACTAGCAAAAACTTGGCATTACTGCCCTGTTCCTATTCCTCGGCATTCTTGGCATTACACTGACCTCTGGTGGGCTGCAGGAAAAAAAATTGTAGAAAGGCGGACAAAACGCCAAGGAAATCACACCCTGCAACGTTGGCGGGAATTAAGCGAGGGCATGCAGAAAGCCTGGCATTGAAAGTGCTCCAAATCACTCAAGACAACAGGGCAGTAGTATCACACTAATTACTCATTGCTTACAAAGCACTTTAGAGATATTTCAGCTTCTACTCACAATGCTCCCTCAAGATACTCTTATCAGCTTGTGGTGTTAGGATTTCCTATAACATCACCAAAATACTGCGTACACAGCAGCCCCTTACTCTATATGAGGAAAAGGAAAAAAAATAGGTGGATCTGCAAGCTTTTTGTTCAACACATATCCCAAACTAAAGTGTGTATGTTAAACTCTAACCTTTCTTGGCTCTAGTAAGGTTATATTTAACTATTTTTGTTTATTTTCTTCTATTGCACTTTTTAATTGTGCCTGAAGTCAAATCACTTGGGTTTAGGAGTCCTGATAGTTTCAGTGACCTGTTTTGTGGCACGCTGCCACAAATATTGGCACTGACAAAGCTCATGGAGCACTTAATTGATGCTGGGAACAGGAACAGGAGCTCAAAAGCCAGGAAGGGCAGGAACTGGTTTTCTTGCTGAAGAAAGCACAAAGGGGAATGATACCCTTACAAGTTAGTGTCGGAATTCACTCAGGAAAACTAAGGACACACCCTGACAGAGTGGAACAAAACAAGATGTTTATTACAGATTGAGATTTTGACTGCTTATTAGTGTCCCAGGAAATCAATGACTACTGAAAGGGATGAGGAGCCAGAACTGTTTCTACCGCACTGTCCTTGCAGAGTGAGACTGAATACTGAATTGGGTCAGATTATTAACTTCACTCTCCTTTGCATGTAGTAGTAGATTTGTAAGAAACTAACATAATTTGACATGACGTTTCCTGGGGGGAAAAATAAAGCCTTCATCTGAGGATATCAGTCACCAGCTGTTGAATTATACTTTGAAAACAGGAAATAAGAGTGAATGAAGTGATCACTGCTGCTGTACAGTACTTTCTAGAACTAAAGTCAATGTCATCAAAAGCCTAAATAGATTCTATCAGTGCTAAGTTGTCAAAAATATTCTCAGGTCTGATAAAATACTTCAAGAATAAGAAGAGGCCTTTTGTGCCTGCTCAGAAGTGCTCAACAATATTTAAACAGGAAGGGAAAACCTCAGTTTAGGTAGCTGATAAGACTCACTTCAGTGCTGGGTTCTAAGCAGCTCAGTGGAGCTGTGAAACACAACTCTTGTCCATACCTGCTTAGAGACACAGGCACCTCATGCTAGAAGACTGCAGCACCACTCACAAGCTGGCTTTATGGATTTAAAAGAAAATTGTGGAGAAGTATACATCAGTGAGTGCAGACATTACCACCGCTCCCTCCCATGCTTTCTGATTGGTGGGATGACAAGTAGTGCACAAAACACTTTGCGAGTCTTTTGGCTAGCCAGGTGATTTTTCACAAGACCTTCAAGAACTTAATATTTTTCTAGCCCTTTGACAAATTTGGCTGAAACCATCTTAAAAAATATCACAAACTGACATAAAGCAAAATCATCTCAGTGATTAAATCATTAATCACATCTTTAGGAAACCAAACAGAAAATAATATCTCACTATTAACTTCAAAGCCAAAGAGGCTATGTTTCAAGCCTTCACTAGGTAAGTAAACTTTTCTCTGAATCACTGCAGGGTCAAGTTCTCCCCTTGTGTCCTGTGGCTAAGTTGACAGACTGGAAGACCTCAGCCACTGCATGCTGCAGGTCAGTGATTTAGCTCAGATTCACCATAAGAGGCTACAAAAGCTACAGCAGTGCTTTGTATCAGAGCAGCTAATTCACTTCTGCTAACCATGCAACATGTACAGTAATCTGTGGCATAACAACAAGGCAGACTGCTGGGATAGCAATGTCTTAACGTGCCAAAGCACAAATCACAAGCGCCTTCTGTTAAAGCTCCTAGATACTTAACTGTGGCAGCAAGGTTTCTGTTTCAACTTCAAGAGGATATTTTTACCCACTAGATAACTAAGAATTATTGTAAATTATGCCCTCATTTTAGCACATGCTGGTTTCATGAGGACAGTTATAACAAAATATTTACTGACTCAGAGATAAGGAATTCAGATTCACTGTGATCATCTAGAGTAGAGGTCACAGAATTGCCTGATATGAAGTCATTCCTTTTTGAATTATATTTCCACTTTCAATACAGGCTGGGGGACAAAGGGATTGAAAGCAGAGAAGGACGTCAGGGTAGTGGTGGATGAAAACCTGGACATGAGCTGGCAATGTGCGCTTGCTGCCCAGAAGGCAAATTGTATCCTGGGCTGCATAAAAAGAAGGGTGGCCAGCAGGTCAGGGGAGGGGATTCTTCTCTATTCCACTCTTGGGAGAACCCACCTGGAGTACTGCATCCAGCTCTAGGGCCCCCAGCACAGGAAAGACATGGACCTGTTACAGTGAGTCCAGAGGAGGGCCATGAAAATGGTCAGAGGGCTGGAACAACTCTGCTAGGAAGAAAGGCTGACACTTGCAGTTGTTCAGCCTGGAGAAGAAAAGGCTCCAGGGAGACCTTACTGCAGCTTTTCAGTACTTAGAGGGGTCTTATAAGAAAATTGTAGAGATGCTTTTTACCAGGGCTTGTAGTGACAGGACAAGGGGTAATGGTTTTAAACTAAAAGAGAAGAGATTTAGATTAGGTATCAGGAAGAAATTCTTTACTGTGAGGGTAGTGAGACCCTGAAGCAGGTTGCTCAGAGCAGCTGTGGATGCCCCATCCCTGGAAACATTCAAGGTCAGATTGGATGGGGCTTTGAGCAACCTCATCTAGTGAAACGTGTCCCTGCCTATGGCAGGGGGGTTGGACTAGAGGTCTCTTCCAACCCTAAACATTCTGTGATTCTGTAACAACTTCTGGGGACACCTGAAATGACCAAGTTTTCCATATAATCAGTTAGTGTTTTATAGATAGAATGATTTCTCATGTAGCTATCTGAGTTCTTCTGTATCCCTGAGCACAAATAACATCACAAACATTAGAACTTTCTTCTTCACTTATGTAATCAAAATCTGAACTAGTTCCATTTGACTTCAACTTCAGTCCAGGCAGCTGTCCCTGAGCTGCAAATCAACTCTTGACTTTATCAGCAACATAGAGTAACAGATCTCCACTGATTTACTAGCTTGACTGTCAGCAACAGTCTGACCAGTGTCCTCTGCAAGACCAATTACTTCTGTAGGTTGAGTATCACTTTACTCAAAGTGCTGACCTTTATGCAAGCATAAGTTAGGCTTGAGGCAATGCTTGAGACTTTTTCTTTATGTGGAAAACAGAATTTTGAATTACAATCCAAAGCTACTGAAGGTGAATCTGCTTAAAGTTAATGTCAACAATTTGTTAGTTTTGCTATAAACAGAGCACTAATACACCATCTGTTTTAGAGATATGCCTAAGCATAATGACAAAAAAACTAATTTCTGTAAAGCAAACAGTGTAAATTATCAAAGGAAGAATCCTGCACTCCTGCAAGTCTGTACACTTCTCCAGAAGCTGAGTGCTGACATCTGCCATTGCTTTTTCCTGCATTCATCACCTGCCCCCCTCCAACTATCAAGACTGCAATGAATCATGCCTCTTCCCTAATGCTTGGGCATTTGGCAGCCCTTTTATGACTTCCTGTAATTTAGTGAAGATGTCACACATCAGGCTGTCCTGATTTTGCAACTGTGCCTTTTGGACACCAGATGTAACCACTCTCTCTGCTGGTTCCCATGTAAGGAGGAGCTAGAAGAACCAGGCAGGCCACAGCAGCTGTCACAAGCAGAGCAAGAAAGGCAGGTAAGAGAGCTGTGCAGGTGTCATGTTTCTCTACAGCTGGTACTAGCCTCATTCTGCTTTTTCTCCACACATGATCCCAGTTTATCTTCCTGGTGTACATAAATGCTCTATTCCCTACTTCTCGCAATCCGTCAAACATGGTTATGTACTGCCTCCATTTACAAGGTGAGCAAATCTGGAAATGGTACAATCAGAACAGAGCCTCTGTGAGCATTCAAGTGTTAAATGCCCAGGGCTATTGCACACTTTGCCTACCTGAATTAAGGTTGGTTACTTTGCACATGCTCCTCCAGCTGGGAAGCAAACAGGGGTGCACCATCAATATGATCACAAATGAGTAATACACAAGATCAGGATGCTTATGTGCAGCTGTCTCACTACGAATCTCGTCACCTTTCACAAGAGCTATTGCAAAACCGCAGACTCAGCATGCTCAGAAGCAAAACCTAATGGGGCCTGTGAGCATGAGGATCACCTCCCACCATGCGAGTCCTCCAGAAAGTGCTGCCCAGGAGGACCCCGTGCCTGCAGCACGGAGCCTTAACAGAGTGAGGGCTTCAGGCACGACAGACGTCTTCCGTGCCAGCTTACTTGTACCATTAGGGGCCCAGCTGAGACAAGCCGTCCTGGCGAAAGCTCCGCAACGCGCCCAGCTCGCTGCCGTAAATACACTGCACCACACGGCAGCCCCCTTGCCACAAGACAACAATTACAAGCGTAAATTTCCCACCACAGCCCCTCAACCACCAAAACCCGCGGGGCCACCGCCCCGGGGCACCGAGCACCCACCGCGGGCGGGTGGCGACGCCGCGGGCGAGCCGGCACTCGGCCGGTGCCCAAACCACGCTCAAAGGCCGGACGGCGGCGCTGCGCAAGCGCAGAGGGCGCCGCGCCCCGTCCCTTCTCCCCAGGCTGCTTCCATCGCCGCGTTGGGGGTGGTGTTGCCCTAGACACCTTGCTCCTATTCGGGATTCCGTCTGGTGAAGGGACGGAGACAGTAGCCTCACGCCTACTGAAGATCCGGTACGCTCTTCTGCGCTGCGGGAGGAGCTGGCTCTCGGCGTGTGTCGCGTTCGCCATCCCCACACACACACACACCCCCTCGCGGGATTATTGGTTCACCCCTCTTGAGGCATGCGGGGAGCAGCAGGGGCCGCTGGTCTTTTCCTCGGCGCGCGCGGAGGCCGTTGGGCGGCGGTTGGGGCGCGGGGCCGGTATGCGCTGGCGGCGGGGACGGGGTGAGGGCGCCCGCCCATCGCCGGGCGGAGGACTTGCCCGCCGGGGCGCGGAGGGGGACCCGAGGCGCCTTTGACCGTCCTGAGCCTGCCGGGTCTCTGCTGGCGGCGGCCGACCGGGTCAGGGTGCTCGCTGAATAGGTAGGCCAGGCTGTAGCGGGCGGGGCGGGCTGGTCCGGTAACGTAGAGGGGGTGGCGGGCCTTGAAACGTTCTCCCCGCTGTGGGAGGTGCGGCAGGCACGGGAGCTGAGAGGGCTTGGCCGGGCCTGGTGTGCCAGTTTGTGAGGGGAACAGGCGTGCTGCTTTAGCATATAAGCGATCTTCCACCCTCCTTATCTTGTCTCCATGAAACAAAGCATTGAGTGAGTCGGTGGTCCTTCGTTCTCTGAGAGTTTCTAGTTTTGAAGGCTGCTATGTAGGCTTCTCAGTGCTGCTTGGGAGAACTTTCCAAAAGCTGACGTTTTGCAAGAACGAGTTTTCTAGTTGCTTTATGTAGTTGGTTTATACCGAGCTCTTTGGGCCACTCTTTTTGCCATGTGGCCAGCAGTGCGCGGTCTTAAATGTACCATATCCCTCGAAAGAAGAACCACCCATTTTAAAGGAAATATTTTTCAGCGAAAGATGTCTGGGGCTGTCATACACAGCCACCGGTGCCTGGCTTTCTGAAATGTTGATGGGTTTCCACATAATTCCTGGTTGCTGTAGCCAGTCACGGAAACTTCTGTAATAGGGTAACTCTTAATCTTAAAGTGTGCTGATGGGGATGACTAGGGCTTTTTTTTTTTTTTTTTTTTTTTGATGGTGGTGGGCATAGAGTGTGCTTTATGTTCTTGGAAATCGGGCAACTATTTCAGGTATTTCTTGTTAGGCTCCTTGTGCTGTTTGTGTATCTCGGTCACTCTTCCAAGTAAATGTGTGTTCTCTGTTTTCTTTCAGATGAAAGCAATGGAAGTCTGTCAATGGCCAGAGCAGGCACCAGCATGACCACAAGATGTCCAAAGAGTATGGTTTGCTTGTTTTTCTTATTAAATGCTGACTCTGTATAAAATATTACTTACTTGTGAATTTTTAAGTATTTGGCTATTGATGAATTAATCTTTTTCATATGCTGTTAATTTAATTTTGCAGAGATGATCAGTTCTAATCCTTAAATTTTTGCCTTTGTGTTGCCTGTTCATTCCTGTCCAGAATGAATGTGGTGTCAAAAAAGGCAAACAGGAATTCTTGCTCAAACTGTTTAAGGAGCTGGTTATTTACCTTTCTCCTACCTGTTTTTGCAAGGACAAAAAAAATCTAGAAGTTTTATGGTTGAACAGTTACATGGTACATTTTGTGCTTCAGTCTTTTAAAATGAAGAATCTGACATGTTACAAGAGGAAAAACTAAAATGATAATGGCCACTTTTAGCACTGTTTAGCTGTCCTGTCTATCGTGATAAGATCTTGCATCTATTCTGCAAGTAATTAGTATGTAACTTTTCAGACTCCTGCAGTGGCCTCTAGTTTTTCTATTGCAAAAAGATCCTACAGCTTCAGAATACTCAGCTACAGAAAAGATTAAAATCTTCTTTAATGGGGGAGAAAACACGTTTTGCCTTTGAGCATTTGCCTTTTTGTTATTTATGTCTGGTGTCGGAAAGGTATAAAGAGAATCCCTCCATAGCGCTCTTCAGTACTGGATAATAATGTATTCTACTCTTCTGCTGTACACAGAACAGTCTTTCCTTGATGCACTTTTGAAAGTGTAAAGTATACTTTAGTATTGCTATTGCAGGCAGCTCTCACCTTGGGGACTGGGGCCTGTTCCTACCAGAATGCTTAACACTATGAACGGTTCTTACAGAGTTCTAATGTGTTTTGCTGAAAGTTCAGAAGCTCGCAGAGATAGTCCGATGTGGTGAAAGCCTCTAAGCATAAGATGGGCGTGTAGAAAAAAGTTACAAAGTACTGATTGCCCAGCTGTCCTGCAACCTCCTTCATTAGGTGAGTAACAATAATTTCTTGTGCAGCTGTGTCCTTCAGTCTTGTCTTACAAGAAAGTAAACTTTCTGTTGAAAAAGAAGTTTGGCAGAATGACTTCAGAGCAGAAATTAGAACTGAAACATTGAGAGTGAGATCAGCCTGATGACTATTTTCTTATCAACAAAAGCAAAGTAAAAGGTTTGGTGTGAGAGGCTTATTAAAAGCAGTGCATGGCTGCCAGTGTGTCCCTGGGGAGTCTGTGCTTTCCTATGTTTGGTTTTGAGGGCAATACTGTGGAGCAGTTCATAATACAAGGACTGAATCAGACTGCTGAAACACGACAGGTCAGAATCTTATATGCTGTTTCACTGTAGGGTCTTGGAAAAGTCAATACTATTGAAAGGTTTAGTAGTGCAAATCAGCATGAAATTCAGTGGTACAAAGAAGGTACTAATAAAAATTGTGTGTATTATGGAAGATATCTTCAGTGCTGAAACTGTGGTTTGTGTAACCTACGTACCCAAGGGCATGACAAGTAATCCAAGTCTTTGAAGCCAGGACCTTCTTGGTCAATATTGGAAATGTGATGTAAGAACGATGCAGTACTGAGAAATCAACATGATACCTTACCTGAGTTTCAGGGGATGTAAACCATACTGAGTAATGGTTTACATCCATAAAACTACTTAATAGGCTGTCAGTAGGCTGTCAAATATTGGAGCTGAGTCAATTTATAGAAACTATCAAGGCTATAGAGACTGAAGACTATATATCAAAGGTAAATTCAGATTGCAAACTTAAGGGTTGCAGTATTATATCACATGCGACGGTGTGGTGTTCCCAGTGAATACTTCATGCAGTACTTGGTGAAAGAAAAAAATGCTGAAGGGTTATTTTTTAGCAGCAGCAGTTGACTTTTGTGACTGTAAACAGGCTAGTTGCTCAGACATAAGAAAGTACAGCAGTGATGAAGGGTAGATTGAATGGAGTAGAAAAACCATAAAAGGTGTCCTGCTCACATATCATGTGCAGTTGTGCCTCCTTTAAACCTCATTATGCATTATATTCTAGTACAGAAAGAACCAAAAGTGTCTTTTGCATATTTGTTTGCGTTACTGTGGTTTTGTTTCACTGATGCATCCAGCTCTCCTAGAGACATAGTGAAGAGGAGGGTACTGAGGCAGAGTGCTGCACGATGATATTTTCATGGAAGAATTGCAAATACTGTTCAAGAAAACTTGGAAGAGATAAAAGTTACGGAGAAGGTTTGGGAAGAATTGGGGTGGTGTTTGGCACCCATTAATGAGTCTTTTGGATTACTTAGTCTTTTGAGCAATAAATAGTTTTGCCACCTTCTTTTTTCGCTGTGCTAGAAATCCATAATACTGTACAAACTACCCCAGAAGAAAAATAGATTGTATAGTTGTGTGGTGTTTGCAGGAGCAGCTTTCAAAACATGATTGCAGCTCTGGGAAAGCAGACTGATTATTTGGCAGCTGTTCACAAGACAACATGACAAATTCTTAAGCCAAGCTGTGCCAGCTGAGCTGAGTCAAGTTCTGAAGGAAGTCTGTGATCCAGTAGTTGTCCATGCTGAAGACAGATTCAGAAAGTGATTTCCCAGCTGCTACCAGACCAGTTGATCTGGATTTGTTTAAAGAATAGGTGCTATTTCCTGATGAGAAATTACTTAAGTAAGTTTTTGGGAAAAATTAAACTGAAGATGGTTCAGTATTTTGCATGACTATGCACACGTTCACAGAAAAATGAATGTGAGTGATGTAAGATCCACTACATCACTGTTGGTTTTATTGCAGGAAAGAATAACAGAAATCTGTGATGAAATTCCTTCAAGTTTGTCACAATGCCCTTGAAAATACTGGAATTGTAAAGTTTCGTGCACTGAAATGTGAAAGTCTACTTGAGCAACATGAAGAAACGCAGATGCACTTACTGCTTTACCAGTGCTGTTGACAGAAAAAACTAGTGAAATCCATGCCGGACTTTCAGCACCATAGGCACTGGGGGTTTTTGCAAGGCTGAAGGATGGGCACTTATTTTATATGAACCTGCTAGACACTGGAAAGAGAAATGTATGTGTAATCCACTGTCAGTAATGTATCTGATAACTGGGCTGCTACTTGTTTTTCAACATAAAATTACTGATCTCATCTTTCTCTTACTGGCTTACTATTCTTTTAAACTGTTGCACAGGTGTCTGCTTTATCCATGAGCTACTACTACAAAACTTTCCATTGATTCCCACCAGCTAGAAAGTGTTAGTACTGCCACCAACTTGTAGTTAGAATCTGAAACACTGCTTAGATGGGCAAAGAGCCTCTCTTGCATGTAAGCTCTTCAAAAAAATCAGTTTTTCAGATTTTGGCTTTTGACTTTTTTCCAAAGGGATGAAGAGGAAGCTGATCCTTGTAACTTCATACCAGTCTCGGGCATCTAGAGGATGTTACTGAAGACAGCTCTGTGCTACATGTGTCAAATCTCACATTGTGTTTTCTTTTTTCCCTAAGAAGAATTTGTTATCACGAGCTTGAGACCAGTGGGAATCTCTGCAGGACCACTATAAAAAACAAAAACCTGTTAAGATTAAATATTAAGCCTGCATGTAGTAACACAAGGTGCTTTTAACTGTATTGGGGCAGCAGTGTCTGGTAATGTTTATGTAGACAAAAAATAAAGATTTATGTTTCTGTTCTAAGAATTTCTGTCTTTCCTAAGCTATAATAGCAGTTGGTTCTGACAGTTCTGAGTTCCTCTATGTTGTTTTTGGGATACCAGTTCACCCTTTTGGACTAAATAAAACCTAGGAGCTACCAAGTGGGTGGGAGGTGATCACTGAAACGATCATCTTCTGTAGTTCTTGGTGATTGTTAGCTAAGATTTGTATTGTGAGGAAAAGTAGAAACTAAAATTCAGCAAACCTGTGTTTAAAAATAGCAGAAAAGGTCTCCAACATGCAAAACTGCAAGTTTGGTTTGTTATTACCTTAATCAGCTGCATAATACAGTACTTCAGCTAAACTTGGGAGTGGAATACAGTAGGGATAACAACTGGAATTCTTGCTTGTTTTTTCAGGAAGACTTAGCATAAATTATTTTTATCAGAAGAGCAAATGCTGGAATTACGTACCTTGCAATGTCTGATTTTTTCAGTACTGAATGTAAGTAAATTATTAATGCAAAGTCTAAGCATAAGTTAGTTTTTGGTTTGTTGAGAGGGAAGGAGGTTTAGACAAGAGTAATTAAATTTTAGTGATCCAACATGTAATTATTGGAGGCACTTGAAAGTTTAGGGTTTCTGTTAGGGATTATATTCCCTGAAGATACCATCTGTTCAGGAGTTTTGCTCATGGGTCTTTGTTTTTAAAGTGCAAGACTGGCAGGAGTAGCTTTTAAGACTTCTTTCTTTTTTAAACTCTTGACAGCAACAGTAAGTCACAAGTTTTAATGATTGCTTTCTAAAATGTTAATTCCCTTTCAACAAGAAAAATATTAGAATCTTACACTTCAGTGTGTAATACCTGTTTCATAGTGTAGTGGAAGAAAGAAAAAATGAGGGAGAGGGAGGAATAGGTGGGTGTAAGGGGGACTGATTACTAAAATAGTGGTGCTGGTGAACATTAACTATGGTGTTAAGCATTAGGACTGCCCTTTAGTTTTTATGAGTTGCTAACTGGACTATACCCTTAAAAAAAACCCTCAAGACTCCTTAATTCCCCCCGCCTCCCCTGCCGCCTTCCTCTGTTTTATGTGAACACAATGTCTGACAGACTGTTGAAGCTGATACTATTAAAAAGTAGAAATGAGGACAGATTCCAGGGTGGTCTAGAGGAGCAAGAGAACAAAGCTTTGTGTACTGGGTTGGTGTTGCACCAACCCTTTCTGTTACTTGCCTCCAGTACTCTGTGGAAGAGTGCTCAGTACTAAAGGCTGCAAATCACAACACTTGAGATATATGCACAGAAAGAAAATTGGCTTGTTCCATATTTCTCATTAACCTTTTAGCACACTGCATCTGAGTGGACCAAGGCTAGCTCTATTAAATGACCACAGTCTGTATCAGTGGATGACCTGTGGAGGCATTCTTGAATTTCAAATCGTTACCTTTTTTCCCTAGCAAAGGGGTTCATTTGTAGTAAATTAACAACATTAGTATTTTATGAAGACTGTGAATTACATTCTGAGATCCAGACTGAGGAAAAAACTGCATAGTCCTAGCTATATTTGAGATTTTAACATTGAGCAAGGTGTATCATTTACTTAGTGACCAGCTGGGAGGGCAGTGGTTTTCTTCACTCTTGTATTGGGTCTGGCTGAGTTGGAGTTATTTTTCCCCATAGCAGCCATTATAGTGCCCTGCTTTGTATTGGTAGCTAGAAGGGTGTTGATAACACACCAGTGGTTTGGCTACTGCATCAGAGCTGTCTCTCCAACATTGCTCCTCACACAGTAGGCTGGGGGTGGGCAAGATCTTGGGAGGGGACACAGCTGGGACAGCTGACCCAAACTGACCAAAGGGATATTCCAGACCATATGGTGTCTGCTCAGCAATAAAAGCTAAGAGGGGAGCAGGGATGCATTTGTTAATTATGACATTTGCGTACTGAAGCCCTGCTTCCTAGGAAGTGGCTGGACATCAGCTGCAGATGGGAAGTAAGGAATAAATCTTGTTTTCCTTTTCTTCTCTGCATGGCTTTTGCTTTATTAAACTGCCTTTATTTTGACCCACAATTTTTTGTTCCATCTTATTTCCTCTCACCCACTGTCCTGCTGAGGAGGGCAGTGACAGAGCAGCCTGGTGGGCACCTGGCGTCCAGCCAAGGGCAACCCACCACAACTATCCAGGAGACAAATACAGGAGAGAAATTAAAACAGGCATATTAAAGAGATCGCATCTGCCACCCTGGCTTTGCATCTGTGTGTTTGGTTTTGACAGCTAATGTAGTCTGTTGTCCCTTTCTGGTGATTTTTAGGTAAGAAACGAAACTGTAGTATGGATATGCACTGGAAGTATAAAACTTACGCTGGCAACTTTCTGTTACCAAGAAAAATACTTAATTTGGAAAGCTGTATCCTCAAGTGGATTTTAATTGGTATGACACCTGTTTTTACCAGATGGTGTTGTCAAATGAATCTGCGTTTCTGAAGGCTTTACTCCTTTGTGTAATGTAAATAAGACACACAGGCAACCATAGAATGCCCTAAGAATTCAAGTTTTACTTGACTTTTAAATAACCTGGACACAAGTATTGACACAGGCATCTATCAAACTCAATTTAAAATAAAGCACACAGTTGCTTCATGAATACTTAATGTACATAGAACATAAGATTCACATCACTATGTTTATGTATGTTGTTTTCAAACATCGTTCTAGGGAGCTTTGAAATAAACAGGTTTTCGCCAAAGAAAACGTGCTATCTATTCAGTTCAATATTCACTTGTATAAAGATGATTAATTTGGCAACTTAAATGGTAGTGATTTTTTTTCCCCCAACTAACATCTTCAATATAATGAGCTCAATGAAAATACGAGTTGCAAGGTCAAGGAGATTGGTAAGAAGTGCAGTGTAGAAAACCACAGGTCAAGGTTAGCTCCTAATGAAAGAAAACAGCTAACAAGCACAGGGACCAATATGGGATATACAGAAATGCTTTTGTGGTGTGGTTAACAAGCCCTCTTTTTTGTATAAAATACATGTTTTGCAAAGAGGTATGTCTGTGTTGGTGGTGTTGCTAATTAGTGAGAGAGTTCCGTAACTTGCCTATTCGCACTTACAGAAGTCTCCGAAGAGGTAAATGCAGAGGCAGAGGCACAAAGTTAAAATTGTTGGCCTGAGATCAGTTCAGCACACTAGAAGCAGAATTAGGTTGAGAATGTCTCTAATATCAGTCCTTTGTCCATGTGAGGACAGGTCTGTATGGCATCCAACCCCAGGGTAAACTTTGCCTGACACAGTTATACATCTGGTTTTTGCCTGACTCATCAGGAAGTACAAGGACTTTGGACCAACATCCAAACTCCAGGTTTGAAAACATAACTGCCTCTAGGCAGTGAAAGCCCCAAAAAAGCCAGGGAAGGGTAGCAACAGTGCAAAGGGCAAGGTTTAGCTCAGAGCTTGAAGAGGCCAGCCACTTAACAGATGTTTTAGGGCTGGTTTAGGGCTACAGAGCATAGCTGTGACACAGTAAGTGCTTTCAGTGATTGATCACTTGTAGGTCTCTCACACAAAAATACAAGGTCACATAAAAAGGTGCCTTTCCTCAAATGACTGAGGAAAAGAAGCTTAAAGGGAAAGGAGGCTTGCATATGGAAGTAGTTTATTTTTCTGTACTATTAGCTGACACTGGTATCCTTGTCCAAGTTTTCCCTTGTTCTGGCAATGACACTTAACATGTAATACAGGTGTTAAGCTTAGGCTTTCTTTTGCGGATACAAAACTGTATTGTAGTGCCATAGACTCAGCATTAGACTTGCTAAAACCTGCTTCCTACATAGCCTCATTGGGCAGAAGACCACTAACTCAAATCCAGGACTCTTTCTGTAAATTTCTCACTTAAATGCAAAAAAGTTGGCTTGATTATGAAACAACTCTCCTGTGACTTGAGAAATGAAACCTATCACTACTAGATTAGATACAGCCTATTTTCTGATGTAGTGGGATAAGTAAAATACCACACACTTGGCTGTTGGTATGCACAAAAGCCCACAGGCAGATGACAATATACAGGAAAACAGGAGGTTGGATATAAACCTTGTAAGTTTTCTTCTTGATCAGTATTTGAGGATTGGCAAGATACGGACGCTATTTACAGAAAATTCTCAAATAATAACACCACAAATACTTCTCAAGTAGTAGATAACGTTCTACTCACCTGTGCCTGAGTAAGGAATGCAGAATAATGCTTTAGAAAGCAACAAACTACAAGCAAGTGCATAATGCCCCAGCATGAAACACTTTCTTGAAGAAATAAAGAGTGGCTTTCATTGCAGACATTGTAACCAGTTCTTGGGTGGTTTGTCATATCTCAGTAGTCTTCCAACAGACTGTGATGCTCTAGATTAATCTGTATCACCTCTGTCTTTGCCACAGTGATGGGCTTTTTTGTTTGGGCTTTTTTTTCTTTTTTTTTTTTTTGTTTGAGTTTTTAACTGGTGCTTGTAAGAATCACTTACACTTAAAGGATCACTTTAAATTGAAGAAATGACAATGAAACTATTTAACAGACTTACAAAACAATTTAAGCAAATACTTTTAAGCCAAGCCCAACAATGTCCTAGAACGAAACCCATAGTAAATTCAGAAAATGCTGAAGAACCTCTGTGAAAACAGAATTCTAATGGTTCTAAGCTCTTTCCTTCCATTTGATCACTGAGACTGAAGAAGCAGAACTGTCCAAAACAAGTGATCGAAGAACAATATTTAATTAAGGGAATCTGCCTTCCTTGGCACGATGTAGCATCTTCCAGCATGCAGACCAATTCATAACTGTGATAGGAATATACAAACTGTAAGGCTACCACCCTGGCTAGTGGCATCTACCTGGCCAGATCATGAAACTATAATAAAGAATCAAAAAATGAAATGGAAAATAAAACACATCATACATGGTTTCACTTCTCAGTTTTGTTAGTTCAAATGAGTATTAGTAATCCCCCTGCCTCTTGTAAAGCATGACTTAGATGCCTTATGCTCACTCCAGTTCTCAAACAGTACTGCATTTCTGACAGGGCTACAGTCCCCTGGTATGGTGTTGCTAGGGGTACAAGACACAGGATCACTGCAAATCACTGAAAGCCATGGGGGCTGAGTTTAAAGAGGACAGATGTAAAAAAGCACGAGCTACTTACCACAGCCAATTCCAATGCTGTTTGACAAATTCAATATTTAGTTTGGAGATTACACTTAGCAAAAGTTACTTTCACCACAGAAAGATTTTGCTAAGCTTCTTAGTAAGTTGGCAACGCCAGAAGGCTCTATACCATGTGCTGACTGTGGACAAACAGGAGGCAGAGGAATGACTTTCAGTTATTTATACAAAGTGACAGGACAGGAGAAGAGCTAGGCATCACTTCAGTTACATACTAGAAGATAACCCACTCAATGTGAAGCATCATTAAAACTTACTATTCCTACCATGACAAAAGAAAAAAATTGCAATTATCATACCTGAAATACTGCCTTTGTAATTTTATTCATAGTAGAAGTGGCTCAGAGAAAAGTATCCAAAGTTACTAGCATTGATTATTTAATATGAAAAGAGATTAAGGCAGATTTTGCTAATCTAGTTTAAAAAAAAAAAAGGCTATTTGCTAGCTGTCTTAAATCCTACTCTACAAGTTTCATTTAACCAGTACTTAAGTGCCTTGCTAAGCAGTCTTTAATACAGTGGGTCAGTACATATTCTCCAGGTTTTTTCCAGTGTGGTTTACTATAAGGTGATAGATGTATTTCTGCAGTTCAATTAAACAGTCCCTCAACATAAAAGGGTGTTCAAAATTGAGAACACTTAAAACTGCCAAGGGAAAGTAAGTCTGTATCACCTCTGGAACTCTCTGCTACAGGGTGTTACAGTGTCTATTATTTTTGAGCTAAAACATGTTGAATCAACATTTGTATTAACAACATGAGCATCTGTTGTGCTAGGCTAAAATAAACCTTGTAAGAGCTATCAGTCCTTATGTCTCCAGACACAAGTTGATCCCCATATAAAATTGTGAAGGTAATTCTCCCCATATCACACTGTATTGCACAATTGGCCAAAAATACGACTATTTTGCTTCTCTTGAAGCATCTGGTCCTGATCATGTCAGTTAACAGTCATTTTTTGGAAAAAGGCTATTCCGTTACAGAGCAGACCATAAAGCCTGACTTGTTGCAGCAAATTTTTTTGTTCCATTTTTTGGAAATATAACTGCTGATCATTCAGTTTTAGTAAGACTTTTCTTTTTGGTTGTCTGATCAGGCAGCTTCTCCTCGATCAGTCACACCACTAGAACGGTTTCGGTAATAAAAGCATTCATTGCTTGGCCTTCACAGCAAGCAGGCTGCGCTTCTGAGTGTCCTGAAGAAATTGCTACCACGTCGACTTCAGTTCCTTCCCTTGCACACACACACACAAATTCTCAGTTTCCAAAGAATAAAATCCATTCACCACCTTCAGGTATGGCAGTCAAGTCTCCACCTTGAAACGTGACACCTGTACTGTTTTTACGATCTTAGTGGTGGGTTTTCCGTCGTTGTTAGTGGATAGCTGAGATGTTTCTTCTAGTAGGCTGTCTTTAGATCCATTCTGTCTCTGAAGGGAACAAATTAAAACATTGTTGAAAATGTATAGCAGAATTTAAATACTGTATTTTGATAACTGTTGCTATGACAGCCTCAGGCTAAGAATATAGCAATTTATATATATATACACACCAGGAATATTAAAGTCTCTACATTTATTTGAAGAAACAGAACTTTTCCCCCTTCCTGCCTCCTCTCTCCCATGCCAGCTTCCTCTGTGCTATCTGGATTCATATTCCCTATTCAGGAAATACCGTAACTAATTATTTGATATTTAGCAAAACGCTGCAAGCAAGCACTCACAGGAATTAATGGCCACTATTGTGAGCAGATCTGGGGCAGAGGGAAAAGAGAGGTGTTTGTGGACACTGAATATTGTAATATTAACTCCTTCCAGAGCATGAATTTAAGCCACTTTGTATTGGAAATAGGACTGTGAATTTTGGACAGGACTCAATCACACAAGTTACCTATTTCTACAAAGCACATAAATGTGCTTAGCCTTAAGTATACCAACTTCCCCTTCATTGCTGGAGCAAGTCCTTACAGAAACATCAAGGACAGCTCATCTTTTTCGATTTCCATCATATGCAGGAATACAAATATCCTTGCACTTAATTCCTATAAAAGAACAGGTAGTGTGTTAGCTAGCCTTAAAGTGAAAAATACCTGTTTATTGTTTCAGAATGATTCAAGCTTAAGTTATTCTAACTGCTTATAAGACAAACTATGGCCTGTTTTGCTGGTTGTATTCTGTGCAGTTTCCACACTACATACAGTATCAGCATGAGGTTTTGGTATATCTACATGACAGATTAACAGACATGATGACTGGTGTGGGAAGTGAGGTATCTGGAATTCTCCCTTCCATGCTTTGGGGTTTTTTTTTGTGTGCTTGCACAACAGACCTGCAACTGCTTTTTGAATATAATTTACTTCTCACATTTTGAGCTTAGCAAAACTACCAAAGCTTAGAGATATGGTACCCTAATGTATGATGAAAGCCAGTGATTACATTTAAAAAGACAAGTTCTATCCTTTTTAGTTTTCAGTAACATAAAAAAAAATCCAGTATTTGGGGAAAAAAAAGAAAAAAAAAGCAATGCTTCAAGCCCAAGCAACAAAACTTTAAGAAAACCTCTCAGAAGAGGTGAATAAATTATAGTAGGTTGCAGCTACAACTGCATCCCAAGCACACTTGCATATTTTAGAAAATTGTGAAAGTTGATTCTCCTCAGTGGATAACAGGGTATCAGCTTAAGGAAGCATCAAACTCAAACTGGGAAAGAAACCTCCAGTAGCAAAAGCAGGTGTTTGCAGGGGCAAAAGCTACAGGACTACATATATTTGGAAATATAAACGAAGTGTAAATATAAGCAAAATGTAAAATTTCAAGTCACACTGCT
The DNA here is from genome assembly GCA_026212715.1 of Elanus axillaris. Classification (NCBI taxonomy): domain Eukaryota; kingdom Metazoa; phylum Chordata; class Aves; order Accipitriformes; family Accipitridae; genus Elanus; species Elanus axillaris. The sequence continues at coordinate 22,846,201 of JANZLQ010000079.1, read as the reverse complement.
GCTGAAAAAAACCTCAGCCAGCTTTAATTTTCACTGAAAAACAAAGATCTAATTTAAATAATGCACTAGAACCCTCCCTTCTCCCTCCAAAAAAAAGGAAAATTGCAGCAGCTGCACAATAACTAACCTGTTGAGTCAATTGTATGCTGGGACCTTTTGCATCTGAAGATCGTGTAACAGGCAGTGGAGGCACCAGATCAGTTTTCGCACTGGAATTACAATATTACAAAATGGATATTGCTACAATGAAGTAAACTATAACTGTGCAGAGGAAGAATAATGAAAGTGACCCAGACAGCTACATAGATCTGAAAGGCTCAATCCAAAAGGCTTATCATCTGACTTTAGCTATCAAGCTGATCCTCAGTAGTCAGTGGGCACCTTCAGGGCACACGTCATCCCATCCCTTCTCAAGGGGCCTGCTTCCTCCTGGTCTACAGAGGCAGCCCAACTTCACATGAGATGAGCCTCATCAGATATCACGAGTGTGCCACACGTCCTTCAGGGTGCCATTCAGCTAAAACTAGCCCCCCAAGTAGATGATATCATCAAGGGACTGCTTTTGATATTTAATAAAACTGAGAACGGGTCTGCCCACTTTTCCAATCATAAATACACCCTTTACAAATCAGCCTTCTAGGAAAGATCCACCCATTGCTGAAGAGGGTTGTACTAGAGTTCCCATGAAACAAATTACAGCGTTAATACAGATGACATCTTAACTCTGTTAAGCATGAAGGTATCTGGAAAACAACTCATGAGTTCTCATCCCTTAGGCAACTTCATGACCTACTGCTGAATAGCAATATAGGTTTATTTTGGCTTTTTCAGTTTTTCACCCTTCCAAGTGGATCAAGCAAGCCTCTGTGGCCCAAAATAGATCAGAAATGTTTTTGTACTTTTTTGTGTCTGAAGACCTACTATTTAGAGGGTTGCCTGAATCCCATGCTAGCAACCAACCATGTTTACGCCACTTCTAATCTAACCATCATCTTTGAAGAACTTCTGGGCAAAACTAAACCAGTCCATTGCTAACAACCACATTCACGTACTTCACTTCAGACAGGACAGATCTTTCACCATCAGAGCACTGGGACCGCCGATACTGACGGTAGCTTCGAGGGGAATGTGAATGCCTAATGCGGATCGGGTCACCTTGAGTCCTAAAGAGAGACACAGAATGCACAACAGTAGGTTAGTAAACCTGATCTTTGGCACAGAAACATAAATTCAACTGCAGACTGAGAGATCCTCCCATTTCTTATTAAAGTATAACAGACAGCTTCTTGCACTGGCTGAATTTAAAATGCTGATGCTTTTCTTATGGGTCTGTACTTGGAATTCTATGCTTTAAAAGTGTAAATGTCACAAACTAGCATGCCCATATTTGAGAATGGAACTATATTTAATAAATAATGCACTAACACATACAGCTTTAACATCAGCCTTTCCTGTTCACTGGTGTTGTGGAAGCACATTGTAATGCAAATGGCGATCCCATTTCTGCTACATGCAGCTGCTTGCACTGACACACAGCATCCCAAATGGGCAATTATCACAGTGAAATAGATGTTAGTTCTTAAGGAAATAGCTATGCCCTGGCAGCTGCCCATGACAAGCAATGGAAGAGGTTGAACAGGTCAAACAGTGCCTTAGATGATTGGAATAAAAATTTAAAAGGAAGCAGAAGTTTAAGAAATAAATAGATTTGCTTGTTTGTATTCAGTTCTCTCTGATTCTGCAGTCTATAACATAAAACAGATTGATGGATGGCACAGGGAGACATACAGAACATACAGACATCCAGCAGGTTCACAAGTGTGTTGGAGAGATAGGAAGAGATGAAGATGATCTTCATATTTTGGAAAGAGAAAATATTAGGTTTTAAAATTATTATGTATCCTCATCCAACCCATCCTAGATGAGTATTTGGAGTAGAACAAAGCTTAGAGATTATGTGCAAACCCACTCCTATTTCCTATGACAGTTCACAGTAAAATAAGAAAAGTGGGCTTTTGTATTCACAGAGAAAAGTCCTGACAAACTCACTCTATTTTAGTGTATGGAATTTCTTTCAATTGCTCCTCAGACAGGCCAGATGGATCCACGAGCTCCTTCCTAGAAAGGATTAGGCAAAGTAAAAATGTAACAGTAGCTACCAACTGCAAAACTGTTCTTATTTTTATTATTTTAGGCTGAAAAGATTTACTCTAACAGGCTGTTGTCAGCCCTGAAGCTATCCTGACATCAAAATAGGAAACCTATTAACTTTACCTTGATTGCTTCGACTGCATGTCGCATCCTGTTCCACCTTCCTCTAACCTCCCTGCAAATCTGATCTTGTTGCTTCACAGTATATACAACAATGTGTATACTGAACATCGAATATGCTTTGGAATAGCTATCTTCCTAACTAGTAGTTCTATGGAATGAATGATATGGGACCTCATCCTAAAAGTATCAGTATTACGAACAAGGACATTTTGGAAGTCACAGAGGAATAAATCTCTAAAATTATGTATTCTTCTTTAATAATTTATCTACATACAATGGTCATCTGTCTTCAGTGCATTCAGTGATCTGCAGTATCTTCTACACATAGCAGGTCATTAACACTTGCATAATTTACTGTGGCACATAGCTAAATTAGAACATGACTGCCTTACAGCCACAGTGCAGGGGATGAGAATAACTACATTAGAGGCAAGCCAAGCAGTCCCTTGGACCCTACAAGGACTATACTTACTGAATATGTTTCCACAGTTCTTCTTTGGCTTGTACATCTGGGCTTCTCCTATAAATACCAATAAAAACAACAAAGGCATAACTGTGAAAAACATCATCTGACATGTTGCCGTTCAAATAACTTGTAACAGCACAGACCCTGCACAGAAATCATGCTAAATGTAATCTACCAGTGGCTTCAATTTTAAAGTTTGTTATCTCAGAAAATGCATTAAACTTCATTGCTTTACTTCAATTGAAAAGTCATTTCTTGAATGACAGGCTCTTAATCACAATTCCTGTTCCACTAGCCTTCAGCAAGAGTATGCATAAAATATAAACAACAGCAGAGCTTCTCAAGCCAAATCAGTGCCCAGCTACTGCCACCCCTTACCCAGCTGAGGACAATGTGTTTTGGAGTAATACTTTTGTAAAAGGCCGTCAGAAACATCCTATGGTCCACAGAGCCCTTTGTGGGCAGGAGGAGGGACAGGCCAAGGCAGGGACACACACCAGTAGTCCCTGGCCATTCCCAGTGAGCACTAGTAAAGAGGATCCATTGCTCAGCTGCGATAACAGTCCAGCCTCTCACTTTCTGGTCATTTTCAAGAAGGGTTTCTGCACACTTCATTTACCTCTGTGATGTCCAGGACAAAAAACCACCAACAAACCAAACCAGCAACCACGCATACTCACACACACTCACACACATAAAGACTTTAGCAAGTACTTCATTCACAGGGAAAGTACTTAGCCAAAACCGTAATTTCCCTGTTGCAGACACAGAGATGTAGTAAAACAAGCCCAAATGGCATGCCTCACATTTTCCACTGAATTACAGAAGATACTGTCTCCAAACTGGATCCTCTTTATTTTTGTTTTTCTTACCCTAATTTATTGCAGTGCAAAACCACCGCTGTTGCTGAAGTTATACCTCGAATTCACCAAAATCCATGCAGAATAATAGATTAAATAAGCATTTTACACACTGATAGGGACTACATTTGCATGGAAGGATCAGATAACTCCTTTTCATTGGGATTGTATAAACAGCTAGACTGTTCCATACTATCTGAGATGTGAGGGATGCAACTTGTAGACAGATTCAGCACGCATAAATGCTCCCACTGAAGACACAGTTTCTCAAAGATTAAGTCTTATTTCAGCAGATCATACAGCTTGCTTTTATTTCTTAGACAAAAGGGACTACCATATTCAAAGATGCTTCTGGAGTGATACAATCCGAATTTAAATGAAGATCAAGGAGGACAGCAGAGTTCTGTGTTTTAGCATCTGTTAAACTGGCTCTCCTTTGCCCAGTGACAGAGATGTATCAGAACTAATTCCAAACTGCTTGCTAACACTAATAGTTTCACTGTTTTCTTATTTCACCACTACTGTGTTTGGCTCACTTCCAGAATTCAGCCTAGCAATAATGTTCAGAGACATCAATACTGCAGTAAATATTTTACAGTCGGCATAAAGGCAGATTATTTAAGGACGGTAATGTTTTGGGGTTTCTTTTTTCTACATTTTACAGGTGCATAACTACTGGGAGATATTAGTTTACTGCTTTATAAATTCCAAAGAGAGACAGAGGGGTGAGAAACAACCTTAACACTTGTGATTTCCTAGTGGGACTAGCATGAACTAACCCATAAACTTCTCAGGCTCCAAGGTGGTGATGGCTTTCCAGGCAGCATGATGCAGCTGCCCCAGATGACTCCCATCCTTGACAGACCACTCTGCTGTCTGTTCCGACTGCTCAGGTCCTCGTGGAGGCAACAGCTACAGTCACAAGCAGCTTGCAGTCCGATTTTTCTCAGTGTTCAGAGCTTTTTGTGGCTTTGTGTGTTCGTGTTTATTATAATGCATTTCATTTTCTCTGATTTTGACTTCTCCTATTTCTCCTTCTCCCTCTTGCATTTACTTCTCCTCTCCTTCTTACATCTGTCCATGCTGTTAACTCACTGATGCAGTAGCTTGGTATGCAGTGGCATTTAACAGCCTTTTTCACTGCTCAGTTTTGAATTGATTTCTCCTTCCACGCAACCCGCTGCTCACAAAACAGCAGCTGCAAACCCTGTTTTCACCCTGGGGCTGGGTAGATAGGCATTCTCTTCTGAGGCTGAATAATCAGGCAACGGGGAATGCAAAAGCTCCCTGAAAAACACCAGCTTCTCCAGGGAGGCTTTTTAATGCTTACAAGCCCTAGTTTGCCTGAGGAAGCAAAGACCCAAGGCTGCTCCAAAACCAGGATCCCCACAAAGCAGGGTATTGTGCACACCACTGACCTACCTGATCAGTTTATGGCTTTTACTTATTCATGGAAATACAACTGTTCAGGATGTGGCCTTAAGACTTGCAGATCACCAAACACCATGTGAAGCCTCTCATACAGTAAGAAATATTAATTTGTGGGGCAGTGTGGAAAAAGAGTGGTTAAATAAGAAGTCATCTTTGTTTCTCCATTTTCTAAGAACTGTGCCTCCTGCTTTCTGTAGCCAATGCCAGGCATTTAATTCTGTGATCTCTGCCATTCTCCCTCCTTCCACCCTTGCAACTACGCTAATGAGGAAGCCACTGCTGTAAAATACCAGTTTAGCAATATGGCAACCCATGGGGAAAAAAAAAAAAGGAAAAGGGCTAAACATAATGATTCCTCAGAGCAAACTGCTTTTATGAATTCCCATCTTGACATTATTTATTTTCCATCTGTTTATGAAGTGTTACCATACTGGGATAACCTCTCAGGATTTAGTCAAGTTAACTACTCACAAAAGAATATCCAGAAATATGATACAGGTAAGTATCTTAATAAAAGCATCTTCCTTCCAAAGGCCTGTTCCTTCTTCCTTTGAAGGCAAAATGAAGAAAAGCTTACAAACAGAAAGGTCTTGTTAAAGTGAAATGTAGGTATTGCATATACTGCATAGGAAATTCATGTTTCTATAGTTCTTAACAGCCCACAACAAAGCAATCCTTCTATTAAATCTTTAAAGCCAGATAACAATCCCTCTTTCACTTTATTTTCATCTTTTTACTGTGAATTGTTTTAGAACTCACAGTTTTGACATATAACATATAGTCAGATTGTCCCTACTGCAGTATCTGAATCAATAGCTTCTGGACAATTTGTACACTAATCAGATTCTCTAATGCACAAGAAACCTAATGGGAATTCCCAGTAAGTGATGAGTCTCCAGGGTTGTTTTTTTTATTTTTATTTCACTTTCACAAGCTCAAACAACTCTACACATTAATAAGGTCTACATTATTTTTGTGCCTGCATCTGCACCCTTATTAATATTTCAGTTTGAGTCACAAATGGTAAATTTAAATAACCATGGAATTTTAATGGCCATTTTTCTTAATTAAAGAAAGCCCTTTGGCTACACAGATGTTTTACATGAACTCCTGAAAATAAACCCTGTAGAACTAGAATAGAGAGCTCTCTCTAACTGGTGATTCCTTTAGGAGAAAGAAAGGTCAAATTCTTGTAAAATATTTTTATTCCTCAGACCAAGGAGACACCACCTCACCACCACCAGTGATTAATATTACTCATTATCAAACAAATGAAATGCACTGTGCCAGGCACAGTAACAAATATTTCAGCCATTACTTCATGCTTCCAAAGTGAACCTCTAGTTAAGCTGACTGCAATAAGGAACTTAATGTGAAAGACTTATCTGTACTACTAAAATGAAGGGTTTGTATCAATTAAGTGTGCAAACTGAAATGGCCATATGACCAGATTTAAAAACAGAAACACCCATATCCTACGTCTTAGGCAATCAGGTTTCTCTTCCCTCTGACCTGCATACAGTCGTGTAAGCAAACAGCTGAGCCAAATTAAATTAACCTACTGCAGGTTAACAGTTAAATGCCTTTTACTAAACTTTTTTTAAAGCACTTTGAAAGGAATTCCCATTTTACTTTTTTTAGTTCCTACTTGCATATATTAAGGATCTATGCCATACGTGAGAGGTTTGGGCTTATTTTGTTATTTTGGTTTTGCTTTTTTAAACTGAAGAGTGAGACAAAAAGGAGGAATATATTAATCACTAAGACAGTAGAGAAAAGAAATGAGAAGCCATCCAAATTCTTCAGGATTTCTTCATTTCTTTTCTTCCTCTAGGGCCTTTCCTTGTGAATTAAAATGCTACACATTTATGTTTTTTGCTAATAGCAGTTTAAATAAAATGTAACTCAGAATGTCACTGTGCTGGAAAATAAACGCCATAACCTAAGTTATCCACAAGAGGGAGCCCGTGCTATCCAGGCAATGAAATCTACTTGGCCTATGGGAAAAAAAGAAAAGTTGACTATAAATTTAATCTAAGCATTATTAACTGGGTACATTTCCTAGTTTACAGCACTTTCTGTATATAGTAAAAAAATGTAAATAAAACTTAATCATCTATATTTTGTGGATTCCACAAAAGTGAGCTTGAATATTCCTGATTTTTAGTAATATATCATTATACAATTACACCTAGTAACATTTGACTTTTGTGCAGCTGAAAGTGAACAAGTCTGTACAAAGCCAGTTAAAGTATAAATTCCAACATTTGGAATTTTAATGGCAAATTCTATTTCTCATAAAAGAATGAAAACTGTACAGTATGAAACTGGAGACAGAAACAGGCAACTGAAAACAGAACTCAGATGTATCTTAATACTGGAAACTTCAGCGTGGATTACAGTTTCAATCAGTAGTAATGAAATAATCATTTAAGGCACCAGACTGTTTGTGTTGGTAAGTCTTAACATGAAAGGTAAATTTAAGGAATGACATTAATGGGAAGTACATATGTAAGTGTCTTACAGAGGCCACACTTTACGCCATCAGCATCAGGGCTGGCAACTCATCCATGTTGGCCAGGCAGTGAGGGTGGGGACACAGTTTCCAAGACTGCTTGCTCTTGGCCTTCTTCCCCCAGTGCCTCACAGCTGCTCTCCTGGCACTCTTCAAACCGCGACAACCCCCCACACCCCACACACCCCCACCTCCCCCCACGGCCCTGCCTTGCCCTGCCTGCCTGCCGGGTAAGCTGATGCCGTGCTGCTTTGGGTGGTTGCTTGGGTGGCAGATTAGGCTGGACACAAACATGATGCAAAACAGTGTGTCTATACCCCAAAACATGCCATTAGAAGAAAAACATCAATTAACAGAAACCAGCATTTTCATGAGTTAAATGGCAAATTAAATTTAGAAGCTGACAGCTTGACCATGTCAAAACCAGCTGACAGCAGGAATGCCACTGCCTGGCAGTGTGGCTCCATCATGGAAATCCTGACATCAGGATGCAATAAATCACTGACTGCTGCTTGCCAATGGTAATTTGACATGGAGACATCAGCAGCTGGTCTCATCTGGAGCAATACTGCAGACATTGTATGACTAAACAAGTGTGCATGCATTTCACAAAAATGCCTGCACCTAGCACACAAAATCTGAATGTTTGCACAGACGTCCTGCCCAGAAGAGGGAAATCACTGTCCTCATTATAGAATTAATGTTCAGTGAGACACAAAACTTGTCCAAGGTGATGAAGAGAGTTCCTGACCAGCGCTGCTACAAAGCCCTTCCTGCATTATTTTGTGCTCTGAAATTCAAATCACTAAACAAAGGGACTTTGACCACAAAGGCAAATATGCTAACGTGAGTAAGTGCCATGTGAAAGTCTCTGTTCCTCGGCAGCTAAGGGCCACCATCACACTGGAGATACTCCTCCTGCTTTTTAGCATGCTACCGCAGCCTTAATTTTCACCTCAAAGAGGGCAAGGGTTACATACGATCGAGATCTGTGCCTGGATCGCCGGTAGTTTGGATCTGCCTGGTTTTTCTCCTTTTGTCGCCGTAGCACGGCTTCCCACTGAGGAGCTGAGTCAACCATGTCATTCTCTTGCCGTAATCTGCAAAAGAAGTACCAGGAGTTTAGTCTGAGGTCTCAGATGCAGGATGCTCTGTGAAACAATGCGGTATTTTTCCCCCCACAAAAAACCATTGCTCCTGCAATGCAATACTTTAACTTTTCATTTTGCTAAATTTCAATTAATGTCCCTAAACGACATTAAAATGTAAGAACCTGTATCAAAGAAAACTCACTAATTTGTCATTTAGAAACAGCATAAGCCAAACATGAAATGACCTGGGCTTTTAAGAAGGGGCCCACGACTTGAATTTGGCTTCCCAGCCCAAGCCAAACATCTAGAATTTTTTTCCTGTTTACATATTTCAGCCCACCTCATCTACAACAAGACTAAGTCCCACATCACAGCTCTACTACTACAACTTTTCCAAATACTTTGTTGCAGCATGCACCTTCCTAAGATCCAGGGAAAATCCCCAAGGGATGCCCTTGGCAACTTCCTACTCAGAGGCAGTGGTCCATCCACCCTGACCTGCAACAAAGCGCAGGATGCATGCAGATCTCCCTGGCTGCCCCTGACACAAACAATCCCTCAATTGCACCTCTTCTGCATCATCCCCTGTGGCTTTGGTCCCTGTCTCTGCTTGTATGCTTCTAAACAACATAGTATGCCTTTATTGCTTCTTTTTTTTAGATCCACAAATCCATTATTGGAATGTTGTACAGATTAAACCAAGTATCAAAATCCTATAAATTCAGTACGCTTGTTAGCAGGCTGAAATAACTTTATAATGTCACAACCAGCCAGGCCAGCCAGCATGCCAGCATTTGGCTGTTACAGATGCTTCACAGTTCTGGGGTTGCAGATAGGAATGGTGTGATGTAGTGCTAGGGTGGAACAAATGGATATGCTTTGTCACAGCAATGAATTTAAAATTCAGCAGGGATTTAGAAACAACTCTGGAAAATATCACTCCAAGAGTGGGTTCTCTGATAGGACGGTATGGCTGGCATACTGAAGAAATCAGAAGAGCTTAACAAAGAACAGGAAGACTGACAGGTAAAACAAACAACCAAGCCAACAGAGATAAAGGGATTACACTGGAGACGTGACTGATAGGAAATGCAAAGCATGCTGTTGTTGCTCTTCACTACAGCTGTACCTTTCTTCTTGTGTTTTGAGTTGTACCAGGCTAAACTAGCTACGCAGGCTGCTGCTTCTCCTTTAATCAGATCTCCTCTCATACAGATAATGAATTTTGAACTGGATCCCCAACTACTGTAAATGGTCACAACTGTACCAAATGGTATTGAGCATCTGGAGAAGACCCCAACATCAGGTTTTGATTTCCAAGCAAGTCTTTTTAAACCTGTAATCTAGTACAGGGATTAACACAGACTTCTATCTAAGGATTTAGTAGAACTCACACAGCAACAAGTAATGAATTGTGATTTTCATCCTGAATAATCCAATTTGCAGGGACAGCAATCATCCCACATGGTACAAACACAATCAACCACCTCCCACATATGGCAGTCACTTGCACAAAAAGAAGACATGCGGCTGCCAGACCAGCACTGCTGCTGTGGGTGGTGGGTTTGTCCGCTTGCCAGTACCTCGCCCCACCTCTCTCCCAAATAACAACTAAACAGGTCAAGTAGACACCAGTGCTCTGAAGGAGTCATTCAGATACTTGCTATAAAATAACCAAGAGCTACTCACTCTTCTCAGGAAACACGCACAACGCAGCAGAGCACAAGGTCGCTACTGCAGCACAGAGCACATGAGATCCTGCACCTCTGTGTTTGAAGCCACACTTCCACACTGACCATGAATGACCTCGTTAAGGGAGGAAACACATCATTTCTGCTGCAGTCCATTCTACTGATCTAGTAGATTAGCATCTACTACTGCATGGCAAGCACAGTCCTTAGCAATGCATTCATTTATCCCCAAGTACTTCATATTTCTACTCTGCCTCCCTTCTTCTACTTGTTGTAACATACAACAGTGTTCATCACTCGTATTTATCTCTTTAATTTGAGCAAAATACCAAAAATCTAAATACATAAAGCAGTATGGCAGCTATTAAAACAAGTAGTGTCAGCACACTCAAAGAAACGTTTTACCAAAGCAGAACTCAACTGGATGGAGATATGAAGAAATAAAGCATTCATTTTGCAGCTGCAGAGAAAGGTACTATGCTCACATTTAACAGTGTAAAGGATGACCAAGGTAACACAATCTCTACATAAAATATATTATTTAAATGCAATGATCAAATCGTAACAATTCTGGGGTAAAACCTTTAGCTCTTTGGCAACTGAGATGACAACAACAACAAAAAGTGGAAAGCATTTTAACTCAAAACCCAAATGTCTATTAAAGACATTTCTGACAAAAAAGTGTTGCCCTTGCCCTTGTACTCCAAGTCCATTACAACTTTCCTTTCATTCTTTTCACTTTTTGCTCCCACAAGGGAACAAGTTGATTTATGCCTTACAGAAAAAAAATCCTTGTTACTGGCATGTAAAATAAATCCAGCTGAGATTAATAGCTATCATAGTGACAAACTAGGCATTGTTTGCAAGAAGGCTTGATGGCAAAATGGAAAGTCATAAAACATCATCATTCATCTGTTGACTTAGAGATCTTTTTTCCCCATTTCAGGTGATATGATAGCAAGCTACACTTATGTAATGATAAATTCTCTTAAGGCAAGCAACGCTGAAGACTTGATTCTTGAAACCTCATTCAAAATATTTGAGTGTAAAGTTATTACTTAGGTACAATGTACAACGAGGGGCTTGTTGGGGCTGTGAAGGTCAAAGGCAGTCTTGGCTGCAGTGACCATGAGATGGTGGAATTCAGGACCCTGAGAGGAGAGAGGAGGTCAAAACACAAGATGACAGCCCTGGACTTTAGGAGAACAGACCCTGGCCTCTTGAAAGATCTCCTTAGGGAAGTCCCATGGGATAAGGCCCTGGAGGGAAAAGGTGCCCAAGAAAGCCAGTTAATATTCAAGGATAACCTCATCCAAGCTCAAGAGAAGTCCATCCCAGTGAGTAGGAAGTCAGGCAAAAATATCAGGAAGAATGTATGGATGAACAAGGAGCTCCTGGCAAAACTCAAACACAAAAAGGAAGCTTGCAGAACATGGAAGCAAGGGCAGGTAATGTGGAAGGAATACAGAGAGATTGCCCAAGATGCAGGAATGAGGTTTAAAAAGCCAAAGCTCAAATGGAATTGAATCTGGCCAGGAATGTCAAAGGCAACAAGAAGAGCTTCTGTAAGTAGACAGGTGACAAAAGGAAGGATAGGGCCCACTGCTGAATGAGGCAGGGGACCTGGTGACACAAGACATGGAAAAGGCTGAGGAACTGAATGTCTTCACCTCAGTCTTTACTAGCAAGACCAGCTGTCAGGAATCCCAGGCTCTACAAACCAGGAGGAAAGGCTGGAACAGGGAAGACATAACCTTCAGGCAAGAGGATCAGGTCAGGGAAGAGTTAAGTAAATTGGGCATACAGAAGTCCATGGGGCCATGGATGCAGAGAGAGCTGGTTGATGTCATTCCAAGGCCTCTCTCAACGATCTCTGAATGATCATGGTGATTGGCAGAAGTGCCCAAAGACTAGAGGAAAGCAAATGTCACTCACATCTTCAAGAAGGGCAAGAAGGAGCACTCAGGGAACTACAGGTTGGTCAGTCTCACCTCAATCTCCAGAAAGGTGATGGAACTGCTAATTCTGGAAACCATTTCCAGGCACATGAAGGGCAAGAAAGTTACCAGGAGTAGTCAGCATGGATTCACCAGGGGGAAGTCATGCTTTACCAACCTGAGAAACTTCTACAACAAAATGACTGTATTGGTAGATGAGGGGAGATCAGTGGACATTGTCTACCTGGACTTCAGGAAGCCTTCCAATGATGTCTCCCCACAAGATCCTCATAGAGAAGCCTTTGAAGTATGGACTGGATGAGCAGACAGTCAGGTGTATTGAAAGCTGGCTGAAGAGCCAGACTCAGAGGATGGCGATCAGTGGTACCAAGTCTGGTGGGAGGCCAGTAACAACTGGTGTACCCCAGGGGTCAATACTGGGTCCAATCCTGTTAAACATCTTCATTAATAAGCTGGATGAGGAGGGGCCAATACACCAGAGGGTCCTGTTGCTGTCCAGAGGGACCTGGACAGGATGGAGAAATGGGCCAACAGGAACCTCATGCAGTTCAACAGGGAGAAGTGCAAAGTCCTGCAGCTGGGGAGGAACAAGCCCAGGCACCAGTGCGTGCTGGGGGCTGCCCAGCTGGAAAGCAGCCTGGGAGAACAGGACCTGGGGGTCCTGGTGGACACCAGATTGAACGTGAGCCAGCAACATGCTCTTGCGGCAAAGGCCAACGGTGTCCTGGGCTGCATTAGGAGGAGTGTTGCCAGCAGGTTGAGTGAGGTGATCCTTTTCCTCTGCTCAGCACAGGTGAGCCCACACCTGGAGTGCTGTGTCCAGTTCTGGGCTCCCCAGTACAAAAAAAGACATGGACACACTGGAGAGAATCACATGAATGGCCAGCAAGATGATAAAAGAACAGGAGCAGCTCTCATATGAAGACAGGCTGAAAGAGCTGGGACTGTTCAGCCTGGAGAAGGCTCAGGGGGGGTCTCATCAGTGTATATAAACATCTGCAGGAGGGTGCCAAGAGGACGGAGCCAGGCTCTTGTCAGTGGTGCCCAGTGACAGGACCAGAGGCATTGGGCACAGACTGAAACACAGGAGGTTCCCTCTGAACACCAGGAAACACTCTTTCACTATCAGGGTGACCAAGCTCTGGCCACAGGTTGCCCATGGAGGTGGTGGAGTCTCCATCCTCAAAAGCCATATGGGAATGGTCCTGGGTAACTGGCTGTAGGTGACCCTGCTGGAGCAGGGGGGTTGGACCAACCTCAACCATTCAGTCGTTCTGTGATTCTTACCAGATGGATCTTCTAAGTATAGTCAAGTAGAAAATGCTGCTCCACTACACACTGTCTAATAGTTTAATGTATTTTTATCCAGAAAATAAATTTTGACCACAGCATTAAAAAAGCAAATACATTTCTTCTATGACTGAAATGTGCCTATCATAGTTTCTTCTGCAATTTTTTATGAACATCGGCTCAGGATAAAACACTCATGTGATGGAGTGAAACCTCAAAGACTAATTAAGATCCAGTAAAGAGTTTCTCCCTCATCTTTTTCCAGTGTTATACCTTCAGAAGTTCTCAGCTGCATATCTGTTTTTCTTTGATAATGTGTTTTCATCTTATAAATAGTTCACAGTAATCTCACATGAACAATATATTCTGCTCTTCTATGATGAGAAGCAGATTCTTTTGGGTTATGTGAGTATTCCGTCATTTTCTTCCAATAAAACAATACAACTTTGTGTCTGCTTGTGCCAGGGACCTGATATTGTACTGAGAAATAAATTAGTATTAATCTATGCAACAGGTAAAACTTGAGTAACAGCAGTTGCAAGCCTCATTATATATTGTACTATTTAACCCTGTTAGGGCTGGCTCACCTCTGCTAACAGAAAAGCTATTCAGTGCCTGTGCCTTTTTAGCTTATTATATTCCTGCTGTGGCTGCTAACAAAATGCAGAAATTCATTATGCCTGGTGGTTTTCCTGCACCTGATGACAAGAAACAAGTCTCAGATCTCCAGCTTACTTAGTATTTGTTTACTTTAACACTGATAATGAGTTTTTATCTGGTCTGATTTCAAGTGACCTCCTAAGAGTAAAAGATGCTGCAACATTAATATTTTTGATGCAACTTACACTTCTGAAATGTGAAAAATATAAAAACAATCCACACAAACTGATGTTTTTTTCTTTTTAATTTTAAGCACTTTTCCATGAGGTGAGGAAGGGTTGGTAAAGGCCCTTTTATTCTTCAGAAAACGATAAGCTGTCCTTAATCCTTCTTACAATTCAATCTTTATATTGCAAGAAGCTCTTAAAAACATTCTTGTGGTCAGTCTCTAATTTCCTTCACTTGCTTGTGGAGCTCCCTGAACAAGAAGCTTCACAGGAGAAAAAAACTGGCAAGAGTGTTCTAAGAGAAAGCGATACAAAATACCATTTACCTACTGATCACTGAAACTATACTCAGCATTTCATTCAAACTTCAGAGCTCTCCTGGAAAACAAGCTTCCATGCACACTATGTTATTGTTAGCTGAGTATCTCACAAGACTGTGCTCTAATTTAAGTAAACTCCAAAGAAATCTCATGGCTCAGATATGCTTCATACCAGCCAATTTGAATGTCACAGTGATTTTTTAGCATCTCTTTAACTACTGCAAGTCACGCTTAAAATATTATTATACTGCATACTTCTGCAGCACTATCTAGCATATAATTATTTCTAAGAGCTTCCAAATATCTGAAAATCATTTATCACTCATACTACTGCATGTGAGACAACAAGAACTATGGCAGCTTGTGCAGACAGCTTCTTAGAAAATTTGCCTTAAACAATTCCTCTTTTGACCAGTGACATTTCTCTTATGCTCTGTTCATTCAATATAAAGAAATTCTATGTGCTATTTAAAAATACATTTTCATAAATAAGTCTCAAATGCTGTTATCTCAAGTGCAACACAAAAGTTGCAGTTTTAAAGGAAAGGTTTTGCTTCAGTAAATCAGTTGTTATACTAACTTTTTCATGTCAGCAACAAGAAAAAGAGAATATGAAAAACAAAACTTGTTAGCATCACTTGATATTAACTATTGTTGTCCTATTACAAGCTGATGCTGTACACAATTTGGGTTTAGGAACACACTTTACATTTTGGAAAATAAACATATTTATACAATTGAATGCATGCATTTAAAAACAACATGGAGTTTCAGATCCACTAAAATATTTTTATTATTCTCCTCAAAACCTTATTTACTGCTAAAATTCTGCACTTGAAATTTTTGAGATACTGAAGTATAGGCTGTGAATATCTTCTCATCACCATGATTCACTTTATTTGCATTAATATTGCAAGTCTTCTGTAAATGTGTCCCATATTTGATTTTGCAGTTCATTAATGAATTCTTCACAAGCAAGAGG
This sequence comes from Elanus axillaris, assembly GCA_026212715.1. Lineage (NCBI taxonomy): Eukaryota > Metazoa > Chordata > Aves > Accipitriformes > Accipitridae > Elanus > Elanus axillaris. The sequence continues at coordinate 22,830,496 of JANZLQ010000079.1, read as the reverse complement.
AGGGTATGTATTCATTGCATACACCTACAATGTATATGTGTTTTGGCAATTATCTCTCTTATTCAAAAAAGGACCTTAAGCTGCCTCAGGAGGACTGTATACATTTAAAACACATTAGATTCCTTCTTACTAAGTCTATCTCAGTTCACCTCCATTTGTTTGTGCTCATGTCTCTATGTCTAAAATACATAATGGTCACCTGTTTCTCTTCTTCCGATGATCTCTGTTGGAATTTTCTGATTCACTGCCACTGCTGGTGTTACAGCGAGACCGTGATCTGGAGAGGAGAAAAGCAACATCTCAAGATGAATTTATGTACTGCCATCAAAGGTACTGAAGTACTAAACAAGGAATGAACAACACTGGAAAGACATTACTAGGAAAACCAGAATTAAAAGATTCTAGAGGGCTTGTCTACACCTGAAAGTCATATTATCTTTTTTCTCATTGACTGATTAGGAGTAACTGCTTTGAAAGTAGTGCACCCAGGGTGCAATGTCAGATAAGTGCTATTTTCCTTTTGAATCCTTGCACTGCATTTTTGTTTGGGTTTTTTTTTACCTTATTTTGTCTCTCAGCATTCTTTGTGTATATGCCACAGTGGAATGTTTATTTCAGGTGTGAAATGTTTTATCTTTAAACTGCATGCGTTCTGCCTCTTCTCTTCTTGCATATTGTGGGACACCCAACAGAAACCATACAGTAATTCTGGTTTTGCAGGCAAAACAAAATGCTCATCAAATCTGACTTCTTCCATTCATCTTAACTTCCATCTGGCTTCTACTAAGTTCGTATCATTTTTCAAGAGTCAGGCAGCATGGAAGAAACACCACTAAACACTATGATTCTGCTGATCTTTATAAATACGGAAAGGCTGAAGTGCACACACTGGCAGGTGTGTGTATCAGCACAGCTTTGGAACAACCTGATGCACAGCTACAAAGATGGTGCATCACATGAGGAAAAAGAAATAAAGCAGTTACTTCTGTATCACCTCTGACTGCAAAGCTTCAAATGGTAAGATGACGTTTATGGCCCTGATCATTTATTACTGAAAAAGACTGGTGCAACAGGCTGATGCTGAACTTCAGAAAGAAAATGGGCATCTGCCTACATACAGGCAAACTTCTCTCAGTAAAGAGAAGTACTTGGCCACTACTGTCTGAGACCCTTAAATCCTTGATTGCCACTGATCAACGTTTTGAAGCAGACAGACCAGCTGTCAGGGCTCTGCTCCTAGAAACCAGGGCTCTGTTATGTTACTGCTGGGCTAGGTCCTAAAAAATGGCACTCACATCAAAACCTGGTTTGGACCGTTCTTCAGTATGAGGATGGTCTCTGAATGCCTCCAAAGAAAGACATATTTCTCTGTGACACTGACAACCCAGCTGATTAATGGAGCAAGATGAGCAATATTAACACAAGCTGGCCTAGGAGGATTTAGGATATCAGGAGTTAGAACTGGTGATGGTTTTGCTGCAATGGAAAACACACATTTTCTTCTGAGGTCTCTGGGCATGAAACAGGAGATATAAGGGGATAACTCCTGATGCTGCTGGCAGAGACACATACTTTCTCGTACCTCCTGGCTTTTCTTTTGCTTTTTGATAAGCCACTTTCATAAGAGAAAAGACTTGTTTAGTTAAACCTCAGACAAAGCTGAGGAGTGAAGGCAGTTCATTAGGAGCATATAACAGGTAAGGGGAAGCATTTTCTTGACAAGGTTGGACGCTATTGACAAGCACCTGCTCACTGCATGTCCTACCAGTTTAAGGAGAAGAGCCCAAACAAGATGAGAGAGACTTCCTAGTGAACAGAATAGCTGTGGAATGGACCTCCCCTGAGTGTCCTATCTGGTCAGGGACACATCACTCTACCCTCTGTCTCTGAAACTAGGACACTTATAGATAACCTTCTGACACAGCTGAGAGTCTCATGAGTTTGCCCATAATATGAGTAAATTATGCCTGGTTTTAGCAAACTGCTGTGTCATTAAATGCCTCAGTCTATGGAGTCTGGTCAACCCCCTCTCCTAAACTCAGAAATCATTAACTCAAATAGCTCCCATTCAAACAGAAACGTTTTAGAATAATAGGACAACTAAAGCCTAGGAAATCAGTTCAACCCAGCTTCTCTGAGGCAAATAGGCTTGGAAAAGTTAAATTTCCCAAGAGGAGAAGCAGAAACCTCTCCCTATCCCCAAATTTCATGGCTCAATTTAAAGCCAGTAGGAGACTCAGGATAGCCAGTTTCCCAGGTAAAAATACACATTTCTGGGTGAAGCTGAAAGTGGGGATAAGAAAGATGTATGTTACTACAGAAAAATGTAACCCTGAAGGAATATTAAAAGACAGTGTCTAAAAGATTGGGTCAAGTACATTCAGAGAGTTCAGAGTAATAAATGTCCTAAAACTGCAGCAGACCTTACATTCCCAAAAGTATACCTTCCCCCCCCTCCCAAATCTTATCAGATGTTTAATAAATATTCCACTAATCTTGAATTTCAACATTACTAGGTCATCTGAGCAACACCATTCTTTTGCACTTCCAGGTCATCGGAGCGCCTGTTCTACATTTCTCAGCACTTCCAAGTATTTTCTTACTCTGGTTTAAGCAATTTATCCCATAAGTTCTCAAGGCAGCAAAAATCACATCATGGCAGAAGAAGCGCAAAATAAAACATCCTATTTGCTCAAATTCAAGATAAGCCTTTCTCTAGCTTTTCAGGAATGGAAATCTGATCCACCTTTTGGATACTTCACATCAAATTACCTTGTGTTCCCTGTCAGGAAAGCACTTGTGGGGAGACAGAAGGGTTGCTGAGCTGTCATCTGAGTGGCAGCTGCTCATGCTGGCTGTCAGAATATTATCTTTCACTGAATATTAAACATCAGCTTTTACTGAACTGAATAAAATACCAAAAATGGAAACAAAGGTGGTTTCCTAAGTCAGGTACAAGAACACGAGATCATCCTGATGTGTGGCAATTACAAAGCACCCCTCATCCTTTTTTCTCAACTATTCTTGGTCATGCCATGTATGTGATATTTTGCAGGTGGTATATATGTATGGTCTGACACAAGGAGTAAGAAAGAAGGCAGAGTCAGTTTGGCAAGAGACAAAGAACAAATACAGTCCAGGAGGGGGGCTTGGGGCACGGGGTGGGTTGCAGGATTTGGTATTTCAGAGAAACAATTGACAGAGAAGGCTCATATACTGGTGCATTAAAACGAGATTAAAACGAGAGGAGAGTAGCCAAATTGTGAGGAAGTAGAGAAGGTCTATTCCAATATACAATAACAAACCTGTACATTTGTAATGTAGTATGCAGGCACTGCCTTTGGGAAGAGGTCCCTTCTGAGCACTGGGGTTTTCCACCTAAGGTGCCTAACTAAATAATTTCCATTTTATGTGCTGAACTTCTACCATAGGATTATCACTGCCAGCTTGTAATATCCTTAAAAAAAAAATGCTATCTTATAATAGGTGCAAAGTATGTGAGCACTTTCCCTGACTTCCTGTGATTGTCCCCAAGATGTTTCTATCTCTGCCAGAGCTCCTTTTCCATGCTGCAGCCATGAGTCAGATCCTGGGAGTGCCTCCTCTCCTTCCCAAGCTTCAAGAGACTCCAACATCAAAATGCACTGCACTGGCTCCTTTTTCCAGCAGCCAGGGCAGGAGCACAGGAGTGAGGAGAAGCACCACACAAAGTCATGGCAGGCAGATGTGACACTAGAGAACTCCAGATGCAAAAGGCTGTCAAAAGCTGAAGTTGTTGAAGGGCATGCTGGAATTCACACCAGCATTTTATTTGGAAATGTGACAACTAGTCAAGACTGCACAGGAAAAAAAAATATGAAGCTTAAGAAAAAAATCAGCAAAAAATGTCCAAGACAGTGAGAAGACCATAAGAAGTTGCATATGCCTCTCCACCTACCTTTTGCAGGACAATTCATCTCAAATGATAGTACACTTGCTTTCAAAAAAGACTAATTAAAAGTGGACTGGAAGCTGGAGAACTCAAAACAAAGTCTGCAGATGCAAAATCCAAAAGCTAAAACTCCTGGAATTGACTTTCAAGTTGCAGACAAGCCTTTAGTAACGTTCCACAAACTGCTTCTAACATAGTGTCATAACGATGTGCAAGACAGCTTGTAGGAATCTGTGCTGTGACAAGGCTATGTGACAGAGTATTTTATCAAAACTAAGGTAGGAAAGAAAAAATTAAATGGGTGGGCACAAGCCTTTTAAACATATTAAAAGATAGGGGAGAAGGAAGGAAGGGAGGTTATGCAGTGAACTAAAATATGATCAGTACCTTCACTATCATTTCATGGCTGCTATAGATTATGTATTTACCTTCTCCTTTGCTTTAAATCTGAATCTTCGCCACTGTTTTGAATTTTCCTGTGACATTAAGGAAGTTTTACTGAAATACCATCAGGTCACTTAACACAAATACACAAAACCTCTTATCTTTAAAAAAAAAACTAACCACAACTTTACAAAGGTGGTTTTTTTTTTTCCCAGCATGATTTAAGGCAGAAAAAAAAAAGGGCACGTGCTTAATTTAAACTTTCCAGGACACCTCTACAATAAGCTGTAAAGGCATGATCCCATTCAAGCTCTCATTGCAAACCCCTGACTTGCAAGGTTAAGCATAGTGTGCTGGCCTTTAGAGTTTCCTGTTGTTTCCAGCATAGCAAAGCCTGATGTTTTCCTCTTAATTCCAGTAAAGAGTGCATAAACAACACAGCTATTACCAAGATTCAGGAAGACATAATTAACTTAGAATCTACTTACTGTTGTCAGTCTTCACAGTCTCACATAAGAGATAAGACTTAAAGACATCCTGTTGGTGTGGTGGCCCAAGAGAAAACTTGCTATTGGCATGACCACCCGTGCACTGAGTAGATCAGCCAAATGCAAATCCCAGATGATAAACACTTAGCACCTCAAAAAATTTCCTGCTGCATAGTACAAAAACACTGTTCTTTTCTTGGTACAAGACAGTTTTGCACTGCACATCTCTATTCCTTTGTTTTTACAAAGCTCAACAAGTCCTTCTGACAACTAAGCTAGCAATGAATCAGAAAACCCATTCACAAAACACATTGCTATTAACACTTAAAAGGGCTCTATCCAACAGGGCAAATCAATGTAACTATTGACTTAAGAGAGAGCTATACTGATTTACTTTAACTCAGGCATGAGGTCACTAAGCATACACCATGGAGTAAGTTTCTTCACTTCTGATCTAGACAGCTACTGGCAGATAAAAGGTCTGGAGCAGCTCCAAAACCTGAGAAGTATAAAAGCTCCAAACTGAACTAGGTTTCCTCATAGATCTAGCTGTGTTGTCAGAGACCCCTTTGCAAACCTTGGCTTTGAAAGCCAAAGAGGTAGTCACTTCAGAGATGTCAGGAGATGAAACTCCCAGGTACTGGCTCATAAAGCAGTACTAGAAGACTGCAATGAATATGGCACAGTAGCTATGCTTGTCTATACTTCAGAACAGATCACAGAACCAGTGATGAAAGCAGCTTCTCAGCAGGACAAATCATTCCAGGTAACACATTGTCTCTCAAAAACTGTATCACTTCTGAACTGTCCCTGTAATTCACATTTTGGACATACTCAGGGACACACAGCACAGAATCTCCGTCCATTTAACTTTACTTCTCCAAGTTACTCAATTCAGCATGTACCCATTAAAAAAACATTAAGTATCTCATAGCTGCATTTTTGCTGGCATCTCCTCCAATGTAAAGCAATTCACACATGGGACTCTTGAAGGGAGCTTTATGGCTCATTCATTCAATCTTTGTTGCACTTAAAGCAAAGCAATGTATTTAAAACAAAATACTGCTCTCTATTAGAAGCTCATTGTCAAGCAAGCAACATCCATCAATCCTTTCTTTCACAGGGAAAAATAGCTCCAGCGACTGAAAGGATCTTGCACATGCCAATAATGCAATTTCTCCTAATTTTAACATCATTTTCCCAGTACCCAGAACAGTGCAAAAGCAAAAAGCCTGACCAAAGCTTCCTTTCCAAAAGTAGATCTGGTATTCTTGCTCAGGATTTTTTTGGACTAACAACTGGCCCCTAGAGTACCTCTTTTCCCAGTACCCAGCTGTGTCTCCAAGAGCCTTTACTGAACACAGAGCATGCAGGACCTCAAGCTTTATACTGTGAGAAGCTGACAGTAGTTAATCCCAGGGCTCTTACCTCCTCCGGACTGGCTGCCCAGATTCATTCTCACTGCCACCTGACGGGTTTCGTCGACGAGAGTAAGGAAACTTTGGTGATTTATTGCGGTCACTGGCAGAATTATACAGCCCACTAGGGTTAAAAAAGAATGGCAAAGTCAGCTTTAAAACTTCCAAGAGAGTAAGGCCAGCTAACTGAGATTCAGCTTAGAAGAATGAGAAGGCTCACACACACACACTTATATACATAGTCAACTATAAATGTAGGGGTGTGTGCATGCTATGTAAATACAGATGATAGTGCTTTCCACCAATAAATACTTTACACTGAACTTTGAAAATGTAGGAGAGACCTCTTAGTCTGACAGCTCTAAGCTTACAAAATGTAGAACCAAGTATATACCTATTCTTTAACATAACAAAATTTCTGTGCTTTAGTACAAGTTATCCAACCAAGAGCAAGGCATTCAAATGCACCTACCTCTATTCTTTGTTTTCCATGGATATAAGTATGAAAACAGTGCTCCTGTCACAACATACGTCTTCATCACAGAGCTAGTGCTTAGGACAGTGAAACAGTTTTAGCTCCAGCTCTCTGCTGTTCATCAATATAACCCCCTGCCAATGGTGTGGAGGTATTTAAAGCTTCAGATTATGTACTTAAGCCTGGACATGACCCAGTGAGTTAGGTTGTTACAGAATTAGATGTACACTATCAAATGCCTGTATGGCTTATCCTGTGATACCTTCCTACAGAAGTGCAAGGACCTCTTCCAACAGTGCAAAAGAGCTTGCAATGGAGTACATATCACTCTTAAGGTGGTCTACTGATGTTCCACAACGTTTTAGAGGAAGGATGCTAAACTCAACCACACATTTTTGTCTAACATTACTTAGCCCTTTTCACAACAACTATGTGGAAAATACAATATTCTCACCAAATTCCAGTTAAGGTATTTCTTTCTGCTTTCCTAAAACCCTCTGGGCCTTCAAATTGGACACATTCTTCTCCACCTGCTTGTGCAGACTGGTGATTACAGCACTGCTCTGCGCAGCTGAAAAAGTTGCCACAGTTCATCTCAGTGAAAATTATTATTAGAAGCTGTGAAAGCCCCTGTGCAGCATACAGCTGGCTTAGGTGTCTAAAACTGTGTAGTCCTTTAGAATAGATGGATTTGCAAAAACTCAATCCTACCATTTTTTGTCTCCTGGGGGATCAAACTTCCTGCTGTCCTGAGAGCAATTTTAACACTGGAACCATAATGTGACAAGTTGACACCACTTCTTCCTTAAAAATCACAAATAAACATCTATCCTAGCAAAAGAATATTTACGTACTGACTTGTCCTTACTCTGAAAACTCTTGCTCTTTACAGAAGGAGCACACAGGGTAAATCATCGTGGTGCCCCAAAAGACACACCATGTATAGGTCTGAATCATCACATAAAGGCAGAACCATACTGGATTACACGTAATGTGCTGTCTAGTTCAGTGGTCTGTTTCCAACAGTGGCCATAAGCAACCATCTACAGGAAGCAAGAAGTTGAATATGTATGACAGCTCCCCAGCGCTCTCTCAGTCCCCCACTGTTCCCAGTCCAGGGGACTCACTGAGCCAGCTGCTATACCTCCGTCTTCAGAAGCCCTTGAGGATTTCTCTTCCGTGATTTACCCAGCTTCTCCCAGGAATCCACTAGCTTACAGCTTCTCTTGTAAAGGAGGACCACAGGTCTCCTACTCATGGAAAGCTAATACTTACTCACTGCTTTTCTCAATGCCTTCAACCCATGTCCAATAGCTTCATTTGAAGATCCCAGGTTCTTATACTGGAAAAATACAATCCTGATCTCTTTCTCCTTTCTCTGTACTACTAATGATTTTCTAGACCACACCCCCTGAAACTATCCCTTTTCCAGACTGAAGGAAGAGTCCTGCCTGGCCTTTGCTATTCCTCCTTGTACAGATTTCCTGCACAGCCTTTCACACTTTTGATTACCCTTGCTGCCCCTCACAAAGCCTTTTCCTTTTGCCAGGATAAGGACATCAGAATTGCACTCAAAATTCATGGAGCAAATATGTGATCTACAAATTTATGTAATGGGATAATGCCATTCTCTTGCTTTCCTAATAATTGCTAATTGTTTTTCTGACTGCTCCAGAGTTGATGTTTTCATGAAGTTGTCCATCATAACTCCACAGCACCTCATTTTACTCAGAAATCTAGAGTTATTTTTTTGCTCCCATGTGTTCCTCTTTACACATACTGACTTGCCATCATCCACCATCTAGTGACTTGTCACTCATACTTTAGGGATCTTTCTGCCACCCTTCACAGATAACTTTCACTATCCTAAACAATTCTGTCCCACCATCAAACTTTATCACCCCTTTTCCAGGTCTTTGCCAAATACACTCAATAGCAGAGGTCTACGAACAGATCTCTGTAGAAAGCCACTGGTGATTGTCATCCACTGACCACTTCCTCCTACTCTTACTTTCCTAATTTTTAACTGATTAGTTATCCATAACAGGACACATCCTCTTATATGCAATACAGATTTATTGTGGCCCTGTTAATACATTAATATGTTCTATCAATATCATTCAACCTATTGCCATGGCATGATATTTACCATTGCACAATACCTAAGACATCATGCCTTGCCTTACCTCTGTGGGCCATTTTCCTCCCACGGTGCGCTTGTTTTACTTCTTTGGGTTTCTGGACTGTTTTCATTTTTCATCTTTTTAAAGCTGAATAAAAGTACAGATATATGTATTTTTTAAAGCCATAGTGTACAGATCACATGTTTTGTCCCCCTGGCCTCTTAAAAATTAATCTTAAAGGCATACAGTTATTACAGAGGCCCATACTGGCATATAACTATTTGCCTGCTATGTGAAAGAGGGCAAACAGCTGCTACATCAAAGAATGTCTCCTAGAAAGAGAGACTGAAAGGGGGGGGAGGAGGGGGATGACCTGAAAATCAGCTCTACAAGCTCACAATTGCGGCGGCACTGAGTCAGAAAAAAGGTCAATCTTTTCTCAAAATAAACAAGAACAGGTGCTTAGGCAAAAAAATCTAACAATAGGGCAAATATACAATATGCTCTCACAATCTTCCACAACATGCAGTTAACAGATTATTGAACCAGAGCCTTTATCTGCTTTTTTCTACATAGCTCTTGATGGAACTTTCTTCCATGGATTTACATAAACACCTCCTGAACATTTTTGAATTTTTGGCATAAATAGTGCCTGGGACAAGTATGCTCTGGTATTTAACTATGGCACAAACAATTATTTCATTTTATTTCAAAACTTCCACCTGGTTCAAAATTTCCATCCTGTGTTCCTGACTAGTTCTGTGCTTAGAGAAAAAAAAAAAAGCCCTACGAATGATGGTTACCTAATCACAAAGTCCACCCCATAATTTATTTTTTATACATTTTTAACAACTCCCTCATCTCTTTTCCAAGTGAAAGAATCACAGACTATTTAATCTCTCCAAATATAGGAGTCACCACAGACCTCTCATTATCCTTATCATATTTCTCTACAATTTTTCCAGGTCTACAGTACCTTCTTTACGATGGGAGCAACAAAGGCAGGGGTGAAAACTATTCAAAACACAACAGACGACATGTTCATAGAGTAGCATATTCTTCTCATTCCTTCCTCAGTAACTCCTTATGTTTTCTTTTTGCTAGACACTGAGCATAGATCTGACAACGTGAAAGAACTGTCTTCACTGACTGCTGCAAGGTAAAGTACCAGGAGAGTCAACATAGTCATCTGGCTTAAAAGATGTGTCACGTGTTTGTAATCAGTCTCTATTGTACCCAGGGTAGATGAGGGGAAAAACAGCAAGATGCTCCAATTCTTCCTTTATTCCTACCATTCTCACAGTGTCAGGTTTTACAACTTCCAACCTATTAAAGCTCTTAGATAGCCTGCTCACTGCAACCCCAACTGCTGGAAGGTGGCTTCCAGCTGAAGCATGCTTTTGCACCCATCTTCTCACCAATGGCTAGTCATGCTTTTCCTGCATCATCATCTCTAGAGCTTGCTTTCTACATGAATAAGCAGTTCACCTGATACAGAACTACACAGCCGTATTTATTTCCACTAAGCTCTTCAAGAAGTATTACTGACAGCAACCCACAGCATATCTTTCCGAAGTGCAACTTAAGCAGAAAAGAAAAGCTTTACAGATGCTTACAGAGAGGAGGACATAAGCCAGAGTTCTTTGCCGAGAGCAGGAGGTGACAGACTCGGCTTTATGAAGGAATTGTGGCTACTTAACTCACTAATCCACTTTTAACCTCAGCCTTTGGTTACTACAGGTCACAGAGTTAATCATTTAATTCTCACAGAGTGAACAAAATGCAAAGCTACAGTAAGTCAGCAGGAAAAAAAATTAAATTACACTTTATCAGCTGAATCATTTTCTTAATACTGCACCCAATTATTGACTCATGTGTATACAATCTATTCCCAGGCTTAAAAATATGTGCTTACTAGAAACTAAGCAAGTAACTCAGGTAAATATGTTTCAGTCCTGTATTGCAATAAGCAATTGTTTTCGCCCAGCATAAACGACCAATACTTAGACTGAAGCTGGTCTTAAAAGAAATGTGAATAGTGTTCTCAAATCTTAAAAAAGAGAGAGAAAAATTACCCTGGGAGGTGAATTCACTGCATTAGATTCCTAGGTCATTATTCGTTCAGAGCAAACACACACTTTACAGCTAGAGAGCTAAAGCATGGCAGCTCTTCAGATACTAGTATTATCTCCAGTTGCAAAAGGGACTGAGATCATTCAAAGTATCTGAAAAGGTTAGGATCTGATTTTCATGTGAGATTAACTGCTGTTGGGTTTTTTTATAGTTTACCTTGAATTTATACCACTTGTGCAGAAGTGACCAACTACATATCTCAACAGTGCATGAGATGTTAAAACTATGAAAACTCAGCTCCTAAGAGCTGCTGAAAGATGCTTTGCAAGCATGACTGACAATTAACACGAGAATTACATAGGATGGAGTAAATTATCAAACTGTAAATGCTTCACAAAGTATGTGTGCTGCCTGGCAGACCTGAGACATGCTTTACATGTGCAGAGAGAGACACAGAGAAAAACAAATCAATTTCTAAATAGAAAGCATGCAAGAAAAACAACTCCCAACACTTTTTTTCTGGAAAGGACTAACACTATTGAAAACCATGACTCAGTAAGAATCTGCCTGTGAATTGCTTTTAAACTGTCAAAATAAGAAACTAAACTCAAAAACCTTGAAGCTGCCATGTTGAGAGCCCCTTGTTTTGGTTCTTGCTCTACAACCTGCCTACGCATTTCTTTTTAACAGTTCATTGCTAGAAATTTATACACAGCATTTGGAGCGCAAGCTGTAGTGAAGAGCTCCTATCCCTTCCCCATATGATCATCTCTGCACTATGGAGTAAGGGTACCTCTTGCTTTGTACTTTTCTCTCTCCTAACAAATCACAGAATGACGAAATGGTTGAGGTTGGCAGGGACCTCTGGAGGTCATCTGGTCCAACCCCCCTGCTCCAGCAGGGTCACCTACAGCCAGTTACCCAGGACCAATCCCATATGGCTTTTGAGGATAGAGACTCCACCACCTCCATGGGCAACCTGTGGCCAGAGCTTGGTCACCCTGATAGTGAAAGGGTGTTTCCTGATGTTCAGAGGGAACCTCCTGTGTTTCAGTCTGTGCCCACTGCCTCTGCTCCTGTGACTGGGCACCACTGACAAAAGCCTGGCTCTGTCCTCTTGGCACCCTCCTGCAGGTGTTTATATGCCTTTGTTTTGTTTTCTGCTCAATGGCCTAGCTTCAGAATGACCAAGTGGCAAAATCATAAACTTTCTCTTAGCCTATGGGCTAGAACATTGGATTCAACTTTCCTCAAATTGAGGAAGCAATTAAACTCAGCTCTTCTTTTTGGGGGGCAATGTTTCTAAGTATTAGGCAATAGGAAACACTATCCACCAAGTATTTGCAGTAAATGTTTTAGACCCTTCTTCTGAGGTCAGTCTTGATACCTAGTATGTGAAGCCCACAGCTTCAATGGAGAGATAAGGCCAGCATTACTCAGCTGAAAAAAACCTGTCATGGTTACTGGGCATGCAGAGGCAGACATTCAAGCAACTAAGCAAAAAAGTTAGGTGGTGAGTTTTTGACTCATTGTTTTTCAAATCACTCTTTTTTGATTCAGGCACCCAAATTCCACCTAAAAGTAAGGCTGGGGATATAAATCCCCTTCTGAATCTGAGCCTCACCTCTTTCTCTCAAAAATGCCTAATAACCAGAAATGCATACTTAGTACTGATAGTTAAACACAGCTGACCACACAAGTCCAGAGAAGCCCTGCCAGTTCACTGTTCCTAAGGATCAGGCATGAACACTCATAAGTTTTGTTCTAGATTTAACGGTGTAATGGGTAACGGACTGCAAGACGAACAGCACTGCTAGAAGAGAGGCCATGCCCAGGTCTTGCCTGCCCACACATCCCAAGCAGAGCTTGCCCTGTGCAGAGGCAAAGACCCATGCCCGGACGGCCCTGACAGCCAGCCCACAGCTCCCAGGGGACAGACACATAGGACTTCAGAGGACTATCCTGACCAGTGCCCCTTGGGTCAGAATCTGGCTTCTTCGTGTTTAAAACTGAGTCTGTTTGCTTTTTCATTAACTTGTCCTGATTCATGGGTTTCCAAAGCCCTGTTTCCAATTCATCAGAAAAGAGTCTGTTAAAATGAATTACTGGGCAACACTCTCTGACATTTGTCAGCAGAAGATCAGATGGTCCTGAACTTAAGGGCAGGATAAACCGTTACTATGATTACTAAATGCGTTCCTCTATCCAATGCAATACACAGTCTCTTAAAAGCTGGAAGGGAACTGCTGGTCCACGTACCTTTTCACAGGAGAAGGTGCAATAATTTTGGTAGTTCCTTCATTTTCCCCATTTGTTGTAATCTGGCTCATGTTCTTAGATCCTGAAAAAAAAAAAAGCAGAACAGTCCTGTAGCACATATGCTTGTACACCTATTCAGCATAACCACCTATGGAACACAGTGCAGCATGAGACATAAAATGATACACAAGACATCTGGTGCATGCTCTACTTGTTAAGGGTGTATAAGGATCACACTTTTGTATCTTATCCTTATTTCTAGCTATACCACATCACAAGAAACTTTAACATGGGGGGCATTCATTACTCTTCCACATGGGACAGAGGAGTTTGAAGCTTTTGTTCTCAAAGGGATACAATGCCATTGCCACCAGAAGGGAATTCGCTGCTCAGTCACCAATGAGAAGAAAGGTGTGAGGAGAATGCAAGCTATGAAGAAGCTTGGGAATCTCCAATGCAATAACTATGGCCTCTGAAACAGTCGCTAGATTAGATAGTAAAGCAAGATGAATATGTTTGTTCTAAGAAACCGTTTCAAATTGATGTGGCAACACACTGCAACACAACACTAATAAATCCTAAGTTATGGCCAGGAAAATTATAACTGTAAATCAATGGATTAAAAAACTAATAATGTAAGTAGAGATAATAAAGAGATTCTGACAGAGACAGCTAAGCATCAGTTTCAATGAGTCAACAACTTTTGGCCAATATTTGAAAGTTATCTGCCTAGTTTCCAATTTTCTGCCCAATACTCTTTCCATTTTGATCTTGCACTTTTCAAACTGTCGGCACTTAAGTCCTCACCTGGGCCATGAAAGGGAACCTGAGGAAGCAGGAAGAAGATGCACTTTCCCCTCTTTTGAGTCCCCATATAACAGGCTTCAAAGAAACAGATCTGTGTATTTATGACTTAGGAGCACGGAGGGCCAAGGAAATCTGGATATTTTGTACTGGGTTAATGTCAAAATGGAGTGATAAGATTATGCTCTATGGATGTATACAGCTCAGTATCATGAACAAAAAAAGAAGTGTTCTGTTCAGCTTGGTATGTAGTAATAGATTAATCATCAAGACAGGTTCCTACTGGTGCTATGATTTTAGTTTCCATGCTGTATTATTAGTATTAATCTGTAATTCTTCTTCAGTTCATACATTCTTTTTCCATCTAACTGGCAATTTCAGTCATCTCTTACAAAACTGTTACCACTTCCAGAAACAGATATTAAGTAAAACAACAAAGCATCACCACTGATGATGTACATCAGCTCTGGTCAGAATTCTAAGCATGTTCATTGAAGATAATGAAAGAGATTGACTGAACCGTGTAAGACTGCTAACAAGGAAATACTATGCTCTCTGGGCACAAGCAATAGCATCACAGTGTTGTTAATCTAGTGGTAAAAACTCAAAATCTTTTTGTTTGGCTAAAACTAAAATATATGTCTTATATTAAGTCATGGTGCGATTTTGCATTACAAACCTCCTCCACAATCTCAGAGGAAGAACTTCTCCATAATCTCCCTCAACCTTCCATACCACTCCTTTGACATACAAAGTCTCTGGACTCTCCTCTACTTCAACACAAATACTTGAGATATCCTAAGGCATCTTGTCTGGCCAACAATTGCTTCTCATGCAGGTTAAATCTGCTTGTTTTCTGCAGATGACTCATACGCTGCAGAGGGACTCAAGCAGCATTAGTCACATTTGCTTAAGGAACTCAGCCAAGTTCTTTACATGTTTGACCTTACCACTTCTAATGATGTCGTTTACTCCTTTCCCTACTTAGTTTTTCAGACTAATGTATGGCAAAGAAGGGTAGCAGCCTGGGTTCTGTCTTGTACAACAGTTGCTCCTTCAAGGCACTTTTTGTCATTTATGCAAGCATAAGCACTAGGAAGAATTTGGAATATTCTGAAGTAGGAAATGCAGAATGGGCACAGATTCACAGACAGAAAGGAAAGGAAAGTTTTGGCATTCTGAACAAATCCTCTATTTTATACAATACGAGACAACCAACCCTCCAGACTCCCTGAAGCACCACACATCTGCCCATACAGTTATTTTCTGTTTTCAAGAATGAAGCAATAGCTACACTGCCACTATGATCTGCTTGGTAAAAAGAGAGAACTACTGAACAAAAAAACTTTATTGAATTATTGTGGATGACAAAACAATCAGAAAAAGAATCACCAGTCTTCATTAAGGCCATAAAAGACTGGTACAAAAATTCTTCTTCTGACCTCTAAAAAAGAGAAGGATGCCTACAGTCAAAAATCACAAATAAATAAAGATGACAGCACTAAGAACAGGAAGCAGAAATTTCCCACCTTTAAGTAAGGTACTGGTAGCAAAATGAAAATGGAGTAGGTCAAAGTGTTAAACCACAAGGATATCTCAGGGTTTCAGACCATATTTTTTCTGCATGCAGATACATTTAGCTTGCCTTTCCTAGGCCATCAAATAGGTAAGATAAAATAACTCACTATAGTAACTTGGCCCACAGAAGTACTGAAATCAGCAAACATATGACTTTTTCAGACAAAGGAAATAATTGCAGTACTTCATATATTACTGTGTGAGTGAGGTAGCTTCCAATTAAGCCCCTCAGAGTGCTCATAACTTAATGGAGCATTAAGAACACATGCTCCAAAACACATCACAGCAATGAAAAAACTGCCAGAAAAGGAGCCAAAGGTCAAGTGCCACAAAAGCAATAGCTACCTCCAGAACTGACCCTTTGCTATGATATGATACAGTATCCTTCATATAAAAGAACAGATTCCAGAAAAACTATCCAAACACTAAACCCATTGCAATAACTTATCTATACCACTGTTTCTTGCATGCCAAGGTAATAAGCCTCTCAAAAATACCTTAGATAGCTGGAAATCTTGAACATCTCACTTGCAGCAGGTTTTCCTGGTTGTTTACCTTTGTCACATAAGTTACTGTCAGCATTCACTGCACTGAACTTTTCCAGTAAGGTGAATGCACACACTTCAATTCTTTTAGAGCCATCTTGATGCTGACTTGTGCATTCAATTTAAATAGACTATTACATCTTTAAAAACGCAAATGTCCAAAACCTCAGGAGCTTGGCATGCCTGTTTCTCATCAACTAAGGCCATTTCACTGACATTATCTGGCAGTAGTGTTTGTATTTAAATCTATTAATCAGAGCAGAAGACAGTGTGATCAAAAGGAAAACATGCAATAAGAGCTCATGCTTTGCATTGTGTGTTACTAATAGCATATAAAAACAAATGGACTTCCATATGTCCACACTAGCATAACCTACTCTCTGATAATGTTTATTTTCCAAACTAGTTTCCAAACCTGTAGCCTCAAGGGTTTATGCGTCTCACACCACATGCATAAAATGCAGCAGCAGTCACATCCATCCCTTACCAAAACCTGGGATTTAAAATAAACTTTAAAATGTAAAGCTCAAAGTAAATAAAAAAGTAAATAAATAAAATTACCCCAAGATTCATTTTCTAAAATTTAACTTTCAAACCCAATCTCACAATTTTCTGGGAAAAGATTCATGACTTTGAATGCACCAGACCAACAGTTCTATCTACCATGACAGAGGTTGGTGAAGCAGGGTAATGATAGCCATCTGTGGTACTATGTTAAGTTAGTCAGGGCAGGGACTGTGACTGCTGGTGATTGCTTAGGGACTATTATAATACAGACAGTACTGTAATTTCAATACCCGCTCCCGATTCTCCACCTGGCTTTTAATCAGAATGGCAGCACTTACTTTACACTAGTTTATACAACTGCCAAGTCTGCAAGACAGGAACAAATCAAGTCCTCAGCTACCAAACAACAACAAAGCCTAAGCAATGTGTTTTCCACTGCTGAATAAATTCAGACCCACAGCAACACGTCTGGTCACATTCATGTTTGTCCAGACAGGATGTTCCCAAGGAGCTTTTCTTGTGCAGCATTCAGCCAAAAGAATAACAAACGCTTTCACCCTACACACTGTTGCAAAAGCTGAATATTATCAGTCTTGCCCTAAGAGTGTAAGACAGAATAATGAGAGGTCCTGTTCCATGTTTGAGTTTGCGATTTGCAACCAGAACAAAATGCAACTGTAATTCTATCTCAGCTGAAATGAAACGGGGAGAATAAGCAAATGAAACAAGCTACGCATATCTCATAGTTAAGACTTTACAGAACAAAACAAAAAAACCCTTCTCAGCTAAACACCAACTTGAACACCAACGTAAATATACACCATAAAAAAATAATAATGCACTAATATAAAAATATTTATTGTACAGCCAATGAAGTTTCCTGGTCTGATTTTTCCACTTACCCTAGAGCAACTGAGATATGAAACGTATTAAGCAAGTGACAAGAGGGAGGTTACTACATTTTAAACCACTGTGATCTGAATTATACAAGAATAATCTAAATAATCTGGCCATGCTAAAGCCAAACTGTCTAAACTTGTCTACCCTATCAGGGGAATCGGTCAATGGCAGTGGCTCTTATACAAGAAAGCTAGTTTCTCTCTGTTCACAGTACCTTCTTCAATCCCTCTTAAAGCACAAATACTTTTACTGAAAACATGAAAGTAAATATTTTCTATCATTGTCTTGATATCAACTCCAACTCTAACCCCAGAGTTCACCAAGTGGCTGCAGTCTTAATGACTTTAGCATACTTTAATGGGCCAATGAGAAAAAGGAACATTAGTCGCTCTGCTCTGCAAAAGATAGCTACCTCTACCTTCAGGTGACAGAAGAAAATATAAAAACCACATACCATGTAACTGCTTATAACACCAAAACATGTATAGAAAAAGAAGGAACACAGGAAAACATTTTAGTAAAATGCCAGAGGTTAGATAGAGGCTTTAGCACTTCACACAGGCTTCTACAGTGGAGGCAATGCAGACTGCACATGCTACAGCCATGCATTTGTAGCTGTTGAGTCATCTAATTGTCCCCAAAACCACTGCTTCAGCTGGTCCCCTACTGGCACCAACAGATAAAAAACAAAAACTCGAATGGCTAATTGAACTGGCTGGAGAAAGGAAGCCTTTCATGCACTTAGCTTTGCAGTCTTAAGGAAAAAAAGTAAAGAAGCAGGTGAGGAAAGATGTTGAATGCAGAGAAAGTGGAAGGAAGTTCCTGCATAAGAACTATTTGTAAGTTGTTATTGGGTTTTGCAAGAATAAATGGAGCTCTGATTTCATTCTAAAAAGCTAAATTATAAGCCATCTACAGCTGTATCCTAATCGAAGTGGCATTTGGCAGAAGATACCTTAAGAAATATGTAATACATGCAAAATAAAATCACCCTGTTTTAAATGTTGAACAAGGCCTGTTTAATCTTATTACACCATGCTAGAAACACAAAATCAAGAACAAAGGACTAGCCATCAATGATAACCATCGGCACAATCTCATTATGCAAAAGGCGTATTTATCTTAAGAAGAAATGCCACATTATTCTCTCAAACATTTCAGTCAGGGAAAGTTTTAAGTAACTCATAAAACTGTTTACACCACCAGGCTCATTTCCAACATAAAAATTATTCTGTAAAAGTAAAATCTACATTGTGCTAGTATTTTTAAACAAGTGATGCTTAAAATGTATCAGGCAGACTTGATGTATTGTGTGAAATGAACTTTGCTATATCCAAGAACCAGTTTCGGTGAAAATGGGTGGATTTAGCCTAGTGACATCCAATAGACTGTGACATGGTATCTGATACAAGGAGGGGAAGCAGCTTTTAGTCTGCTTTCAGCATCTGAAAGCCTATTTAAATGGAGAAAGAGTACTAGATGTTTATCACTGTGAATATCCAAATACAAAATTAAAAAATAGAGTAAAAAAAATGTTCATTTATAGGGAAAGACGGTATTTGAATGACACAGCTCTCTTCCTTTAGCCCATATTTTAGGTGGGAAATGAAACATACTTAAAAACCATTGGAGGAAATACACCTGCCTCAATGGAAAATGACTGTACACTTGGAATACATGGGTAATCAATTAAGTTAAATTAAAAGCAAAGCAACTCACTTGGGTGATACAGATTGCACAAATACATACGAGTAAAACGGTGAAAAAGCAGCCTTTTTATTTTAAAGTAAAACAAATTATTTAAATCCACCAAAACAACAAACACACATTGCCCAGAGAATTCTGCATCACATTATATTAGCAGAACAAGCCACAGGAAAGTTTCAGTTTCCCTTACAATTCCAGTCAAAGAGGCTGAAAAAAAAATCAACAAAACCAACACACACACACACACCCCCTTACAGCAATAGAGACTGACTTTCACTGTCTGCACTAAGGCAAACATTATCTTCAACTAAGGGCTGAGTTTCAGCTGACAAGTTTACCTCTGAATAGCCACACAATTTTTCTGCACAACTGAACTGGGAACTAAGGAGTTGGGAAATGCTGCTCATCTTGAACTACCACCTTAAGAATGGGACAGCCCAGGTGAGCAAAAGTCTAAGTCACTAGGTTCAAGGGTGAACAGCTTCGTGTCCTCTTAGGCACCAATTGACAACTGCAGACACAACAAAAAATACCATAATCAGAAAGTAAAGCAATCCTCCTCTTCTTACGCTTAACTAAATAAATTTATTTTTTAAAAAAATCTGTTGTAAACTGCTTGTATTTTCCAAGGGCTACACTTGTAATTATACTAGAGTTCCAGACCCACTGCAGCTAAAAGGCAGAATACACCAGCTTTGTTTCTCAGTCAAAAAAAAGCATCCAGAATAAACATGGGAGGTTTCCAGGTGTATATAACTGCCCTCCTTTTAAAAATGGTGACTCTCAAAAGTTTCTAATGCCATACTAACCTATGATAAAGAGAAATCTTGCTTACATTTTAAAGCCCAGACAAGTTTTTTCTCAAACTGCTAACATACATACATATATATGCTTAACTTCATGCATGAATTTGACTGAAATCTGCATAACTGCTGTTATAGATGAAGCTATGTATACACACATAATCACATGTAGAACTGGAACTTGACATTAGAAAAAATTTTGCCTCTATTACTACATTTCAGGAAACAGCCATTATTCAGGGCATGACTCTTACGATCCATGCTTAATCTTACACATTTCCTCTAACACCCATAACAACTTCCAGTTTCCTCTGACATCTTCAGCATGCAGAATAGATTTCCAGCTTACACATCTGAAGCATGTTAAATTTGCAGAGGGCATGGCACTAACTCCTGTTCCACTTAATATCAAAATAAAGGATACTGCCCTTGAACTGGGAAGAGGATGTACAAGACAGACACCTTGGGTCAAGCAGCTGCAACAATGGGATACTAACCATGACACAAAAGTATAAAATTCTTTAACAAGAGATAGGACTCCTGAAAAAAAAAAAAATGTTCTCACTGCCTGTTTTCAGACTTCCCTTTCATACTTTACATTAGACCTACAAACATGCGGTTTTGTCATGTTTGATCCACACCATCTCTTTTATCCACAAAGGTAGAGTTTTTAGATCCAGTTAAGGTTAGGTATAAATATTGACCTAAGGCAAAGAGAGAATCCATTCTGAGAGAATCCTGAGGACGCTGCAGCAGTTTTGAGTTGCCTCTTGAAAATGAAATGAACCAAAGACCAAATAAGACATCTCTCTACAGGCCCAGTAAAGCAGCACTTACCTGTCTGTTGTGTTCTTTTAGGGTAAGTCTTGCTGCGACTTCTTTCAATGTGCTGGTCAGGCCGCGGGAGCTGCACAGAAGGGTCTCTGGTCACTTGCAAAGATGCCCTGCCGTTTGAAAATGCAACAAAATCATGAGAAATGTAGAAAAATTATCATCAAAGAAACAGAAGATCTTTAGGCTGAAAACAACACGTGGGGTTTGGGCAGCATGTTTTGTTAGCTATTCACTTCTCATCCCGGCTCTAGGTCTCCTGCTGAGTAGCACTACCCTGACTTTTGTTTTGAATCAGTCATTGGCACAATCATCAACAGGTTGTGCCAACCTCTTCTGTATTTGGCATTTTCAAGAGGAGCAACTAAAAATGCTGGTTTGTTAGGAATAGACTAAGATAGTGTGACCTTTTATAAACTCTAATATTATAATATATGACTTTCTTAAGTAATTTGATTACTTCCTGAATTCTTTCTGTAAGTTTTCATCTCAGGAAAACACGTATTTAACATTCTTCAGCTCCAGTCAGTAAGGGGCTACTTCTCTGCCATGTGGATTGACAACCTGAAGGGTGTGCAAAACCCCCTGTAAAGCAAATTGTAATAAAGTACTCTCACTAGCACAGGCCCAAATGACAATAAATTGAGTAGAAGTCCTAATTCCAGTTTACAGTAAGGCTTTTCTTCACTGCACAATTTAAATAACTTACTAAGTTTAAATAAATTCTTTGATGCTCATTTTAATGCTCCTCTCCATGTAACTAAGTAGAATATAGTGTTCAGAACAAAAAATGTAGAACAGGTCTCATATTCCAGCCCAAAACTCCATGTTTGCTTCTGGAAACTTACTACACAAAAGAAGTAATTGTTACTATTAACTCTCAGTTGCTGAAACACCTGCAGTTCAATGACTTTGACGTAAACAAGTATCATACAAGTAAGGGGCAAGCAACTACGCAGGCACTGCATATGCAGATTTTCCAAGTTATGCAAATAGACTCCCCTAAATATTGGTTGTATTTTCAACAATAGCCCCACAGGGTAGTCAGCACCACATTTTCTCAAAATCTGTAATAAGACCCAAAAAAAACCCAAAATCTAACATTACATCACAGTAATTTTTATTGATATTCAGTTTAATGGGTTTTTTGCTCCCAAGTTAACCAGAAAACACTGCTCAACTTTTAAGTCTGGCAGCCATGTTAGTCTTGCAAATTCCAGAAGCAGTTTTAACAAAGCATTTGGGGACAAGACCTTCTACTTACACTAACACCTTCAGGTACTAACCCAAGCATCTGATCATAAGACAAAGAAATTGCTTCCCTGAAAACTGTCTGCCACCTAATAAAAAATACCTAGAAGATTTAAAAAAAAAAAAAAAAAACAAAGAAAAAAGCCAAAGGATAATATTATTGTCCCCACACATTCACAGTCAAATGGCGAGATTATGGTTTCTGCTTTGATCTAATGATATATACAGATACACAACACTGTCACTGCTTGTGGTGCTACAACAGAGACCAAAGGCAAAGAGGCAAGACAATCAAAGCTGATGGATAAGCAAAGAGAAGATTCCCAAAGCACGTGAAAATGCTGTAACTGCTGCTCTGAATTCCCAGAAAAGAGTTAACATGTCAATCACCAATTGATCATCACTATCATTAACACTGTATAATCAGTATGGTGCAACCAGATGTCACAACCAACATTTACTAGAACATCCACTCAGGTCAGACGGAGTCCTCAAGAATCACTGCAGCAAACCAGGGAACACTTCATACTAGAAGAGAAATACATACTTTAATGTTTTCTAGGCAAAGCTAATATTATAAATGCAGCTGTCACTAATGACCATCATCCCAAGAAGGCAAGCCATATCACAGATCACCCTTGAAACTTAATAAAAAAGGAAGTCGAACTTAAATGCACCACTAGCAGGAACAACTCAAGCATAGTTAACTGCTTCATGGTCTTTTTTTTAAATTTAATGGAAAGTCTTGGCATGTACAAAGGTGTCTCCTCCCTAGCACCAGTGCCCTGCTCCAATCTGCTGAAACAGTCCCACAGAGGAACCTCTCATCTGCAGTAGTCTGGCAGGATTCCACTGAACTCCTGTCCATTTTCACAGATGGGATAATGTGGGTCAGGATCCAACTTGAAACCCAAAAGGCAGTACAGTCATTCCCCTATTATTGAGAGTAAGGAGAAGCTGGATCATTCCAGGTAATGTGATAAACCAAATAATCTGGATTGTTATGAAATATGTTGGAGAAGATGGGAAAGAAACACACCACTGATCCTGCCTGGACATAGTCCAGATTCAATCACATCAGCTCAGGCTCGGAACAGATGTAAGTCATCTCTTCATCAGTAACACCTTCCTTACAAGCAAGATTTTATACCCCAGGGTAAGAGATAGTTGACTATGAATTCTGATTGACTGAGGACAAGTGTAATAGAGCTACTATTACATCCTGCTAATAGTACCTACCACAGACACTAGCTCCAATCCAGGAGCTGCTAGAGAAATTAGGGGTTATGGTTTTCTTGGTTTTAGAAAAGTCTTCCTAAGAGGACGTGACAAAGAACAGTGTAACTAATGACTATCAGCCTTACTCATTATGATCCGTGTATTTCTTGAGTGATGGTGGAAATACAGACAGGAAAGAGAGACAGACAGACAAGCCAAAAATAAACCAAAACCAACCTGGTATATTTGCAGGCCATGGAAAAAAACTCTAGAATTTGCCATTATAGTAAATAGGCCCTTTTCACCCTACAGATTCACAATAACTACAAAAGATGAAAAACTATTTTATCCCCACTTGACCAACAAGGAAAACGAAAATGGAAAAAGAAAGGGGCCTGGCTTTCAGATGTGGTTTTGATTTGCTGCTTTCCAACCTCCCTTTAAGGTTCACTGAATACACAACTTTAAAGCAATTCTAAAAATCAGACCATAAATTACTTGGCTCAAAATTGCTCAGCCGGTGTGATAGAATTAGATTTAAAATAGTGGTCGCCAATTGCCAAATCAAGTGCCTTACTCACTAGACAAAGATCCTGTCATTTAACAGACTTAAAAGCATAAAGTCTCAAACTCAGTAAAAATATTGGGTTTCTGACATATTACAATTTTAACTACATCCTATATTCTGCTAGTCATTTGTGGCACAGCAGCTAGAGGATCTTAAACCCACCCTCCCTGCCACATTTTCCTCTGGATCACAGTATTAACTGCCCTTTATGTCACACTGTCTGCTTGGTTAACACAGGCCAAAACTGAGACTAAGTGCTCCATATACACACTAAATCTGAAGTTTACTGTATCTTTCAAGGCTTGCAGCCTTGAATGCTGATCAAATTTTGCCAGCTATTCCGGTCAGAAAAGATACGCCCAACTCCTTTCATTTCTGCCCTCATTTTTATTCTTAAGTCAATAGCACTGCACAGCAGTACTGCCACAGGATTAGACATAACCATTTGGATCAAGAGCCCTTGCCATAGCTCAATTGCAGCTGCAAAGAAGGGCATCACAGTTACAGACTTCATACACTCCTTTGCACCGACCCTTTGCTAAGACCCAGAAGAAAGGCAGCAGCCAACATGCCTCCTCATTTTGGTATTCCCCAGTTGTCAGGAAAAAACCCTTAGGACATGAACATAATTTCAGGACTTACAAGGAGATTTTGACTTAAAACCATTGCCAAGGCTGCTGTCACTTTCACTACAGGCTACAAGCAGGCCCTAGCCAACTCTGGGAATCTGGAGAATGAGAAGTAACTCACATTTGTCCTGAAACTGCCAGACTCCCAAGGAGAGTCTGTTAAAATGGCCCTGATTCATGCTTTGTCAGCAGAACTGCTCTGAGTCACAGTCTGGGTGGGGTTTTTCTTTCATTGGAAGAAAAGAGGAGAAAAGAAGGCATGAAGAAGGAATTAACTGGTTTAAACAACGAAATAAATTCACCTGTACCGATGTTTATAACCTATGGATCCAAACTTGCTGAATTTTCTTGACAGAGAGTTTGATTCATTCTCAGGCACTCTATGTAGTTTGAAAAATAAAACAGAGTAAGTTACATAGATAGGTCTCAATTACAGTCCCCTTCCCAAGGAAAGAAAAGAGAAATGCCATCTTTAGGTTCCAAAAAAAAAAAAATTTCTGCTAGTTCCTCTTCAGCCCTGCCTCCAGGCAGACCCTTATGGGGTTGAGAGCTCTACAAAGCCAAATGTTTATGTCCTCTTTTGACTACACACCTCTTTATTTCAGGGTCTACCGTAAACTGCTGGTAACAGCAGCCTTTCGCTTAATATTTCACAGGATCAGACAAAAACATCACAGTAATGAGACTTCAGGAGGGATTCTGAGATTACTCATTTACAGCACTGCTAAAGCCAGCCCCAAGCATCCCATTGACCAGTTCCTAGCTAGACATCCTTGCACATTTCTGCCAGTGTCTTTGCAACAGTAAAAGAAAGTGTTTTGAGAAGTATAATATTGAAAACATTTTATACATTTCAATAAGTAAGCAAAACATTATAGAAATTCAATGAGTCTTTCTATCAAAAAACAAAAATTTCTGTGCATTGTAGGAAATAGTGATGTTTGAAACCCAAAGGCCTCACTCAAGTCAATGCTGCTACAGAATATTTGATGGTTAAATATGTAAAAATGTATATGGCAGCTTAAATCCTGCCACATACATTTGTGGATACTTCTGTTAAAGCCGCCTTTATGCAACCTGAGATACTGTTTCAAAAAGAATTCTAAGACAAAAGAAACAACCAAACTCCCCAATTTTAAAATCATGGTTTCACATCATTGTAAGAAAAGGGAGAGCATCAGCTTTTAAGAGCATTCTATAACCAACAGCACAGACATGTTTCCAGGCAGCAAGCCTGTGTTACACCACTCTGTAGGTATAACACAGTTCTTACTCAATGTAGTCTCCCTTCTTTTGGTAACAAAACCACAGCTTCTGCATTACTCACCTGAAAAATGTATGATGTTCTACACAGCATTTCCAGAGATGTTTGCATGTGATCTTGTTACGTGCTTCAAAAAAGAACGAAGTTTCATTGCACTGAAAACAAAACAAGTCAAATCAATCTTGTTATGAGGGATTCTGCCAGTGAAGTGAATCTTCATTTACTGAACACATGAACCAACCATCTCATATCAATGCACATAAGAAAACACTATACTACGCTAGAATTCTTCATTTAAAAGAGGTTTTCTTTTTGGTTTTGCATTGCCTGTAAATAATTATTTAAAGAATCAATTCCTAAGACACTGAAAAACAGAAGAGAAAGGAGATTATTGAAACACTTTTGTTCCTTCATTCTTGTTTGTAGACTATCAGCTTTTTTCCTACTTAAAAAGCAGAGTTTTTTCAAATAGTATGTTTCTGATGTTTTCTGAAACTGCACCTCAGATGTGAAAGACAGACACTCAAGAATTGTGACAACTAACATGAAGCCACAACACAGAGTGAAAATGCACAAAACATATATATAGAGAAGAATCAAGGTAAAAGTGGAAATAAAAAAGATGAGAGAAAGGAAAGATTTAAAAGAGAAAAATTAGCCAACTTCAGAATAAGTCAAAATACTAGAAAAATGGTTGAAGGTAAAAGCCATAAAATCCACCTTAAAATCGCTTAAGACGACAACAAAAAAGAATACTCAAAGCTTAAAACCTAATCACTGGAAATTGGCAGTCAGCACAGTAGACATGAGAAAAAGGCAGGGAGAGATGAAAGAGAAGTCAGACATATACAAACTATATTACACTTCCAACAGACAAGAAGCAACAGACGTATCACACTGCTTGTTTCCAACAAGATAAACATTCAAATATGTTTGCATAAAATATGCTTCCATATATCCATCACTCGGTAAACTTAAGTGCTCAGTTTTGTAACTGATTTGCACAAAGAATGAGTAGTCTTACTGACTTCAGTGTGAATCCTCAGCATGGTATGGTATCATCTGTAACAAAACTGAACCCTAAAACCATTTCCCTGATACGTGAATTACAAAGGGGCGATGATTCATGCCATTTTCAGCAGCTGATTTTAGGAAATGGATGCCCTTGCATTGTTATACTTGGGCAGTGCCATGCATATGTAGGTAAAGAGTTCTCACAAGTTTCTCCCACTCTTCATTTAATGAGGTATGGTGACTTGCAAGCACCTTGCAAACTGTGAACTAACTCAGTATGTTCCCTAGAATTCAAAATTTCACCTTTAACAAAAAACAATTATATCTCTATTAATGGCTGTCAGGCAGCCTCATAAAACCACAAGTTACCTGCTCAAGCAGTCTTTCCTCCACCTTGAAACAAGTAACAGTAAAAAAGACAGAACTTTGCACCTGTGGTTAGAATAATTGAGATTTCATTCCCTGACCAAAAAAAAAGGAAGAAAAAAAAAACAACCACAAACTTGAGACATACACATGAGCTTATTTTCTCCCATGGATTATTTTAGTTAGTTTAATGGCTGGTCTAGTCTTCTCTCAAAAGTACATTTTCCTCTTCAGTACATCACATCAAGAAAGAGGAGTACAGTAAGACTTACAGCCACTGAGAATGCTGAAAATTAGTATTTATCTGAGATGGCTATGCAGAGCATAAAATAATTATATAATAGATTAGTCCCATAAATATATTCCTACAGTTCCTTAAAATACAATTTCAAGCTTGACAGAGATCTTCACCTCTCTGCAGGATTCACAAGGGATTTAACTTGGAGCAAAAATAAGTTTAATTTATAAAAAGTAAAACCAGAAACTTAAAAACCTGGAAAAAATAGCTTCCTGGAGGATCTTGAAGATTGTCAAGGAGAAAAATCTATTTATACCAGAATTTTCAGAAGTAATCATATTGGACTTTCTCCTCTGGCAACCAGAAACAAGAGTCTGCTCACTGAAAGATCATACTGCATTTTGACATTTTTAAAGAAGACATGTCAAGGGGTACTTTTCATTTCCTTATTTTGCACATAACAGAAAAGTAGCTTCAGATTTTATGACTTAATTTACATTACAATTTCTAGATCAGACTGTCTTTTGATGTGATTTCATATAAGCTCACAGAACTATAGTCACCAGTGCACTTTTAAAGAATAATACCAGATCAGGCCTGTGGTATTGCAAACTTTATTCAATATGATGAGTCAATTTAACTTCTGTTAGGAAAGAACTCAATGACTCACTTTTAATATGTAGGATCTTGCTCCTTCTTCGTCCACTCCTAAATTTTACTTTTAGGAGAAGAATCCTCTGCTGTGCTTAAATTTATTTAATTACATAATCTCATAGGAGAGAGTTTGTGGGTTGGGGGAAGAGGGGGCGGAGAGAAGTCTGGGCGTTTGGGCTTTTTTTTAAGAGACTTTTTAAAATAAGGTATTTCTGCCATATCTTATTATTAGCACACTTCAAATGCCACTGGAATTCAGGGAAAGACTCCCATCATGAAAAAGGTTCTACTTATCCATTTTTTCTTCTTTTTTAAGTTAAAGTTTTAGGATTTTGCCACATACAGAACAAAGGGCATATAACTCATGAAAATCAGTGACTAAAAGCAGGACAGTATAGCTACATTGCCATATGATTGAAACAGCTGACCAGCAAACATTACCGATTCCATCATTTGAAGGCATTATTTTCTAAGGTAAAAGAAAGCTCATCTCAGCTGGTAAGAAAAAAATCTTGATGATTAACTACATACTGAAGCACCTATACTTAGTATGCAACAATCAAAGGCACTCAGGAAGAAACAGCATAGCCCTATAGATCAAATTAATTAACATGTTACTGAATTCAGAGCTGGAAAATTAAACAACTGTGTAAAAATCAGGGGATGGACGAACAAGCTTTCTGATAACACACTGAGGTTTATTTCTTTGAATTTGAAGGAAAAGCACATCTGAAAACTATTGCCTCAGAATGGACACTTGTATTAAGCCACATAGCACAGTTAAATTTTACTGAAAAGAGAGAAAGAAAGCCTAAAACATGCCCCTCCAAGGTCTTTCACCAACACAGAGGAGACAATTCATAATTCTTTTACCATTGTTCACCTTTTCTGCAAAGGATTCAGTAACTTACTGCAACTAAGTCCAATATGAAATTGCATTCAGCACATCTAGGTTTAGGACTTCCTCCATTTACATTTTAACACTATTTAAGGCTTTGAAGAGTACTCTTGATTACCCTCACAACTTATAAATGGATATATAAAAATTAAGTACTACTGGAGGCAGTAATACCTTCCAGGTTTAATCTTTCTCCCCTAGGGGAATAAATTGATTTGTACAGGTAAAGCAAGGATGACCTTACCTATTAACACCATGAACTTCTGTTTCCAATAAAAGGCAACATTTTTAGCATCTTGAACAACTGTAATCTCTTACAGGTAGTTAGAGTTGGCTGGGTTTTTTCCTTATTATTCTCATATATCTGAACCAAAAGAAACAAAGACCTATTGTACTTTTACTAATGATTTATAGGAAAAGACAATTCCAAACCCATTCAATGTTGCTTGGTGCCTCAGAAGCTACTCCCTGCTACTCATCCTGTCGCTTTCAAAGCACCCGGTGTACTAAAGGCACCGTAAACCCTGAAAGCTCACTGCTTCCAGAGGAGTCCTGGTTGTCTGCACACTCAGAAGACCTCTCCTCTCCTTTGAACCAGCTTTGGTGTTTGTCTGTTCTTTCAGGAAGCCAGGTGTGCTCACCAAACAAGCAGAAAACCAGTTATTTTTGTATGGTGATTTTGGATCACATTTGTGACTTGCACCACCAAGGGAGAGGGCAGGACGACATGGCCAGAGGCTGCAAAAGGATGGGCATAATCCTTGGCAGCAGTATCTAGTTGCTAAGCTGTTTGACTACCTCCTCCTAATCCTGAAAAAGGCAAGACACTAAAAAACTGTGAGGACAAACATAAAATACTCCTCCCCTTTTAAATGCTTTGAAAGCTTGTCCTGCAGCCTCCAAAAGGCCCTAAGGCTCATACTGCCATAGCCTCACCACCACTTTTACCCATGGGAGGAGAGGCAGACTAGCACAGGGGTACAGATAGCTTGACTATACTGAGTTTATAAATAGACAGGCACTCAAACATGTAGCCATAGCCCTTATCTGTTTTATGCTGCCTCTCAAACCAGCCTGAAGATTGATGTGGCGGGGCCATTGAGATCTCCACTAAACCGCTGATGATGGATACAGCCCCCCACCATAGCCCCCACCACCACTTAACTGGAAGACTGAAAGCACGTTCCTAGTGCCTACAAAGGAGACCAGTCAGAGGGGTCACTGCTCTACCTAACCACAAAACGCCTCCAGAGCTGCCAGAGCTGACACACCAGTTCAGGAGTGCCCACACTGCCTTTTGCAAACAGCCCCCAGCTTGCTCGGCCACGCCAGCGTGACTACACACCTTTCGAGCTCAGAGCTGCTCTGCACCCAGCTAGCACAGTGCCCAGGCAGGGCAAGCTCAAGTCCGCCTGGAAGAGAAGACACAGGCTCAAAATGGCAGTTCTTCCCTCTGGGGACCCGCAGATCCCTTGTTTGTGGAGTTCATGGATTACTCCAGAGATAAGAGGGCTGACGACAGCACAGATTTACACCCGTTCCGTGGAGCACTGCACCCATCCACAGATCAAAAACAGTTTGAAAACCTATGGTTCAGAGCAGGCTTTAGCTGCTATACTTTATGACAAGATAATATATTTGTTCCCACCAATCCAGGCTCGGAAAAATGAAGAAGAAAAACCCAACCCCAAAACCACAGCAGGAACCCTGCCATCACACACACACCACACTCTTCCTAGTTGCACTGAATATTAACACAGCATAAGGATGGACCTTGCCGCATTACAGAGCTCACTGCATGTACATGTAATACACGTGCATGTACATGTAACAGAAATACTAACACTAGCTCTGAAGCTACTGCTTCCCGACATTCTTTGCCAGGTCAGGCACATACCTGGATACTATCAATTGTTAACTCCAATAGGAAATATTCTGTCTTTATATATTTACACAATGCATACCAATCATAGCTTATGTAACAGACAATGTATTATTACTGGTTACACAAGGTCAATCTTTAAGAACATTATACAAGTTGGGAATTCATAATGCTGTGCCAGTTTGCATAAAGCATGTCAAGATAGAAACAAACATATCTCAGCATCATATTATACCAATCAAAAAAAAGACTGAAGAGCTTACCAAAAAAAGCTGACAGTAACACCTTAGTGGCAATGAATTTAAGTTTATGCAGGAATTTTAATCCTAGTTCTCCTTCAAGAATGTTCATTACTGAAGATTTTGCTATCAAGCCTTGAACCAATCTTACAATCCTTCTAAGATGGCTCAGAAAGTATTTAAGAAAAACCAAGAAAACTCCCAACCACAAAAACAAGCCAAAACGGTTCTCTATGGTATACTAACATCGCTGCGCTTGCTCACCTCCACCCTCCGCTACCACTCTGGCTTAAGTGGGTGCAAATGGAAATGATACGAAAGTAATTTGTAATTATTTAACAGTAATAAAGATCAGAATGCTATTTTTGTCTGGAACTGAAATCTAAGCTAAATTGGACTTTAGAATGGGAGGAACATCTCTTCAAACCTTGTTCAATCTTCCCAAGAAACTGTGAGAGGAATAAATCAAATTAGAAGTTCCTGCCTAGAACTTGTAACTCAACATGGAATATAGCATGTGACAGGGCAAGTAAGGGTAAATCTGACCCCCCTTATTAATGTAATTATTTTTCTGACTTTTGACACTTACAAAAAGCAGATTTAAAAAAAATTAGCATATATCCAGGGTTTTCTGAGCCTGTTTAAAAGAACACAAAAGTCTTGTATTTAGACAAGCTTCAGCCACCAGAATGGGAAGCATTATGTGCTTTAGAATTGCCCTGAAGTTCCTCTAGCATGAATCAGTGCTTGGTATTGCTCTTGAAAACAGTCTTTACCAACTTCACCTTATGAATTCAGCTGAGCTGGGCCTCTTCATATGACTAAGCAAGACTGCAGAGGAAGGCATGTCTTGAAAATGTGTAAATCATTTTTAACTGGACAGTTCGGGGGTTTGTTCTGACTTGAAAGAACCCAAATTTCAAAATCCATCAAAACAAAAATTTCAGACTTCCAAAAGACCCTTCTCTTACAACAAAAAAATAATGAAAACAAGTGTTTTGCACATTCAACACTTTCTGGGCTGGTGAAACAAACACAAAAAGTAACAAGTACAGAAGCTTTGCATAAACTCTGCAAAGGAGTGAAATCATTCACTTGCAAGTTCAGACACAGTGCAACTGATGTAAAAGGCACTCTTACAGAAAACAGTATGGGGTTGCGGGGAACAGCACAGAAGTACTTGGTACCTACAGGCAAAAATGCTCCACATGTCTCACTCCTGCATATTAGTACATTTACGTTCCCAGCCTACACAATCTACTGAAGCAAGTTTTTCTCTCTTTTGTTTCATGTCCTTAGTCGAGAGAGAAATCTAGGAAGCAAGCCGTGTTCCTCACATGGGGAAAGCACACAGGAGGTGTGCTCTGCACCCCTTTGACTACCCATTTCCACACAGTGCATCCATTGTGATTAGGCTCCAATTTGCTATTATCGGGGCGGGGGTGGGGGGGCAGGCCTTTGGCAGCCACCTGTATTGCTGGATTGTTTCCAGCAAGGTTTCGCAACAGACATCTATGCTACCAGGAACTCTGCACAGGCATCAGATAGATCTCTCTGTTTTCTTAAAGGAAACTGCATGAAAATACACTTTTCTCATCTTCAAAAATGCCTTGTGATGTTTGTCACGTTCAGGGAATCCTTCTGCACAGTCCTCACAGGGGAAGGGTTCCTAATTTCATGCTGATACCCAGAGGTTTCACAGAAAGCCTAACATGTTCTAGCTCAGAATTCACAGCATGGGTCTGCTTGGGGGACAATGAAATCCTGATTCAATGATTAACACCACTGAAAACGAGTTTCTGTCAGCTGGTCCAGGTCATCAGTCTCACATGTCCGATAAGGGCAGTATTTTTTTTATGAAGGGGCAACTGCAGTAACATTAGGGAGAAAACATATAATACAGGCAAAGTAGTGAAAGATACAACCAAAATGCCAATGGTCACACTTGCATACAACAGCAACAGCTATGCAGGAAAATATAAAGAAGTTTATATACTGTAAATGTTCTCATGGAAGAGATATGAGTAAGTACAAAAGATTATACTACAAAACAGGAAAGGGAAAGCACCTTACTTTATTTTAAGACCGTAAGCATAAATATCTTCTGCTCAGTAAACCATCAAGTTTATGAAAAAATGAAACAATGTAAGCAACTCAGCAGCCATAAATATGGATGACACAGGCACGCCACAGCGTATTTTTTAGGTAGTCTAAGGACATGGACCTGTACATTTAGGCTGCCATGTCTGACATCTGTCAAGGGGATCAGGATGTCCACCTCCACCCCTTTAGTGGGAAGTACAAGTTCAAATTCTTTTGGTAGGTTTGAAAAAATCTCAGACAAATTTATTGAAAGGGACAACAAAGAAGCTACCACAAGTAACCCCGTGCAAGGGAAGAGCAACACTTCATCAGTACTAAGAGCACCACCAGCTTCCTCTTGATGAGCTGGTATACATACCCATGAGAGGTGCCCGTCAGTGTGAGTAAAGGTAGCTACTGTGTGGAAACATGAACTAAAATCCAGCCTGCACAGTGTTTTCACTACAATATGGAAAACATCATTCACATTCAGAAATGTGAATTCAGAAAACATCATTCATCATTCAGAAATCATCTGCTCTTCTTACTACAGGATGTTAATTCCTTAGCTATATGCCATAAAGCTCCATCTAAGACATGGGAAAGTGTCCATTATTTCTTCTCTTCCCGAATCTTTTCCAGCGTTCTCTCCAACTAACTGCAAACACGTAACACATTCCCCACTTGGTATACCACATCTGAAACATGGAAAGTATTAATTCCCTGGGCTGTAAAGTGATATCCCAAGAGGCAGGATGAACTAAAAATGGCATGTTTACTCTCCTATCATATCTGCAAACTCAGGTCCCACATTGAAGAACAAAGTGATAGCATTTATTCCAAAAAACAGAGGAATAAAAGAAATTAGTGAATTAAGTTTTCAAGGAGGACTGGAACACACAGTTGTACAAATACACTGACAAGTTTTTCCTCCTCTGGGTGCAGAACAGCATAAATTGTCACAACACCTTTAATCCAGAGACTAAGGCTACTGTTTACTTATTCCAATATGTAATTTTGTTCAAAGTAACACCACCAGAATGCTTAAAAAAAAGGGGAGGAAGATTTTTCTGGGCCATTTTAGCCTTTCCTGATCTTGTTAGGATATAAAGCACTGTAGAAATGCTTCAAATGAGTATTAGTTGCAAAAGGAGATTTTAATGATGGTACACACCCTTGTGCTTACTGTTCTCTTGAACAATTTCCTAAAAGTACCTGTCAAAACTTGAAATTACCAAGTGCTGTCAAAGTGTTTGCCTTATAATCACAATATTAAGTGTTCACTAGCCATCAACATTCACAGTCTCAACTTAAGCATGTTTTCCAAAGCTTCCAGGTTTTCTGCTTAGCGTGTTAAACCTTTGCAATTCCACATGGTTTGGACAAAAACTATACATAAGTGCCATCAAACAGAAACTACAGCATCACTTTAATGCAATTCACTCTAAGTCAAACTCGGACTTGTTTATACATGAACAGGCATTCACCCTTCACATGAAACATTGAGAAAAGTTTTCCCAACCTCCCCTCCAGCCTTCAAACAACTCTCCAATTTCAACAAACACACCATCAGAAATAAAATTCCCATAGATCACCACACCAAATAGAAACAAACCACTTGGGAGTAACAAAAGCAAAACTTGCCAATAGGTCTGCAGAGGCACAAGAAATGCTGTCCATGACAGAAGCAAGAAAACCAGTCAGGGGTACACTTACATTTCCCAGAATGTACCAAATGTACCAAACGGCCTCATGGAAAAATCATGGACGAGACTAACAACCACTACATTGATGAATGCAGATACACAGATAATCAGTAAAGGGGAATACTGCCAGCAGGTTAATGCTTCTTCAAAACTATAAACTTTCAGTCCTGTATTCCAAAGAGACCTACAAAGTATTTTCAAAAAATAACTCAGCAAACTAAACTTGTAACTCAACAAGATACCAAAAAAACACAGACTGACTGCAAGTATTTGTTTTATTACACTTCATAATTTTCTCTACATCCTCAACACTCTCCTCCTCCTCCCCCTGCCTCACATGCTTCATAGATGATAAATATCTTTCTCTTTTTTCCATTGACTCATCTTAAGACCTCTTCTCTTGCTATCAACGTGCTCTCCTAGCTCCACTGGAACCAACGCTGTCTTCTCTCAAATGGTCTAACAGCACAATGAAGTTAAACTCTGACAAATGGGTTTCAAGCTATATTATGTGGCTGCTTTTGTTTCCAAGCTACAAAATTACTTGTACCTAATAGCTTTGTGAGTTTTCCACCCTCCACATTTTGGTTAATATTAGTCCTCTCTGTATATTTAGCCTAGTTTAAAAGCACTCTGTAACACCATAAACAAGGCATTGCAGAAGTAGTCTACTCTAATTTACAAAGCATGATATAGAATGATAAAAGTTTGTTATGAAATTCCTACCTCCATACTGTTCTGGTGAAGTTCTCTCCCCTTGCCTGCAAAGTGCAGACAGAAAATCTTTCCTCCTCTTCTTTCTCTTAACAAAACTGCAAGCACCATCAGGAACATACTACACTTGAGGATAAGGTAATTTTCTTGCAGTAACTATCAATAAAATTAATTTCACTTTGATAGTTTCTTGCAGTAAGTTTCAATAAAATAAATGAGACTTTGATGGACCCACAAAATTTTCCGCTTCATTAGACCTGAGATTACTTTTCTTTTTCTTTCAGGCTTAAATAAAAACTTACATCTTTTCCCAGGACTCTAAGTTCAAACTGTGTTTCCTTGAAATGAACTTTTGTAATTCTAGGCCTGTAATATTGGAAAAAAAGACAAACACAACTTCATGAGCCTTTAATTTCATGCATAATGAAATATAAAGTTGTATATATTTACATACAAAAACAAAAAGAAAGTAATAGCTAATTTTTTTTCAGGTATGCACCAGGTATCAACAGAAAATTAGCAGTATTTACAGATTTCAGCATGAACATGGTAAAGGTGAACTATTTTTTTTCAATACTTGGTTTATCAAAGAATTAAAAATCTGTATAATCTAGACAAAGATTAAGAATTCCAAGTATACTTTCTTTTATTGATACAATTAACCTTTCAAATAGATATCACAAATCATATATTTCCATACAACATTCTTACTGTTTTAGCACAGACTGCATTTTTAAATTATACATACCAGAAATATTTTCCTACTTGTTTTTTATTCTTGTAGACAACAACTCCTATGGGTGTTAATCCTAAAAAATATTCAGATTTGTTTTCACCCTAGAAAATAAAAATGTATGTCATTCATACAGTTGCAAGTTGTATCACTGTAGCAGTGAGGTCAAGTGAGGAAGTCTGCCTGATGACTGACTTAACATATCGTTTCATTCCCTGTGCAAATGGGAAAACAGTAGTTGATCTACTGACAAAAACTCCTATATGGGAACTTGTAGGCATAGAGGCAAACAGGCAAGAAAAAATGGCAGTAAGGGAAAGAATGGGAGATTCCACAAGCCATGGTGAAAAACAAAGATAACTTTTCTTTTTTAAAGCAATTACTTTCAGCTATTTGGCAAATGGCGAAAACCCAGAAACTAAACTCTTTATTCAGACATGACTGCAACAGACTTCCTAATTTTCAGCTGATTTTCTGACCTATTCTACTATAATATAACCTCACAGCTGCCTTCTCCCTGCTAAAATAGTATCACCAGCATACTGCCAACAAGTGAAGTAGCTCCTCAGAGAGATTCAGAGCGTGTGTTTGCAATGGGCAGCAACACACAAGGAACAGCTGCATGCATCGTCTCCTCTAAAGGAAACTATTCCTGAGGTCAGTATCCAAATCACAAAACATGTCAGGAGAGAACAGGGTGAAAACCATGCCGCTGAGTGGCAGAAGTTTTATGGTCAGTAACCAAAATCAGATGCACCCTAAGATTGAAAGAGTGCAAACTTTAGTGCATGAGGTTAAAAGAAAGTCAGCTGCAAACACTTGTTCATCTGCCTACTTGAGGCAATGAGGAAGAGTCCTGCAAGCTCTAAACCAGCAGAGCATGAACTGCAAAAAATACCAACTGTGCAACAGACCGACTGTATAAGGTGTCCTTCTGCTTGACTACTGATGTGAAAAAGCTCAAGCACACCTGGTGAGCTCTGCTTGTCCTGCTTAGTGAGCTAACTGCTAAAGGCAACTTTACTTTTAGCATGACCATCTACGAAAAGAACTACATCTCCTCACATGTGCAGCTTCAGTCTCAAACGAGGACTTCTGATGCTGTTGTAATATAAATAGAAACAGTGATATTAATGAGTTAGACTTGGACATACTACAACTTATCCCTCACTACCCAGGCAGAGATCTCATTGCACAGCAAAAGCAAGGGACAAGAAAAAAAAATTCCAGGCTCTGCTAATTTAACATGATTTTGTTGGGTCATGTTGAATCTTGTTCCAGTAACTCCCCCAGCTTTCTATGTGTGGGAGGGGCACACAGCATGGGACATGAATACTAATTAAGCCACAGAGTGCATTAAAAATACTTCATATTGTGGGCTACACAATTTGCAGCAGGAAATACATACTTAATCTTCTGGTAGTATCTTGATTTCTTTATTTTCTTTCAAGTAATTTTACAAAGTACTGACATCTAACTCGGTGAACTATCTACATTACAACTGCCCATGTGAACTTCTGATTTTCTTTTATTCAAAAAACCTGCCACAAGCGCAATTATTCAAACAAGATAAAATGATGTTTCCACCAGGAGCACATAGCCTCCAGGTGATGAGTTGGATCCAATCCCAACATACATGCTGTTTTACAAAAGAAGAGGAGGGTTTTGCTGAGGCAATATAGACAAGTTGCAATGCTACGTGATACAGCACAGTAAAAGCTGAAAATGTAATCTGGATCTTTAGCAAAACCTTCACAACGAATACTGAAAAAAGCCAGACGTGCTGCTGCAACCTTACCCTAGTTTTTGCAATGGTATTGAAGAGGTTTCAGGACACACTAGCTGTTATTTACACAAGAATAACGTGCAAATTCTTGTGTCAAAGATAAAGGTCATAACCCTCTCTCATCTCTCTTGACACTTGTACTAATTACTTATCTGAACTGTTTTATCCAGAGTATAACTGATTGTCTTTTATAGGTGTGATACAATCACAGACTTCATCTGAAAACCATTAGGCTTCTGTATGTATGAATGATTGAATTCTCTCAGTCTGTAAGTATGTCTTTGCTTTGCATTTCTTAAGTACAGTGTTTCCTTTCAAGTTATTATGTGGCAACTAAATTATAGAAATACTCTCCCCAACATTACTGCAAGAAATTTTTTTTATTGTTAGCAAGTTTAAAATATTTAAAGAATACTTACATAAACAGGATGGAGATCCACTCCATACATTTCCAGGGATTTGGCCACCCCTAAGTAGTTCACTTCTGCCTCAGCAGGAACTTGACCCCTGTAAACAAAATTCTCTGTAAGAACTTTGCACTTTCAGTCAACATATTGAAATGGATCATATTAAAAAATACAGTCCGCTGGACAGGCATGCAACCCTTCCTATCATTTGTTTAGACTGCCATTATCCTTTCAGCATTGTACTTCTGCTCGCTCAAAGTAAGACTGGACAGTAGGTCTCTGCTGCAAGATCCTACCACATACATATGCTATCGTATATATAATGTACGCCTACTATATAGTGGCTAATCTTTTCCCTGCTGTCACAAACATACTTCAGACATTCTATTTTTAGGATTGAATATGCAAAATAATTTTTTTCCAAAAACAACACAATTACTAATAAAGCAGGAATGGAATGATTGATGGGGGTACTATTTCCCCATAGCACTGCTGAAGCTACAAAGGATTTCTGAAAGCAGGGTTCATGACTTCAGATGAAATATTCCTTTACTCATAAAATCTTGCCTACAGGAAGTCCCACCAACTGGTAATGCTCAAGTCTGCTACTGCTACTGTAAGAACAAAGTTTGGAGTCTGTCTCATGAGATTATCAGTTTCAAAGCTTGCCTTCCTATCTGCAAATATCAATTCATCAGTTAGTTTTCCTACCATCACTGCTTGCTGGTAGGAAACAATGGGGGAAAACTAGTGGAGGAAAAAACTGGCTACTAGGAATGTATTTGACATCACTGATGAAGAATTTATTTTCAAAAAGAACAAAATTCCTAAATAAATTCAAAGCCTTCAACAGACTTATCCTCAGAGTTGAATTTGTTATTCCCTTAATAAATGCCATTGATACAACAGCAAGACACTGAAAGCCTGAAATAATTGAAGCTGCACTTTCATCTTCATTCCTTTTTAATTCTTCTGTGAAAGCTACTGGACCGTTACTGGGAAAGTATGGCACATCTTGTGAAAATATCAGCTCAGAAAGATGTACCTCCTGCTTCACCCTGCGATTGTTCTCTTGGATAAATACTTCACTGCATTTGCTACCTTTCACGTTCAAGGTGTGAAGCAGAGCTCAGGGGTTTGACTCAAGACCTGGAAAAGTCCTGCAATATGCACATTCTCCCTTCTTGTCTCCCCATTCTCTACAGCCTAGCAGCTACTTGCCAGGTCTTCCCAACTTTGTTTATGCCCAATGAGGTAAGAAACACATCTAGTATGAAAGACGTGAAACAGCAGTGCTAGCACAAATGCAATAGCAAAGGTATTTAAAATACCTTCTTTGTATCTGGGAGATGGGCTGCTTCAGCCCATCTTATCCATGAAGCAGCAGTGATGCTGTTTCAGGTGTTAGTCCTTCTTTCCAAGAACTCCTGGAAAAGCAGCACACCTGAAGCTTGTAGGAGAAACCCCTTTCTTCAAGAGCTGGATTTCCTGGAAGATTTGTGATTCATCTCTATATGGAGAACACGGAGTATTCAGCACATCAGCATTGTCACATCTGACATCTTTTATCCACTTGTGCTATAAAAATTTACTCCGTGACTTATTTTTTTAAATCATGCTGGTAGCTCTCAGAAATGTAAGCAAAATGTTCACTGGAGCAGTATTGTCTTACTGAGTTTCCAGGCAGACTAAATACCAGTCCTGAGCAAAGTGGATTACCCCATTACTGAATTAATGCTAGAATCCAACACCAATTTAAATACTGCTTACTGCCCGTACTTAGAAAAATGCCAGTATGCTTATCCCCCTATTCTTACCTGTCTCTGAAAGTACCAAAAGGCTCGTATGACAAAAAAGAGCGTGCACGTGTATAAATAGTTTCACAATAATAAATAACTTATAAGAAAGTGTATTTGCAAAAATATTAAAGGAAGCAAAAATGTGTGCTGGATCTTCGGAAAGAAGCAGATGGAAGCCAGAGGAAGAAGTTGTCGCAAATGCAGATGGAGAAGACAGAATGTGAAGGGGAGAGGGGAATGTCAGGGACTGAAACAATTCCCACCACTACAAAGGGTAAGTGTTCATCTTTACCATGTAGGAAAACACAAACTCTCCTCAGCATCATACAACCCAAAAATACACCCTAAAACTAAAACAGTCTTTGCAGTTAGTAGTGACAGAGAAGAAAATGTAACAGCCATGCCCCACTCATTCAGATGGACAAAGAGCACCTGAGTGCCACTGATGGCCCTAAACAACATTGAAAGCTACTCTCAAAAGCTATCAGGGGCATTTTAGCTTTCCCTATGCCCCAGTGACAGCAGGTAATACCGATTCAAAATACAGAAACAGCTGACTTGCAAAGTATCAGTCAGTCCCAGATCTGCTGCAGTGTGGAACAGGCAAGGTCAGAGATCCAACACAAGCTCTCCCATTTGCACTGAGGGATGACATCCCTCCTCCAGCACCACAAGTGTCTGCTTCCTCACATGCAAGACCTGAAGCCACTGCTTGGTCCTCCAGATGTGCATGACAGCATAACGTCACCTCACCCTGCTATGTGACCTTGGGATTGTCAATCTGGTTTACAGATGGGACAACAATCACAGTAGGCAGACTGCAGAGATGTGATGCAGTCAGAAACCGCTCCCACCTCTGACTTCCCTCATCACACTTGATTTAGAAACTTGCTCCAAAAACTGCATCCTGAATGAGTCCCTGAATAGCTACTGTGCCATGTAAAAAACAGAGAGATAACCCACAACCAAAAACAGTTTATCTGGACATAACTAGCAGGTACATGCAGTGCCACAGCTTTTGTGTGAAAAAGGCCCATGCTTCCACGCTGGGCTCCAGGAATGATAAAGTCCTTCCAAACCTTATCACAAACCTGTCCCTAAAACGCCTCCGGCAGGTGAGATAATTTGGGATATACCCTTCACCATTCTAGCTGCAAACTTCTTAACTAAAGAGACCTCTCTCACCTGTGCAGAAGTCAATGCTGGCAGAGCTGATGATGACAGGCTGAACTAGCAAGGGGCACACCTTCATTTCACTCTCTTTTCTGATGCTGCTAAATCCCTGATACCTAACTGCAGCCAAGCAGCAAGAGTATCAGAGGTCTAGATCAATAAGCATATAAAAACAACTGAGTCAGTGTTAAGGCAGTTATCACTCCTCTTTGCAACCACTGTTTTCCCAGATTCTGAATTTCACCTTCAAGATTATAAACTTTTGGAGGCAAACGGGTCTTAATGTGATTTACTAGACTAATGACTACAGAAACTTGAGAGGAATGAAGGTTGCTTAGTATTGATGGCCTGGTACATAACAATCTCAAGTTTCACTTCTCAGACACAACATCCATGATGTTAAACCAAACAAACTCTCTGTGACTCAGTTTCCAATCTCTGGAACAGAAGATACTTCATAAAAGGACCTGTAGTAAGGTTCTCCGTAATGCATCC
This sequence comes from Elanus axillaris, assembly GCA_026212715.1. Lineage (NCBI taxonomy): Eukaryota > Metazoa > Chordata > Aves > Accipitriformes > Accipitridae > Elanus > Elanus axillaris. The sequence continues at coordinate 22,788,554 of JANZLQ010000079.1, read as the reverse complement.
ATTACTGTAAGGCAGTCAGGTAACCACACAAAAGTAATTATTGAACAACAGGCTCTCTTCCCTGAAAGAGAAAGCTCAGGTCAATGTGGCAACTGGCACAGACTCTAATTACAGGAGAACTTTTCAAAGAGAACAGCTGTGTCTCTGAGTTAATACCTATTTTCATTAAACAAGGCACATATAACACCAACGTGCAAAACTACAGGCAAGATATTACTTAACCTTTATCCAGACAGTGGCTTAATTATAGCAAGAGAATCAAGAAATCTAGATCTAAATACAAGATGACTAGCTCTGATTATCTCTACATGACTTTGACAAAGAGTATGATGAACATACTCATAAAATGTTTCTTACTGCTCTCGTCTTAATAAATGGTTATATCACAGTTGCACCTTACTTGGATTTGTTAGAACAAGCTTCTTTACACTTACCAGGAACTGAACTTGGAGATAAGCAAGTAAATGTTTATTTTGGCTTTATGTACGGTTAAACTTCTGGCATATGTTTTATTTCCAAAACCAGTTTCACTTTTTGCATATTTGAAGGTATTGTAGCCTAATATTTGGAACAGCAGGTCAGGAAGCCAATCTCTGACTTGCAGTGCTTTTACACAGTGACTGGCAGTTTGGCCTCTGTTACTCATACACCAAGAGTAATTCAGTCTAAAACTAATCTCACTGAAAGTACTTCAAACATAGAAGGCCATTTCTAAAAATAAGCAAGTGGGACAAAAAGTGGCTCTGAATTGCTGGGGTTCTTTTAATATTTTTGTACGCTTAGAGACAGTGTAGAGTTAAACTTCCTCTTTAAGAAGACTACTTACACAGCTGCTGCAAATGCATCTAGTATTTAAGCTATATTCACACAGCATCACTTTCTAGCTCTGCCTTCTTTACTGGAGATCATGTTCCTTGCTGCAACTTCCCTAAGAGATTGCTGTGTTTTTCCTCTCTATGTCGCTGCTGTTGCTCCCCTCTCAGGCACTGACAGAACCGATGGGGCCAGAGGTTACTAGCTCTTATCTTGCTCTGCTCATCTATTGGGCACCCCAGTCCATCTCGTGGTTGTCCCTATTGCAGTTTTGCTTCCCACTCCATTGCCAAGTAATCAAAGGAGGGCATTATATGCACAAATTGCAGTCTGACAGAAAACCAGCAGACTCCCAGTGCAGCATCTTGGGATCCACCATCAGGCAGAGATTATTCAGAATGTCAATGACAGTACAAGTCGCATGTTTTGTGTCCAAGGTGATTATTATTCCAATAACTGGAAGACACAGAATTGAAGTTTTGCAGTCTCCATTATAAAAATGAACCTGTCTTTTCCAACTTTTAGAAAGGTGAAGTTGGGACTGCACGTACCTCCCAGGTCTGTTGACATACTTGCCTCAGATCTCTGCAGTTCTTCTTTGTCCTGTCTGCAGTGCACCTAATATTCTCCTCCTACAACCCCTTCAACAGTTGCCCCTGCCCTGTGTCACAAGTCTAGCTTATTCCCACCTTCTCAGCTCCTTCTCATACATAAGAAATGTTATCAGGTACAGTTTCAAGGCCTGTGAACTTCTGTAGTGCCTTGTTCAGTTTAAAGCAAAATTATTTTGAGGCCTACCAGATATCCTGTGTTCCCTCTGCTTTAAGGTCACACACACAGTTTTGGAATTTGTTTTTTGTCCAGAAATCAGCACCTTGAATGCCTGGTCCTGCCTAATGACTCTGTTTCTACCTAGGGTGTGCTTTTTTTCTTACAAATCATACGTTCTTCCTTACAGTGGAATCCTTTATACTGGCCCCTGCCAATATGTTTTACGTAAGATATATTGGTTAATAAAATTAAAGGACTTTATGCTTGTAAAACCAAACTGTCTCTTTAATCCATGCAGCTGTTGCAACTGAGATTACCACTTAAACCATGGGCATGCAAACTGCTTTCCTGGTACCTCCTGCAATATGAGCTGCTTCCACAAAGGTTCATGCAGGTTGCTACAAGCACTCCTTCATTACCCTAGCTAAGGATCTGGCAAGAAAATAGAGGCTTTATTGTACCAAGAGCTGTACATTATTAGATTAAAAGTGGTTTTGTCCTAACAGTTCATTTGAATACACAGGGCAGTATGAAGAAATTTATTATGCCCATTTTACAGACAGTTGACTAAGACATGGGCATAATACGCAATTTGTCCAAAATTATGCAGGAAATCTGTCCTGGAACAGGGAATTGAACTCACAGATTTTTATTTCATTCTTTTTAACTACAAAACTAAGAGGAAACAGGAATGCTATTAAGACTGCTGGTTCTGCAACACCCCTACTTAGGTCTGACAGACATTGTATTTCTAATTATTGTCCTACTCGTTTCCTAGAAGAACAACTCCAATTACATAAAATGTTTTCTGCTTCTGAGGGACATAACTGGGTGCCCTGTGTTCTTTCCTCGGGTGTAGAGACCTCCACTCTGCACCACAAGCTGCTCCTTTACACACCTACCAAGTATCTCCAAATCTGATGTTACCTGCCAAGTTCCCAACAGCACCGAGTTCTTACATCAGAGTTTTGTGTATCCGCTCTATGGCATCCTCCAGCTCTTCCTTCTGGTCTGGAACAAAGCGGTACTCCGAGACATAACCTGCAGTGTGCTTATATGGGTCATAGTCCCCCAGCTCAGCTAGAGGACACAAGAAGAAAGAAAGGTCACCTATTTTCAATGCTTTCTGTTAACCAAAAAATATGTTTAAATAATCCACCTGTTGGTGCCAAGCCACCTCTTTCCAACTGTCAATTTACCATGCAGCCAGTTAAAAAAACAAAGACAGTACAGAACTGTTCATGTTAGCACACATAAAACCAAGAAAAAGTGTCTCAGTCATTTTAAAAGAGAAATGGAAGGTTCAAAGAGCTAGAGGCTTTGACAGGAAATCTACCACTTCTACAGGGCTAGATATAATTATGTCCAAGCCAGCGAAGCTGAAATTTTATGACATATTATTTGGCAGTATATGTAAAACAAATGTAGAAGAAAAGTCTAGTTTTTCAATATCTATGGCCTCACAATAAGCTGTAGTATTACAGACAGAACTGATCCATATTCTTGCTGGGACTCTGAACACAAATGTCAGTGTGGAAATGCGAATGCAGACAAATATCCTGAGACACTTAGAGGTATGCCCTTCTAAGGTTAAGTGTCATTTCTTGAGACGAAACACAGGACTTCATTTTCAGTGTAGTATTGATATAGTTCCTGAACATTAAATTCACATTCAAAATCAAAGTAAATTTTAAAAAGAATTTTCTTAAAGAAAAGAACATAATGAATAGCCAACATAATTTTCTTTGAAACAACCTTGAATTCGCATACATTAGTCATATCAGTTTACAAGTTGCAATGCAATTATGAAATGATATGCACCTTGGCCAGAACTCACTTTTACTGATCTTAACTATAATTGCATCTATCTCAGAAACTCTGCAAAAGTTAGTATTTCAATATTTTAATAACCCTGGGTAAAATCTGCGTAGACTGGGCTTCTCTGGGCAAAGATTCACAGAAGGTTTCTATCCAGTGACGACTAAGCCAAAGACATAGCCAAAAGGAGTCTTAAAGAGCCAAGAAGAAAAAGACTCATCTAATAACTCATGTTTCTTTCCAGAATTTAATGAAGTTTCTAGAAGACAGTGATCTGCTCAGTAGAGATGCTGAGCAATTCATCTAGAAAATCTCCATTAAAACAATGGGATTCTTGCCCATAGCAGAAGTAAGAACAGGAATGACTATAACAACAACAACTTCAGCATTCCCAATAGGAAAATCAGTATATTCTGCAAACTGTGTCATGGGTACTGATTTTTCCACTATCACCAGTATAATAGTTTACAGTCTTTGACCACAAAAGGAGGAAGACAACTCATGTGCTAAGGACAGGATCTGGAGACCAAAGATTACACCCAGGTACAACCTGATCAGTGAAAGCAGGGCCCGTGGCTGGAGCAGGACATGGGTAGAGGACTCCAGGAGAACACGTGGCCCCGGCTCCTTCTCTGGATCTTAGCAGCTGCTAGCTCCACCAGGAAAGACACCACTGATACCATTACAGAAGCAGAGCTTCTTAGCCATTACTGAATACCCACAAATGCACTACATCTTAGTTTAGAAAAGGAAAAAACATGGTCTGGCACATGACCCTTGGAAAGGCAGTTGACCTGAGTGCTGATGCTTTGGATTCATATTTTCAGTGTCTGACACAGACATTTCTCAGGTGCCTTAATATACTTTGAACAACTTCAGGCCCTAAATAAAAGGACAAATCTTTTTATAGAGTCTATGGCAATGTATGCTTGCTGGTGCTAGGACAACTTCGACCCACTCTGTGTAACCTTTGCCATGCTTCAATTCTCCTCTCTCACGTGAGCTTGCTCATAGTTTTCCAATAGAATATCTGAGATTAGAGTCACAGGAATAGGATTTTATACCAAAACAAGAGCTGCCCATACTCCAACCACCCTACAAAATGTCTGAAGGACAAGAATTTATTCTTTTTACTCATTTTTCATAATACAATTAAGATGTTACCATCATTACATATTTTCCTGCTTCATATTTGCAGTATTTTTTCAGGTAAGGCACGCATGCCAATAAAGTGAAATGTGCACTGCAAACAGCTTTTCACAGTATGACATGTCACATTTCTTAGATGGCAAAATGAAGTTGAAAATAGTTGTACAAAAATAAAAACTGCCTGAAATTTTAGCTTTTTAGAAACACATATAACACACCATAAAATTCTGTATAATGCCGACTCCCATTTCACACACAAATTGTTCTGCCTTGTTATTCTAAAATGACAATGGAAGCAGGACTAAGTTTTATGTTGTAAAGTTTTTATGTTGTATTAAGTGTTATTGAGTCACACTTGGAACACCAATAATTCAAATAATCTTTGCTTAATACATATCATTCATGAGAAATCTAAATTTAACACAGAACAAACTAGATACAGGTCCCAGCAAGGCTCATCATAAGATTTTTGTTTACCAATTGTGTTTGAATACAGAGCTTGAGCTGTAATGTGAAAGGAATAACTGACTGGTAGACAGACAGCTCCTTTCTAATTGATTGCTAGTTCTATCAAGTATGCAGGATGTAACATCCACTTCTGAAATGCTAACTACTGATGGCTGAATGCAGATAAATGACAGATAGAATTAAAATTCTTCACTTCATGTCAAAACACATCCTCCCTTCAAGCACAGGTGCATTCATATTGACATAATGTAATTTTTTAAAGAATCTTGTATTTGACAGACTTTGTTGGCTGAAGGCTGCCAATAGCCCACCAAATCTGTAAACCTCCTGATGAGGTTTTCTCATACTCTATATGCAATCCAGAGTAAATAATAAAGTCTTAAAGTACATGATAAGATATTCCTGAGCAAGGGAAAGGGTGTTTGGCAGAGTCTTCAGACTGACTTTTGAGTTTCTTCTTTACATAAACTTCTGTATTGCTTCTATATTATCTGTTCAGAATGGTCATCTATGTACAGTTCTTTACCTGAAATCAGTCATATTAGTTTTGTTCTGTTTTGAAATGGATGCATAAAGTGTCAGTGAAGTCTTCAGTCACCACTTAATAATGCAGGATTAAAAGAAATAAGCTCTCAGTTGGCCAGAAGAACTTACACTGAATTACATATGCTCCCAGCTGCGCTGCAGTGTTGATTGGACAAGGCAAACGGCCCTGTAAAACATCTTGCTTGACCTGCAAGAAAAACTGATACCTAAAAAAACACAAAGAGAAAGCAGTTAATTATTTCAGTATTGAGTCTGATGCACCAAGTAATGTTTCTTCATATTCCAGTTTACTGAAGACATACCACGTACCATAATTATGTCACAGTCAAAAACTGTATTCTTCGCTGAATGACTTTTCCCTTATTGACCCTTGAACTGAAGTAACAACTAAGATTAATCTAGTGAAATAATCTAGGTAGGGGAGCACTCTGACGTTTTCCCATGTGCTTATATCATGCGGACACCATTCGTTTTCCCCCTAAAGATGTGATTTCCCTCTTTTGACTTTCATAGAGCAGTCAGGAAGTGGAGAACAGGGCTAGGAATCAGAAAAATTGGAAAAGAAACCTATCAATGGGCTGAAGTTTAACCTGATCAGTGGGTCAGCGTAAGGCAGAACTGTGTATTGGATACTTCTTTACTCAAAGGTTTCTTCTCCACACACCAGAGTATCAACTCTAGGGCAGAAAGCAGATTTGATGGAGTCCATACCCCCATGAAAAAGATGGATGGGCATACCATCAGCAGCTAACTGTATTTGTCATAGCATAGGGTACTCTCCTTCTTGGAATAAAGATAGCAGGGGTAAAAATGTACTTTTCAGTCATAACCTGCTTCTACACTTGATGAAGCATGTACTGTGACCACTTACAGTGAAACAATATGCAGTAAAGAGATAAAAAAGCAAAGACAAGAAAACAAGCCATCATACAACGGATCTGCTTGGTTTTGCAACTCCCCACGCTCATTTATAGGAAAGCTTATAAATGCTGTTTGGATATTGTCTGGGTTTATTACAAGAGATTTACACAGTTTCACATCATCCTAAGTCAATTTCTTGCATCAAGTTCATACAAAAGGTAACAATATGGAGAAGGTAACTTTTAAAGAAAAAAATGGGCTTCCATATAAACACACAGCTTTTTCATTATTCACTAATTCAACTTTTTCTACATAGAGCCATTCAGCTACACTGCAAATAATTTATTCTGTGCTAGTACAAGTTACTTATGAAAGCACCTTGGAATGATCTGTAAGTTCAAGGTGCATTTATGCTGATTTCAGGGAAGTTCACAAACTGCAGGTTACATGACAGCTGATCCACAAATCGTTTAAGATCCAATCAAATTTACTACACTTTATCAACCCAGATGAGCCTTTGAGTAAGGATACCAGTGTCTTTCCATTAATGATCTCCGAGAATTTGTGCTGTGACAGGTATTATAGTAGGAATGTCCATTCTTAAAAACTGGCTAATATTTTCCACCTTAAAGGACCAGGACACTGCATAAGAATTTTCTGGGAATGTCACAGGCAACACAAAGCACATACACTCAGTGTTTCTTCACTCTAAGCAATACCTCAGTACTGCTTCTAGCTTATGCTTGCCAGTCCTACCTAGACAAATCTTCTCTGTATTAATTATGATAATGACAAAAATTCTTTCACATCTACTGTGCACACACTGGTTCTTTTTAACCTGAAATACATTTCTGATATGCACCTGTCTTTCTGTTAGCACTTCTCCCATCTCTACAGCGCAGTTTCATACCAGATGATGCTACAAATGTCTCTTCCATGTAGCAGGTATCTTTATTTCTGCATTCTCATTGTGTAGTCTCAAAATAAAGCAGGATAGAAACTGAAAAAAAAAACCCTCCCTGCAAAAAAGACAGAGCCAACTATAAAGTGCTTAAGTGACTCCTATAAAGGGAACAATCTCAATTCCCACTGAAGCCACTAAGCTCCTCGCAAAACCAGGCCTTTTGTCCAAACTTGTAGCTAAAGCCCTCTCATCTTGTACACTGTCAAGTTTGTCATGCATATATAATAGCGCTTAAGTGCTAGTTTGCTCTAGCAAACTCATCCAGTGAATGTTAATATGAATCACCGCAGTGTTAGCTTTTGCCTACAAGCCAGATAGATTTTTCTGTGAAGCAATTACAAATTTGACAGGTTTTCATTATTTGCAAATAGTAATCATGTAACACACAGTTCATCAGCATCTAATAACAACAGACTCTGGTCTCATATCCATTAAAATAACAAACACACACTCCAAAGAAACACATTGGTTAGCACAAAACAATTAACACATCACTGGAATTACACACGTAGGCAGAAAATTACTATTATAAAGAAAAATAGCGCCTTTAATCCCTCCTAAGCAGAAGAAGGTTTTATTATTATTACTTTTTTTTTCTGAAAAGCTATACCTTCCTTCCAAGGTTTGCTCAGAAACGTTGAGAGCATTTGACTATTCAATGTGTTTTGTTGAAGACTGTTGATACAAGCGTATCACTTTCTTATGCCTTCCCGCTGTACCATCTAAGGTGCAAATTCTGCATGACCAAAGACTGCAGACATGAACAGAGGGTTACTAATTACACTAAAATTCTTCTTGACTAGATTCACACACCTAATCAGCAGTACAAATCACTGACTGACCTTGTCGCAACTCAAAGAGAAACAGTTTTTGAAAATTTAATCCACCCTGCCTCCCAGGTAGCAATCTCAACGGGTTCAGTAGCCAAAGATCCCTTCTCAGGGCCATCTGTCTTCCCCTGTAAGCAGGGTTGAAAGTGCTTCTGGAAAATTTCAGGAGAACTGCATCAAACTTTCATAGTACAGGGGCATCACATTGCAGCCAGCTTATGCTCTTTTACCTGCAAAGTCACAGTGGTTATTATTTTTACCAGGCCAGCCTCAATCTTGTTATATTGGAGAGTTCTGTTCCTGCTGTGCCAGTATGGAAACAAAAGAATTTTCTCACTCTGGTACAAGAAAAATATTCTGCCTATGCTGCAACAACTGGCACCTTTGATTAAAGAAAATTAAAAACCCTGTGTGCATTCTAATGAATTCTCATCTGTCATATTGCTAGGACATCAAAAGAAATATTTTGGCATTTATTAATGCAAGCCAGAACACTAATTTTGTCCACCTACCTATCCAAATTCTCAAATTTCCTTTTGAACCTAAAACTAATTGTCTGAGACCTTGCATGAATAAAGCAAACAGAAAACACTGTCCATGAGAGTTCAACTGTGTGTACGTCACTGTGTGCATGCGTGTGCATGTGTTACTGTGTGCATCCTCATATTTTGTAGAAGGTAAGCTTAGTTCAAAGAACCAAAAGCATGGAACTCTTCAACTTCCTTCGCATATTTTTAGAAAGGCCAAAAGAAATCCTCTTGAAAAACAGTTCTGGAATTTAAGCTATGGCCAATAAAGAAGAAAATTCCCTGTATTTATATCTGATATCCAAGTAAACTCTACACTTGATTATAGCACAATATAAATGCAGATGTGACAATGCATTCCTTAAAAAAAAAAAAAAACATACAAATGCACTTCAAGTCCCTTTGATGCACCAGAGAGCACCTCTTCATCTTGGGCTTCCAAATAGTTGTCCTTACCGACCACTGTAAAGCTAATCACAATTCTCTTCCTACGAATACATACTCAAGCAAAAAAGTTCAGTTGTTCAAGAAAAAAAACCCAACAAAACCCAGCCACACCACAACAATAGGTACCTGGCTAGAATAGATTACTACCCTTAAATCAACTACACTCTTATTGAATACTGTACCTTGTTATTTCTTCTTTAAGTTTACACGGATCCTCTGCATAGAACTTAATGCCAAAATACAGAGTGTACGGTGGTCCAGCTGAGGGGAAAAAATATTTGGTGCCAAAGTTAGTTGTTATGAACTATTAATTGTTATGAATTGTTACTAGTTGACTACAAAACAGCTACTGAGAAGCCTATCTTAGTATTTTATGAAACTGGAAAGTTTTGTAAAAAATCTTACATCCACACAGCAAATCCATATACCTACATTCATTACACAAGGAAAGAAAAAAATTATTTTTACTGTTTTTCTAGTCATGTGTTTATTTATTCATAGCTTGTCTGTCTATTTCGAGTTTTTGCTTATTTTGAAGATTTAACTTTAGATTTCATTGCTAATTTAGGAGTTCTCCACGATTATTTTTTTTTACTGCTTGATTTTGACTTTTAGATACTTTTTCCATTGAAACTTTTTAAAAAATGTAATTGTGCATGAAATATGATTCCCTGTCATAACTAAGAGTACTGAATACTAATCCCTTCCACATTTCCAAATATCTTATGGAGCAACTTTAATTATGTGCCACTTCAATTAAGAAATATTTGGAAAAGGTTTTCTAATTCACCGTTTTTAAATGTTACTCTCCTGAAAAATTCAGTTAACTCAGTACTGATATTCTTACAGCTGCATTTATTCCATGCATGCTCCACTTCTACATCTTTTTATAGGTCTCCAAATTCTTAAGTAAAATAATCCTATCCTATTATTTAATTATAATAAAAACAACAGATCTTGCGTCTGTGATATCTGAAAAGTGACAGTAACAGCAGACACTATTATCAGTAAGAGGCACTACTTTTACTTTCAGAAGCAAGAAGGAATCGTAAGTTGGTTGTGGTAGGGTACAGTACAATAGACGTATCACTGCTACTATAAAATGATTTATATGTTAAGAATAGAACCATTTACTACTCTAAAATAAAATGAGAGAAATCTTCGGACAATAATCACACAAATTTTTGGAAAACGATGGTATGTTCAAGCTATATATGAAATTTTGATACAGCTATGAACTGCAGTAATAAACTTGTTCAAGAACTGTCAATCTTTTGTGACTAGAATATAAATGTAGTTCAGGCTGTATATATGGAACATTGCCTCTGTTACTTCAACTTCAGATACTTTCTTTTAAGTTCAAATTAAATACATACTGTTTATCAATTCTTTATGTTCAGCAAGGGTCTTTGCAGGATCCAGCCAGTACTGTGAGAGACATAATTACAGAAATTTGTCACTTAACAGGAAAATTAATACAGAACAATTGTGATTCTATATTTATTAATATATTGATATTTATTAGCAGGCAGACTGACACACTTTAGTCTGCTAATGATAAACTTGCGCCAGCTTCTGATCAGAGAAACACTGTCTGTACAAGTCTAATGTTGCCTATCTTCTCTGGGAGTAGGGCTCTTCCCAAAACAAAATCTGTTTGGTAAGAGCCACCAGACCTCAAGCTTGCAACAAGATGGCTCTACAGAATTATCACACTAAGTACCCACTGGTGTCCCCCTGATCTGCTATAGCAAGTATATGGATGTGGAACCTTGCTATTTTCTTCATGGGAGATTAATCTAAGCCACGTAACTCTAAACAACAGCAACAACAAAGTATGCAAGACAGGACCTACGAGGAAAGAATGAAGGGGCTTGACTTGTTTTCTGAAAAAAAAAAAAAAGACTGTAGGAGGATGTATGCATAACACCACTCTTCCAACACCTGAGAAATTGCTGTAAGAACATAGCAATCTATTTTTCTTCATGTCCACCAAGTATGAAATTGGCTTAACTAGAAGCAATGAAAAATTAATTTTGACTTTCAGAAATGGTTTCTAGTAGCAGGGGGGCAGGATGACTGAAAATCGGCACCAAGGGAGGGAGGGCGCAGAGTCTTCCACCGGATGGTTTACAGGACTAGTTGGACAAATGTGTCAGAAATGATCAAGGTACACTAGTACACCACAAAAGGATGAACTATTTCATGGGTTCCCATACCATTTGATCAACAGATAATCTGCAGTCTAATTTCTCACTGATTACTCCACACCACCTTTATCAAACTTCTAATAAAAGTTATCCTGCTGCTACTGCTGACCACAGACCAGCTGTGTACTTGGCATTATGGCTACACAGGTCACCAGCATCCTGCTCTTGTAATCGCTCCAGCTACTTTCTTCCTTAGCTTGACATTTCTATGATTCACTTTTGGAAGAAACTGCAGGGGTAGCTGCCAGGATCATTCTTGTCTTCCTTTTTTTCAGTTCTCTTCCCTCACACACAGACTTTTTGGACCAGCTGAGATTGGCACTCATTCTTAAAACACAGGAAACAAAAAAGCTGCAGAACACAGCTCCTACAAAGAGCAAATTAAGGCATATTGAATGTACTCCACATTTACCCTGAGGAACTACATAGACCAATGAACAAAGAAACTCCTTACCTGCATTCCTGATCTAACCCTATAGAGAATAAGAATAAAATGATTAATCAAAAAATCTCCCCCTTCTATCCAGAGAACTGGACTAAAAATAAATACCCTATTAGAAGGAGTAGCATAAAGAAGGGAGGGAAAAACATTACAAAGCATTTGAGTGGAAAAATTCAAGCAACTAATACCGTAAGTGGTTGTAAACAACTATCATTATTTTGACAAAATATGAAAACAAACTACTTCCATTAGCTGCTGATCCACCCACAATAGAAAGAGCTGTATGCCTTGTTCTTGGCCACTGCTATTTCAAGTCCTGGAATGTTTGTTAAGAAAATTTCCTAAATTTTGAGGGGAAAAAAATATTCAGTACATGCTTGTATTGAATACATCCAATAGCTGTTCAAATATAAACCCTCTTAACCTCAACAGAAGGTGGGAAAGAAAGAAAGATTTGTCACACTTGTTCAAATATCCTATTAGAACTCCAAATCAGCAATAATCTGAGCTAGCACAATAAGCTGATACAGAGATTTAACAGCCAACAGACAGCAAAAAGGCAAAAAGACTCTGCAGTGCACATTCTGGCTATGCAATTGCGGTCAGAATGTGGTCTGACCTCTTCTCAAACCTGCCATTGCAGTATGAATAATGCACTGTCAAGCTAACTTGCTTATCATTGACAGCTTTGTGTTACACTGCAAGAGATCAAAATTATCCTGTTTCAAAATCTATCATGGAGTAACTCCTTCATCAAGTTCTCCTGAACTGAACCGAAATCAGCTTCAAGATATATTACCCTGTAGTCCTCCTTGAAGCTTAGCTTTACATGTATAGGTATATTGTTTATTTGTTAAAAAAAAAAAAAAAAAAAAAAAAAAAAAGGATAATGATGGATAAACATTAAAGTTTGCAAGTTGAAAACAGAATGGTTACAGGTTTCTGGTTGCTTCTGCAACCTGAACTCCATCACCTCTTGTGTCCATGTGATTCACGGGCTGCCATAAGACAAACCAGGATTCGGCCAAGTAATTGAAGACCACATGGACACATGTAGACAATACAATCAAAACAGAGTTGCACTGGAACACTTAATTCTCGCTAGGCTGTACCTGACTGGCAAGTCAAACTATATTCTTTGTATGGTCTTCTGAAGGCAATTTCCAAGCTTGAGGAGCGGGGGTCAAAACTCAGAGGGGAAACTGCAAGTTCAGATTCAGAGGGAATCTGAAGAGAGGAGAGGGAGCAAGTCTGGTTATTTATATCACTAAACATTTCCTTTCCTTCCCCCAAACTGAGCTGACAGGAGGAACTGCACTCTCATCCCTGTAAGACAGACTGCTGCTACTTGTGCTAGTGAAAATAAGCATCAGCTGGCACGTGGAAATACATTCTTCTACCACAGGCCTCAAGATCCATGTGCTGCACAGGTGAAGTTAAACACTTCAGCTCAGACCGGTTTACTGCTGGGACAGAGAGTGGTGGGGAAGAGGCAAGAATCTCACCTGTGTTCTCATTTCTCCAATAAGGTTTTAGCATTGTGGTAATGCCACAAACCCAGGCTTAAAATCACTGTGTAGCTATTTATTATTTCAAAGGCTGCCAAAATTTTCCTGAAGAATGCAAGGGGTGGGGGGAGAAGAGGGAGATTTCTAGCATTTTATGTGTAAGCCAAAGATGAATGGAATTTCATGGATAATGAAAAGGCATTTTTCAAGTCAATGTTAAACCACAAAGATGAGAACATTTACAAAGCCAAGAACCCCAACAACAGAGCCCTCTAAGCATACATACACATGCATACACAGTAATGTGTATTAGATACCTGTTCAGTGCTTGCATATACATCTAAATAGTGCTGGGTATAATTACAGTTTTGAGCTCACATGTTAAAGTGCCAAGATAAATGGAACAAAAAAGCAGAGTGGCTTACTAATCCAATGCACTTGCACAGTGAGTGCTGACAACAAACCCTGCATTCGTGAATGCCAAAGTCACTCCAACAAGCAGCCTCACTCTTTTCATCTGTTTGGCACCCAGCATGCCACTTCTCAGTTATTTCCCACCTGTATCTCTCCTGCACAGACAGCAAGAGTTATCCGAGTTAGACACAGCTCACCACTACTGCAAAGAGGTGGAGGGCCCAGCATATACCAATCCAACTGCAGGGATGAATTTTGTGAATCTGAAAGGGGAATTTAACATTTACAGAAGAAATGGGAAAAATATAATGATTTCTAAATAGTCCTAATCAATGCAACTATCCAATTACTAAAGTGATGGCTATTAGTTTACTAACTGTTATTTACAAAGACCATATAGTCTTGCTTAATTTAATAATTTTTTTATTTACTACGACTGATTATAAGTATACAATGTTATTAAAGAAAATAATGTCCTTTTAACTTTTAGGTAGAAATTATAAATACATGTTTTAACATACAGCATATCTAAAAACAGATGGGCTCTATTGCCCTTTATACTTTTACAAACCTGGCCCCCATATGAGCCAGATGTGTAAGCAGTATGCATCCAAGCACCATGCAGTATTTCATATTTAGCCCTTTTAAATGACTGCAAACATTTCTTCCACAAATCTGGAATCTTCTTTCCTTGTATCTGCATAGGGTTAAACCTGGGTCAAATTCCATGAAGCTGCTTGAAACAAAATATTAACTAGGTTGAAATGTTTGCTGTGGTATCAATCAATGAAGTGTCTGGTGGAGAAAAATCTATCAACTTCAAACTAAATCCTGGACTGTCTTCATTAGATTCTTACAAAGCTGTACCCATCATGTCACACATGACAGTGTTTGTTCACATTTACAACAGGAAAAAACAAAACTTTCAAGAGAAAACCCAGCAGTTTTCAATTATTATCTGAAATTATCAAGATTCTTCCACAAGCTAAGACAACACTAACAACTAGAATTATTTTGTCAGATTTTTCTGCAAATGTTCAGTGTGAAGAATCTAAATCTGCTAAGTTCTAATGTATAAATCATTAGGCAATTCCTACATACAAATATGTATTTAATACTTCTGTCTTTTCTTTATGAGATTCTGAAATTATATTGATTATATTTAATGTGGATCACCAATGTGAGTATCCCGCTGATCCTGCTACACTCTAACAGCTTACTCTTACCACCTTTAACTCACCTGATGATCAGCTTTGTCTGGCTTGATTTAATCCATTAACAATCTTCTAAAATTTCTAGCTTCTAATCAATATTATCAGTCTCCATTTTCTTTCCACTGGCTATGTTATCTATTTTAACAAGCACAACACATCTTTTTCTTACCAGATAATTTAGTATACCATGCTTGTGGGCAAATGTCAAATACATGCAAAAACCAAAATCCATACAAAAACAAAATACAAACTAAGTGCAGTTCATCTGTTTTTCTAAGATCTTGAGATCAAAATACATGCTACATTATATGACAGTAATTCCCTACAGAACAGACATTTTTTATTGTAAACAAACCTTTTGTTAAAATCAAGCCCTTCTTTCTATAGTTAAGTTACATACAGCCTGTTCAATCTGTTGGCCTATCCAATGTGGTAGAGTAACATGGCAATCTGAGCACGCTGCAGTTACTTTATTAATCATACCGGATGGATCAAGAAACAACTTTCCAATATATGAATTTGCACAGCAGGGATATACAAATCATGGCACAGGCTTCTGCGTTCAGCTTTGGCGCTGCTGACCTGATCCATCACTGCAGCACAGCGACTCACTGGAGAAGGTTTGGCTTCACAAGAAATGGAGACCTGCATCTCCCCTCTGTCTCTACATGCCCTCCGGGCTAGGCAGCTGCTAAGTATATTGCCACGGGCTACCTCCTACGTGCGGTGCTCTCAGGTCTGTAGTCTCAAAACAGAGCTTCCTCATAGCAGGGGAGAAAAAACACATCTAAGCTACAGAGTGGATGCGTGGTACAGAGACAGAGCTCTGCCCATCTCGTATCAGCTCCAGATCTTGAAGCACCACACACGTCTTTGCACAGCAGTACCTCTGAACTAACTGGGACCTAGGGAAATGAGCTTGGCTGCGATACTGAATTAACGTGGTGATACGGCTTTCTGTATTTGTATTTCTCCCCTTAGAGCCCTAAGAGAGTATCAGTATGCTGTACGTTGTGAATCTAATAGCTCAGATTAGCATTATATCAGATAAGAAAAGAAGGATATTTGCATCACAGCCTGCTGTAAAATGCAGACATGCCTCCTGCAGGTTTAGGTTAAGCAGGTTTAGCCTGAGAGTTTGGTTAGGGATTGGGG
>JANZLQ010000079.1:22761120-22772317 GCA_026212715.1 Elanus axillaris | reverse complement strand
GGGGGGGCAGGGGGAAGGGAAGGGGGCAATCTGACCAATGTGCAATTGTAAAGTGCAGCCAGGTTTCTGGAAATAAAAATTAAAAAAAGTTTTTATTATCAACGGACCTTTAAAATGCTTTTGATTGTCTAGTTTTCTGCAATAAGGGAATTTCAAAATCTTTTTTGTAAGAGCAGCTCTAACAGCATGAGTCTTTCCAGCATGCTTTTGTGATTTGACAAGGGAATGCCTTTGGGCTTCAAAAGTACCCTTTCCCTCATCAAATTCTGCTCAGCTTTTCCTGAGATATTATGCGTTAAAATTGCCATTTCCATTCTCTCTTTTGTGTGCCTCAAGAAGATACTGGCCTCCTGCCAGAACAGTAATTAGCACAACTATCCTAAGCTGCACTGGAGATGCCGCAAAGGCAGCAGCAAAGGGACGATGTGGGGAGCATGTGGGAGCTGCAGCACAGTGGGAACCAGAAGTGAGAGGGGACTGCACAGCCCTCTCAAGTCCGGCTGACCCAGCATTTCGCCCCTCCTCCACTAAAGGAGAGGTACATCACTGGGGAGCTGTTTTCCCCAAATACTAAAACAGTAAGAGACTAAAAGGCAGGACAGTTCCTAAGCCACCTTCAGCTTCCAGTGATCGCATCTTGCCTCAAAATACCAGATGAGGCACAGTGCCCTGTGTTCCCAGCAGATGAGGCAGAAGACAAAAAAGCCCTGTCAATCAGGACCCTGCTGACCATCCACATTAAGAAGCATAAAGACTGTACCTGGTCTTGGCTTAGCCCAACTTGAGCGTCAGCAGTCTCTGCAGGAATGCAAAAGGCTCAGGTGAAGGCTGATGATGAAGCACACTGAGAGATTCAGTGGCACTCAAAGAGAAACAGTCTTCCTTTTAAAGTATTTGCACCAGAAAAGGTACTCGTGTTACTACATTAAAAAGCACCCTATAGTTTGTCAACCAAAGCACTCAGAGATTAGGAGACACTACTGACAACCTACAATATTAGTTCAACCCATCTGTTCATTCGGGTGTGGTTTTATATTACAAGATTTTTAATGAATTATTAAATGTTATATTGTAATTAATTATTACAAGATACTTTTTGTATTTTCCTTAGGAGTCCTGTCTTGCTCAGAGCACAAGATAGATACAGCTTACTCTGTTCTGGCAACTCATAATCTTCCAGAGCTTGATTTTGCAAATTAAATACTGTCCATTTACCACAGAGAGTTTGGGGGAACCTGGAATGCCAATAAAGCAAAATTTGTGTAATATGAGCAAATTACCAGCCTAGAGACAGCACCATCTGATTTATGCTTTATCCTACTGTTCATGGTCTTCCCAGTGCCTTGCAGTTCTGTCAACCTGTTTGCTGCATCCAGCTATTCTCTCACGTGTGCTATTACTTTGTTGGCTGTTCAGGAAGTGACCATTTTAATGTTATGCATTCATATACTACACAGCACAGTGAAACCTTGTTGACTGACTAAAACCCTACTGGTACTACTAAAATAACTATGATACCACCCACATAAGAGGTAGCACACCAACACAGCACTTAAAAGACCACCTGGAAGTGCTGAGACATGCAAAAGTAATGGGGAAAATAACTAAACAAGTTATTTCAAACCCTTATTAAAAAAATGGTTCTTTTCCGACTGGGTCGTGTTCTTTAAAATACACAGTTTTGTCCACCGTGCTTTATTCAACATTCAGTTAAATATACAGTGTCACAAAAAAACCCCAACAGAGCAAATAATAAAATATTCCCCACCATGAGCAATGTATTAATAGGTAGCCAAACCTCCAAACACGTTCCTCTGTCTCAGGCTAACTCGGGAGCATGGTTTTAAAACTAATTAGCAAGGTAACCTTTTTCCCCTTCCCTTAGGAAATCTACTGTGGCCGATCCAAAACATACCCAATCCAAAATTCAAATCTAGGCTTCTTGCCAGCCATTACAGGACTAATTCCCACAACAGCCCAGAAAGTTTTAGCCACATTCAGTGTGCAATTGAATATACACTTACAGCTAAAGCACAAGGTGGTGTTTGTTGCAGGGAAGCTTCCCCTTTACGCTGGCCATTCTTAAGAGCTTACAAGATTTCACTAAAAATAGCAAGCTAACAACAACCATCATAAAACACGTAAAACTAAACACCGTAGCACTGGTTTACTCGTTCATGAACTTTCCAGATAAAACAGCATCTACTTTTAATTACCCATAGACAGACAAACAACAGGAACGGGCGTTTTCACGGTGTTTTGCCACAGCCCAGCCCAGGTGCAAAGCCTGCAGCACAAACCCGGTGGGTCACTGTGGCAGCACCCACGCGGCAGGGCAGGTGCACTCCGCAACGCGGCCCAGCGTTGCGGTCTCTGGTTCTACCTCCTCCTGGCTGCTTCCCAGCTGCGTGTCAGGGCAGAGCCGGTGTGCGCGCAGCTCTCCCACACACCTGGGATTTCCCGGCAAAGAAAACCCGCAGGCGGCGGGGCGGGAGGGGAGGCACACAGCTCGCCCCTCAGGGAACCAGGACACCAGCAGGCAGCAGAGACGCCTGCCCATCAGCGCAGAAGTGGGCAACCAACACACCGGCCGGTGGACCTACACTCAGAGAGGGGCTGGGGCTCCGAGTCTGCTCTAGAGCAAACTTTATCCCCATGACATGGCCAGTGTTGGTGCAAGAGCAGGCAAACGAGGGAAGGGGTATGAATGCCTTCCTAATCCATGGGAAAATCAAGAAGCACAGTGCCTTCCCGACCTTGGGCTGGCCAGAGAACAAAGACAAAGGCTAACATTAATTTATACCACCAGAGTGTCATGTGAGAGAAAAAGGCAAAAAGGCTGAATTTGTATTTGGAGAGGCTGAGTTAATGGGGTTATAGTCTACAGCTCATGCACGCTACCATAATACAAAATGCACCGGTATCGTACAATCAAATCATATACTCTGTTAGCAGGATGCGTCCCACAATGTGCCTTTATGTGTTAAGCCTTTCACAGAAGAGATGCAATCTTCCTTTTTTTTCATAATGCCCTATACACCATTAAATACACAGTGAGTATGCCCCTGGAAATGTTCCCATTTATAGGCATTTCTACTTTATTTGCCTCTACAGTAAAAAGGGAAGTACATCTGAGAGCAAAAAATACCCACCTACCTGCTCTTCATTCACACCTCAATTTCCTCAGGAAATCAAAAATACTGTTTTTAACAGTCTGTCTTTAGTTCACAGCTGAATCTGACTTTCGTCTCCATGGAATGAAGCTTGGTTAGAAGCTTATCAAGGAACTGAATTCCTAAGTGTCTAGTCTATGGCACAGAAATAAAGACATACTGAGTAGGCCAGTCTGTAGCTCTCAGCAGCAATTAATAATCTTCTAATACTGTTCTGACTTTAGTCTCTGCATGTTCAACTTCTGCTAAGCAGAAGAAATTGGCAAATATTTAGCCCATTCAGTAATTTATTATTATTTTTTGATGAAACATGACATCTCTTGAGGTGAGGGTCTTGTGCAGTAGTCTCAGCATAGAACAGCGACTTGAAAAGCCTAACTCCCTGACTTAGTTTAACCACAGGCCAAGCATGATTCCCTTTATAAAATTAAGGTCATACGAAGATCACTCTATGAATACAGCACTGGTCCCACCTGCTGAGCATCCTCTGCTCCTTACATCTGACTGCACACTCCAGATAATGCTGCCCCAAGCCACTGCCTGCTTTGGCTGAAGCATCTCATTCTGGTTTCGACTTTCTTGCCTATTTGGGACTGTAATCTCCTGGTAGACAAAAAGTATCTGGTGAGTCCCTGCCAAGGAGGCTCAAGAGAGCACAGGCTCAAGGACACAGAGGTGGTTCAAGCAGAGTGAAAATGTCATTGCCATCACCCTGACTCCCGGGGCTCTACCAGTGAACAGGCAGCCACCACACCAACCATACGATACATGCTGGAACAGGCGTTCAGCACATGGTTCAAGTGAAGCAGCCTACAACACACTCAGGGGTGTTGCTTCCCAGGCACCGCACGGCCAAGCAAAGCTGGACAGCATAATTCACCAAGCACTGGCTTCAGGGCACAGTATTAAAAGGAAAAAAATATTAATCCTACTTCCATATCATAATTTTGTACTATTTATACTTTCTTCATTTAGTTTTCAACATTTAGCATTTCATTCTTTCCTAGCTAAGATGTTAATGGCTATTCCAAGACTTTAATGCAAACAAACACAAAGAAATTACTACTGGAAACCTGAGCCAGGAAATAGTGAAAGTATGACAGTCTAATGCTCTAAAGGCAAACAGCACAAACAGGGTAGATTTTACATATTGGAATGGAAATTGGAATGGAAAATCCCATCTGCCATGTCTTTTACTCACCGTTTGATGACTTCGGTCACAGTAGCGCAGTCCAAAGTAATCTATCTCCACTAGGTTTAAGTGACGAAATACGTAGCCCAGGACAACCGACCCTTTCGTTGACTTCTGTGGGAAAGAATTTACAGAGCCTTTTCACAAAGATGCTCTGCCTTTGTCAACTATGTGCAGTGGCATTCATGCATTCAGTTAGCTTTGTCTAAAAAAAAAAAAAAAAAAGAGGCCGTTCCCAGTGCCTTTAAGAAAAATTTCCGCTGTACAAAAGAACATATTTTGTCCTCATCCATGTTTAATCAATCATTCTGTAAATATTATTAGATAGTAGGTAAGTCAACAGTTACAAAATACGAAACAAAAAAAACAACACTCAAGTGTACTTGCATAAGCACGATACGGGGGAACCTAACATTATTCTAGAAAATTTATGTTCTCTGATCAAAATTCTAATGCCCATTACATATTTTAATTCTAAAATCATACTTCTCCTTCCAGTACGGGCCTGTCACCCAGGGCCTGTCACCCAAACTGTGACAACAAAGATCAGGAGGCAAAACTTAGCTCTTAAGATTTAAATTATACATCATTAGCTGCTTGGTTACTACTCTTTGTAAAGAAGGTTTTTATTTTTTTTCTTTTAAAATATTTTTGATAGCAAAAGTGGGAGCAGTCCAATGCCCTGAACTGAAATAATCCTGTTGTTTTCTTGAACAGTGTTTCATTAAGGGTCTATGCCACTATTTGCAAACAATGCTGGGGACAATACTGCAAACAACATTGTACTGTTGAGAATGCATTATTAAAAGCTCACTTCCACCTGAATGCCTCGTATTTGTCAGTTTGCCTGGCAGCCAGCAACAGACTAGGAAGACTAAGAATAATTACACAGAACATCCACTCTCAGAATCAGTTAGAGCCTTTGACTATTACAGTACTAAATTCCACAAGAAAATATGGACATAAATCATCATTAGGTTTTGGTTAACTGCTTTTTATTGTATAAACTGCTGGACTGTAGTAAACCACTGGGGAGAAAAGAAGAGGAAGCTGTGGGATATTGTTTGTGCTACTTCACTTTTTAGCCCATGAACAAGTAAGTTCAAAATTTAAATGGCAAATAATATTGATTAGAAAATCATTTAATTTAGCTTTGCTGGGTGAAGTATCAATCACTCAATGACAGCACAGATGCATCCATTTTTTCTTCAGCAGCTGCATTTGGTCAGGATTTGTACCTAGTCACACAGGCAGGGCCAATACAACGATTTCAGATGGCCACTCACACTGTAAGCAAGCCATGACAAGGTGAACATCACTGGTAGGCTGGGAATTGTGTAGCCATGCTATTCCCTAGATTTACTGTATATTTACTTAAACCAGGAGATGTTCTTGCAAGGTTCTCCATGTGTACCAATGTAAAGACATCAGACAGGTTGTTTACACTAAGCAACTATAATAATTACATACACCCTCAGCATGTACAGTGAGACTAATGATCAGCCACAAAACAGAAACCAATTTGGGGGAAAACATGATCAATGTAAGCAGAAATTCACTAAATCTCATTTTAGCATTTTGGATAAACCAGAGCAATACAGTGATTCTATCATCAGATTCCTCAACAAGAAACTGAACTTGGCTTGTAAGAACAATGCAAGAGTGACTACAGAGCAACTGTCAGGAGCACTACAGCAAAGAGAGAGAAACAAAACAAAACTTCAGAAAAAATTTTTAACATACAGGTTTAATTTATTAGACAGCAGGCATTCAAGACTGAAGCAGTAATTGTCCTGCCTCATTTTGTCTTTAAATCAGTTGTTATTCAAAGTAGGAGAGACAACGCACTAAAAAGCACACAGTTGTCTCATCATTCATACGTCATTCTCGTTATTCATACGTCATATAAAGCAAACTACCTTCACCATTACAGCTGTTTCCATTATAATTTAAACAATATAACAATGTCGTGGGAACCTAGGATTGGACAGGCATCTACAGAAACAGACCCAGGAAAAGCTCAAAACAAACAAGCAGCCCTGACTCCAAGCGACCTGCATGGTTAAATGATGGTGACGCTTCCAACTGGGTACTAAACCTTAAAAGAATGTTATAGGCAGAAGGAGGTCCACCATCAGCTGCTCAGAGCCCCAGAGTTTTGACACAATTAACTGAAGTGTGGTTGATAAACCCTTGCAGAAGGCATGAGGAGGGCTGCCAGCACCACGGCTCATACGGGACAGGCAGTGGTGCCCGCTGAAGGCATGCTGAGCTTCTGTCAGCATGAAGCTCAAATCTGCTGTTAACGAGCTTTTGACTCTTTGTCTCACCAGTAACGCTCTTCGTAGCATCAGTTTTATTAGCAGAACTAAGAAATAGTAGTCCAGCAGCAGAGACAAAGCTGTGAATTTTCCATTCAGGCATCTTACAATAATACAACACTCCTGGGAGTAATCAAAGATACTAACATACCAAAGAAGCTTAAGTCTCGCAGTAGTTTAACTTACTGACACAACTGCACCAGTTTAGGATTCAGCTGGCCTTCTTGGCCAGAAGTCTTTTTCTTCAGTCAGGTGAGGACTGCAATGGGCTTTGGGACAGCTTTCCTCCTATGGAGGCTAAAGCTAGCATGTTATCCCCAAGAAACAGGCACATTTCACACCCAATTTGGCTGAAATTAAAGACTCCCTTCTTTCCTTTCAGAGATAAATGGTAACGGTGTCCAAAAAAGCTTTTTAACTGCTTTTTACTTGCATTGCTATGCTGAGAGAAAACATAAATGCTTGTTAATTTATTCTCTCGACACAGCTCAGTTAACACTTCCATCATTGCAGGTCCTGCAGAAACAGGTGGTTCAGCTGCGGGGAAATGCTGAGCAAAACGATCCAACTTAGAGTGGCTGGGGCTTCTCCACCTCTACAGTAGCAAGGTGCTCAATGCTTTGGTTATTCTCAGCCAAAACAGACTGTGTGCAGTGGTCTCCGCAGCCCTCCTCACCAGTCCCTGTCACATCCTTCAGCAATGCCTGCATGTACACAAGGCAGCACTTCACAAGGGAATGGCCAAGATGAGAGCCAGCAGGTATCCCCACACCCCTCTAACCTCACCTCCCTTAACCTCATATTTTCCCAGCACTGAGGAGCACTCTCGAGGCAAAACACTGACCCTTGCTGAAACCACTGCAACCTCATTTTTAATTAAAGTTCTCATTTTTAGCCACATGATTTCAGGGTTTCATGCAAGTAAACTGCCTCTTCAAGTGGAGTTAAGAAAGCAGTTTTGTTGATGAATCCCTAACTGACTTCTTCTCAGTCCTGAAATACATTTTTACCACATTTGAAGAAAGTTGTGCAAACTAGGAAAAACCATCTTATTTCCCCTGATAAAATTACAGCAAAACTCAGCAAAACTGCAAACTAAAACTATCAAAGATATTAACAGGATTACA
Source organism: Elanus axillaris (assembly GCA_026212715.1). Taxonomy (NCBI): domain Eukaryota; kingdom Metazoa; phylum Chordata; class Aves; order Accipitriformes; family Accipitridae; genus Elanus; species Elanus axillaris. The sequence continues at coordinate 22,764,504 of JANZLQ010000079.1, read as the reverse complement.
TTTCCATTATACGGCACTGCAAAAATTACATAATCTGCCTTGCATTAAAGCTCAGACTTGCTAGAGGCTTGCATTCTTAGGGGTAAACCCAAATATATTTGAAAATATCGTCAGCAGTGCTTTCAAGAGAGAACAAAGAATTGTTTGAATGAGTCATAACATCTTCCTTTACATGTTAGCACTGTGGCTTCATAAACCAGAAAGGCAGGTTTCTACTAGCTAAAGAAACTGACAGCCAGAACATTCAGGAGAGATCTGATTTAATTGTACTTTTTTAATCAAAAAGAAATAGTTCTTTTAAAAATTGTACTAAATTTCAACATATTCACATTAGTGTATATTTAGTCACCAGGAATTCTTATCTTCCACACTGCTCATTGCTGTATAGCTCCAGTGAAGTTCTTCTAGTTGGATATTTTTTTTAATTTTCTCCTTTGTGTTGTACACAGCAGTGCAGGCCAAATCAGATCCATGATTGATGTTAACTGAATTTAAAGACAAAGCAAGATGTGCAGCCATGTCTGCCTCGGCAGGGTGCTAGTCCCCCTCTTCAAAGAAAAGTGGTGTAGGTAGTGAAGCCTCTTTTTATTAGAAATAAAATAAAAAACACATTGCCTCTTTTAGTTCAAGCACCCATCACGAAACCTTTCTCCTGAAAGTAATTCAATCCACAGATTCTACTCTTACAACCTTGTAAGTGCTAAGGAAGATGCAGATGAATTAATGAGCCTTCACTGAAAAAAAAACGATTAAAACTTTGGTTGAACATAACCGTTGCCTTTTGAGATCCGCCGCCCCCAACTGCTGTTAAGAGTCTACTGGAAAGACACACCTGATGCTGAATTAGTTGTTCTGCTTCTATGCTGGCAGGAGATAACCATACAAAACAAGAGGAGAAGGTTTCTAAAGCTGAACAAAGGAGTTTATATGAGAGTATGGAAGAACAAGGGGGACGCTATGGGGCACAACACACAATCACGCTGTAACATCCCCACATTTCCCTGAAGAAGCACAGGGCTGCGTGGGTTACACTGCCAACAAGCCCTCCAAGTGGGAAGCGGATTTGATCTGCTGCCTCAGTGCTAGAGAGCAGCCGTTGCCCATGCGGTAGACCAGGTGCTCCGTACCTGCTGGCAGTGGAGCGCGGGCACCAGCCCCTTCCCTGCCGATGCGCCGGGAAAGGCCAAGAGCAAGCACAGCTCTTGGCCCATGTGCCAGCACCGCCTCAGACGCGTCGACCAGCCAGACAGCATCAGTATACTGAGGCAGATGTACTCCAGACAGCAGACTTTACGCAGCATTTTCAGAGGCCAAGAGGCAGTATTTTACCCTAAGTAAAGGTTATTAAGAAGAGATGAAAATTATGCATGAAGCAGCATACAGTCATGCGACTAAGGGTGAGCAGAGCCACCAATTTATCCCGTCCTTAGTAGATACGCAACAGAAACGCCTGTCTCCAAACAGCACCTTCTCACTGTTCTTTGTTCATTTTTCCCCCTTACCTCAAGCTCAGAAAAGACCAGACACCACTGCAGTTTTCCATCACCTTCCATCTATAAAAGCAGCAAGGTACAAGGCTCTAAAATCAAAGCTCTTGGTGGTCTTTACCAACATAGAGTAAGCACCCTTTTTCCCCCAGGCAGTCAACCAGCCAGGCCTCAATTTGCACACCGCGCGTTCAAGCAGAGAAAAATCTTTAAATTAACAGTGATAAATATTTACAAATATTCACCTAGATAAATCATCTTGACCTTAATTTCCAGAATCCACGTCCAGAGAAGAATTTACGTTAGTGTTATATGTGCACACACTTCCCAACAAAATGATGTAACAGAAGTAAATACTTCTCAGAAACTGAGGATTTAACACATGCAAACGTAATACCACAGTCTGCCTTAAGTATGCATCATACAAACATACCATCCAAACCCAGCTAATCCATCCCACCCTCTCTCCTTGTCTCTCACTGACAACAGACACATCAACCTGTTTTCAGAAGTTTTTTGTAAGAACTCCTCACAAATACACAGACACATGCACAAACCTCCGTATCCCTGTTCCCAAGACTTAGCACAGCACCTGATCTGTCTGCTGGATGTAACCTACAGCAGTGACTTTTAAGTGCTGTATCAGTGACTTTTAAGTGCTGTATGTTAAGACGCCTATAGACTTGTTTTGTTTTTACTGATGACCAACCTAATGCATTCCAGTTAGAAAATGCTATTGTAGAATAAGGTCCAAAGGTACGTCTCATTTGTCTGGTTTTTCAATTAGTGTATCTGTCTCAAATTTATAAATACCTTTAAAAATCCACTTAGTGGCCAGCTCCTTAGGAGAGGGAAGATTCCTGAGGAGCAGGGTCTCCAGGTAGCTAAACCTCTCCCCTTGTAACTACTGGCTAGAGTACACTTTGAGGCTTTGTCACAGATAGATGTAAACAGATCTACTTGTCTCTAAGAAAAGATACATAGAAGAAAAAAGTTTAAAAAAAATGTAGAACAAAATTTTTGGCTTATGGGAAACTACTTGAACCCAGTGGGCTCTGTTTTTAGGGGGTCGATATAAGCAACTGTATTTAGTTGGTATAGTACTACAATTTGTACATGCACACACATTATAAGAAATGCTCCAAGCAGGAATCAAAGTCCAGTGAAGAAAACAAAGGGCAATTAGGGCAAGCAAATAAGTAATGGAAAGACAACTAAATTTTTGAAATGTAATTAAATACTTACTAATGCTTTAAAATTGGTGTTGCATAAGCCATGAATGATGTTCTGTAAAATAACAGCAACTAGTTCTGTGTAGACGGATTCTGGCGTGTCAGTTTTACTTTAAAATCTGCTCACTAATCTATCCCCTAATATTAACATTATTCAGTTCATTAAAGTCTACATTTACTGTATGACAGATGAGTTAAGGTATCAACAATAATGCATTTCAGCTTTTCACAGAAAAGAGCTATTCTGAAGAACTGAATACCAATGATCATTTCCATTGTTCCCGTGCACTGTGAATAATTCCTATGTCAAAGAAAGAAACCATTATAATAATGATGAAATTAAAAAAACCACAGCATACAACCACTCATTTGGAATGGTTAAGATAATGGTTACTATTATGTTTCTGCTTTACAGAAAATACTCTTCGCACATAGCTGCATGACCTGGTCTATCTTCTTGGCAGGCAGGGGCTCTGTGGGAGCTGATGAGGGATGCTCCGGGAACAGACCGCAAGCACCCGGCGTGGCCAAAGGCGAGCATGTGTGACTTGATACTGCATGCACTTCTCATGCACGCTCGCAGATCTATCTGAAGTAATTCCCCACAAATGTGGAAGACGCATCCCTCTGGACCCACCAACGCCCCAGCTGCTCTGCGGGAAGCC
>JANZLQ010000079.1:22701975-22754754 GCA_026212715.1 Elanus axillaris | reverse complement strand
AACACCCCCCACCCCTGGCCCACCATTCACCCTGTCTGCAAAAATGCAACCAGCTGGACTCATTTTTTTTTCCAGCAAAAGCATTTTAAAAAGCCTACGTCAGGGGAGAGGAACAACAACCTTTAGCGACCCCGGCTCGTTTCAAGTAACGCCTGAAGCCTCTGGCCCTTGGGTAAAAAGCCTGTTTGAGGTTTGGACACATACGCTGTGCTCAGGCCGTTCTTTTAGTTTGAGGGCTCTTGTGCCTTGATCGCCATCGTGCCACCCAGGTGGGTGATGGCAGGTAAATTTGCTGGTAGGGAAGGGTTTGAGGGTGAGAAGAGTGAAATAAGGATTAAAGGCATAAAGGTTATTCATCAATAACGTTCCTTCTTTCGCATTCCCAAAAGCAACAAGCTGCTGCTGCTGTGCAGTGTTGTTCTGCAACTGCAGCTTCTGCCAAATCCCTTTGTTCTTGCAAATCATGACCTCTTTGGACATAAGGCTTGTTGTCTGGCGTTGGGCTTTGTCTGCTGAGGATGGAGGGCAGGAGGACATAAAAAAGGGCAGATGAGTTCCTGTTATATTATCATGTTGGTTTTGGCTAGTTTTACATAGTAGCCTTTTGTATTTTAGAAACATTTTGACATTTTAAAATAAGTTTAATAGTAAAAGAATGCTGCAAGTCTTTCTTTTTTTCCATCCCTGCTCCAAATGCTCCAGGCTGGCTTCGCTCTTTCTTGTAAAGCCTGCTGCAACAAGGACTTTTTTGACAATGCAGACACTCTTGGCAGTACCCCTAAGCCATGAGGGGTGCCATCCAGCTGCAACATGCAAGGCTTGGGATTCGGGATGAACCTTGGTAAGCCTTGGGGATCTTCACTGAGCTCATGGTGCTGCAGCCACTGCAGGTCAGGCTGGGACACCTTTCCCTTCTCCAGGAGGCTCCCAACACAGCTCACCCACAGTCCAAATCTTTTCCTTGATGGCTTGTTATTAAAACTGTACAAATAATAAATTCTTCCTCCTATTAATCAAATCAGAAAGAAGGGCAACCAGGTTTATTTTAGATCAATCTGAAGTGAATGTTTCTGATGGTTCACTTTTCTCAGCAAAATGAAAAATCTTCCCCAAAATATGCTGTCTGAAGCCAGCCAGGAGGGCTTTGTTGTACTCGGTTTTAATCCTGCTGTTTGCAGTGCAGCTGCATCTGTCTGCTGACTTAGGGTGGCATTTGCAGACATTCTTCTTTAGCCCAAACCTGCCTTTTTTAGTGGATAAATGAGTCATCCCACCATGCCCCTGAGCTCTATTCCCATACTAGCCAGGGATGCCCAAGTGTCACCCAGGGCCAGCTTGTGACTTTGGCATCATGTGCTCTTGCCCCAGACAGGCAGAAAGGCAAATGGATGATTTCTAGACAGCTAGAAGAATTCTCTTCCAAAAATAGAGTAGGAAATCCTTAGCTGCCACCCAGGTCTAGCTGTTCACGAGAGAGGAGGAGTAAGGGGTCCAGAACATCAGCCGAGGTCTGGATTTGGCCTTTACGCTTCCACCACTGTAATGTGAGCCTTTTTGTCCAGCCTGCCAAGAGGCAGGGCAGTTAGTGTGCCTTGTTGATTAAAAAAAAAGAAAGTAAAGGTCCCATTAGACACTCTTCAGTTAGGGACTGGGCTAGGGATCTTGCTATCTTTTGAAAGTCAGATACATTGGAAATGAAAACATCATCTTCCTAACAGCCCACTCTGGTTCCCCTCCACTAACAATATCCCCTGCAGCCAGACCTGAGCTCTGCACCCCAGGACTCCTGCTTAAGGGATCTTAAAATTCGTATTGATTTCAATGGGATCTGGTTCAAGCCGCTTAACCATTTGCCCGCTGGAGCAAGGAGCCGGTCTCTGAGTTGCTGCCTATCACTCATGTGCTGCAGCAGAGCTCATCAGGCCCCAGGACAGCATATTCTCAGCTGTACCAAAGGAGAGTACATCATGTTTTGTCCTTGCAAAAGGTTGTTATAAATGGTTTAGTTTCAAGAGAGCTCAATTAGATCTGGGAACTCTTGCAACAAGTTCGTTCCTAATTATGGCTCAGACGCTTTGCAGTAGTCAAAAGACAAATGGATGCCGAAGAAAGAAGCAAACAACAGCGAGCATTTCCATGGTGTCCTCTTTGCTGCTCATTAGCTGTACCCTGTCCCGTACTAAATACTTCAAGCACTTCACTTTTCACTTCCAAGACTGTCGGATTTCTCTTCCTAAGTTTCCATGTCTTTCAGTGAGGAAGCCGAGCCCACTATCTGCCCTTTGGGAGTGTCTTTGCACTGTCCCATTGCCTTTGGGAGCCGAAAATTTAGAAAATGAACATTGCTGCACCTGAAACTGCCCTGTGCCAATGCTGTCACGCAGCAGCTTTCAATCTCCTTCCAAAGACTGCAGGAGTTCAGTCCTCACCGATGACTTCTAGCTAAGTAAGATAATGAAACCCTCGGGACATCAGACTGGCAGATGCTTTTTAATGGGACCTGATTGTCCTGAGTCCTGAGAGTGGCCTGGTTTCTTGGGGATTACAGTCGGCCTTATTTCAACTTTCATCTCAGCTAAATGTGGTCACCAAAGTCAGGTCAGTTCTTAGGGTGGACAGACTCTCTGTATATGCCAGCCCTTATAGCAAAAACCACCTGGCTGCTCTCTGCAGGTTCTCCTTCCTCCCAGTGCTGGTGCCAGCCCTGGGGTTGCTGTTCTGCAAGTCAAAGACAGACATTTGATTTCCTTTTCTCATTTTCCCCAGCTATAAAAATATACCTATGGATGGGATTATCATTAACAAAGTCATTAAATCGTGCCTTGGTCTTTGGTGCTTTGTTTGCAGTGACTCATACTGTAGTTCTTGCAAGTATGGGTCAAACAGGAGCTGGTGCTCAGCGGCCACAGTCCTTGCTCTCCCCCATCCTGAATGCTGACCCCTCCAAGGCAGCAGGAAGGACTCTCCTGTTGACGACTGAGACGCAGGGTCCCTGAGCCAAATCTTCTTTCCAGTTAAAGCAACAGCAAACTGGCTGCTGGTACCCTGACAGCTGTAAGCAGTGGTTTTTGTCCTTTGGGACCCGTCCCATGTCCTGTCGCAGCAGCCTCGGTGCAGGTGCAAGGCTGGACCCAGTAAGGGGTTGGGCTGGTTCCTCCCTCCTTGTCTTCCAGGTCCTTGTGCCACCACGCTCACGTGTTGTGCCTGGGAGCGGGTGACAGCTCACATAATGCCGACTGGCAGGTGACCACAGGAAATGCAGCACGGGTCACGTCTCTGCAAGTCAGGCTCAACTTAAGTCTCCCAAGATGCGTCACTAAAACTCTTAGGGCTAAATCCCTCCCTGCATAAGTGCAGCCAGCAGCAACCCTGCAGCAGAGATGTGCTCGGCCTCCCGACTTGTGCCCAGATGCACCCCCCTTGGCTGCCACTGCTCTCTGCGTTTCTAACTCGGCTTGTCAAACTGCTTGTCACAAGATCTCCTTAACCACTGCTTTATCTTTCAGGAGCCCAGAGCAACTGGAAAGATTTTACCTTTCCATACCTGAGAGCAAGGTGTGCAGCTGGGGACTGAGACCCTGCTGGGCTGCCCATTGTTGGGGGGATGTGACCATCCAGCAGCTTCGAGGTGGCTGTGATCTGGGGAGCCTTGCTTAGAAAAACTGTCTCTTGCACAGCAGCAGGGCTTGAGACCACTCACGATGCAGTTCAGCACTGTTCCCTGCCTCTTACAGGCAAGGAAAGGGAGAAGGGATGGAATGTGGCTGGCTCCTTGGCAGACTGGGGGTACAGCCTGCCTCCTGCCTGCTTGTGCCCTGCCTTTGCTGAAGGTAGGCACTCGCAGGGGGTCAGGGTGGCCTTTGGGTGGTGATTACACAAGGCACTTCAGGACATGGTTTAGTGGGCATGGTTGACAGTTAGACTCGATGATCTTAAAGATCTTTTCCAACCTAAACGATTCTATGATTCCTCATGGCACCTCTTTTTGCAAAAAAGGCTGGCACTACCCAAGTATCTCTCCCGTAACGTGTCCCCATGTGAACCCAGCCATGTCCTAACCCCACAGCTCTCATTTCTTGCCAGTCAGGTCCGAGCAACCCAGCCAGCCTGCGCTCATCTCTCCCCCTCCTTGTCTTTCCTTCTCCCCTCCTCTCCTGGGATCCTGTCTCTACTAAACTGGTCTCACCAGTCTCCATCTAGATTTCCTGCCTGTCTGAGGCAGGTTGTCACACATGTCCTGGGCAGGCATTTATCTGCCCACTTCCCTTGCACCCCGCACCAGGGAGCCTTGCATCCTCCCAGAGCAGAGGCAGGGCACCCTGCCCCTGGCAGGACAAGCAACAGCACCTCTCTCCAGGGTGAGAGGGAGGCCTTATCCTTTCTTTCCCTGTGAGAAAAAGATCAAAATAACATCCACACTCCCCCCCCAGGGTGGAGCAGACACCCGCCAAGTATCGCCCTGCTACCCACAACAACGTCGCTGTAACGAAGGACCTTGTTTCATACAGGCAGCGGCTTCAGAAACATTTAGTAATTAGTGCCGGAGACAGCAAAGAGCTTTGTAGGAAAGCTGAGAGTGTTCCCGAAACTGCTCGTTAAATCTCCGGTTCCTTAAAGCCGAGCCACTGCCTGGCGGCTTCCCACGCAGGGCAGGGGCAGGCAGGGGACTGGGCTGCACCAGCCCCCTGCCCACCCTCCGGCCCACACCCCGGCCAACACACTCAGCCCTCTGCCTTGCAGCGAGGTGCCCTGTCTCCCCTCCGAGGAGCTGTGTCCTTTTCGGGCTGAAGATATCTGCGTGGTCAGTGCCCGGTGGCTGCAGCGTCCTCAGCCGGGCGGGCACCGGGCTTTGCTCCTCTTCCCCTCAGGGACCTTTGCGGTGGTGGGCACCGTGGCCAGACCCGGCACCCCGTGGCTTTGCGAATGAGGTGGGTGTGTTTGCAGGGTGGCCTGGAGACTGTATGGGAAGGTGTGATAAAAGTCATGCTTGCTTTTCTCCTGATGGCTCCACTGTTAACACACGCTGCTGCTCTGCTCGGTCACAGCTTCGTTTCTGGGTGCACACAGAGGGGGGCTAGAGCAGAAGAGGCCTTTTGACTCTAGGAAAAGGTTTCATTCAAATGCTCTTTAATTATCTGCGACAATAAGTGATTAAAGGCAGCCTATAAAGTTACAGCTCTAGGACACTGCTGAAATGTCCATGCTTGAGACCAGCTGGGTGGATATTATTGCAATTAGGACATTGTTTTAAGTTACCTGGCGGTGGGTTGGTCCCATCTGGAGAGGAAGAAGCGAAGGGGGGATCTACCCACTGTCATCAACCACCTCCAGGGGTTGGTGAGAAAGTGGACCCAGACTCTTCTTGGAGGTACATAGCAAGAGGCAACAGGTGCAAGTCGCAGCGAGGGAAGTTCTGGTTAGAGAGAAAGAAAAATGTTCACCATGGGGATGGTGAGACCTTGGATCTGGTGCCTGGGGAGACAGTGGGGTCTCTGCCCTGGGGACTGCTCATAGCTCAGCTGGACCAGACCTCAGCAGCCTGCTTCAGCTTTGCAGGCCAGCCCGGCGCCAAGCAGGGGCTAGACAGAAGACCCTGGACCAGGCCCCTTCTGCCCAAAGCTCCTTTGTGATTCTGTGATCCACATCATCCACGTCCACGAGATTTCTGAGATTAACCTGAGAGTTTACCCATGCACCACATCACCAAGGTTGCTATAGCACTCATGCCAACAGGGCAGTGTTGGAGTTAACCCCTGAGACTCCCTAAAATAATGCCCTAAACCGGCCTCAGCCCCGCAGGATCGCAGCCTCCAACACCTCCACAACTCCCCCAAACAGCCACAGCTCAGGGTGGACCTGGATTTATTATGTTAATAATAAATTATTATTATTATAGGGGAAATCACGGGAGTTTCAGGTGAGAAGTTTTCGTCCGTCTCACAGGTAGGTTTGTCAGTCAAGGTGTTTGACACGAACTTTGAGCTGTGGTAGAGGTTCACCTCCTCCTTGCCAGAGACAGGGAGATGACAGCAGGGAATCTCTATGGTTTGGGGACCTTGCATTTTTGTTTGTTACACAGATGAATATGAGAGACTGAAAGACAGGTGCTGCGCAGTGCTGGACCCAGCTGCCTATAAAAATATACTGTTCCATCCATCTCCACATAATAAACACATTAAAAAGGAACGAGGTGTGTCTCTAACTGTCTCCAAGGCTTTACATGGGCCAAGCTGCATTTCTTTTTTTCCTTTTTACAACAAATGGAAGTAGAGCAGTGGGCTGGTTTCAGGGGAGAGAAAGGAGTGGGAGGCAGAATATCACATCCTATTTCCTCTTTTAAACACTTGGCAAGGGAGCGAACTTTCCATTCCCATCTGGCACAAGCAGACTAAACACAGGTTCCTTTCTGATAGCCATCTGCACTCTTCTGCTACCTTTTCCCATCAGTCTTCTGCAGGCAAAACGCAAACCTGCACACTATTTAAAGATACTTGAATTTAAGGAGTGTATCCAAATGATCTCTTTTAGTTACCTTCTTTCCAAGTCACTGAGCAGTGAGTGCCAAGCCAAACAACAACCCTGGTTAATCAACAGGCTCAGGACATGAAAGCAACTCCATTTCCTATTTGTGAATGCACAGATGTTGTTTATCTTGGATCTCCCCTTGTTGGTCCCGTGGGATTAAATCACAGGCCTTTAGGTGGAGCATGAGTGATTGCTTTTCTATCGAAGCAGCCTGCAGCAAGCCTCGGCCAGCCCCACCGCTGTACCGTCCTCCTTCCCATCTCCCTAACGATGGGTCTCTCTACTGGTCCAAGGGATCCCCACAAGAAGTGGGGTGTATTGTAGCACCCGGGAGCATCAGCTCTAGAAATGCTTGTTGCTGCAGAGCCGGGTTATCTCCGTAAGGACCTGCACCAGACACACCCTCAGGATGGTGAGGCTGATAGCCCTCAAGACACAGGCGCTAGCAAGACTGGGTCAAAACAGGCACTGATAAGGGAGAGGAGCTTCCTTTCAGATGTGGATGTGGGTGCCTGGTGCCTCTGCAACTCCGTGTTCATCCAGCCAGTCCCACCTTGCAAGCCCAGTGTGATTTTGGCCAGGTCAGGGAACACCACATTTCAAGTGAGGTGCTGGTGCAGTAGCCCTATCCCATCTCTTGCTTCCAGGCACCGCAGCTGAGCCGCAGGTTTTGACCGTGTCCAACATACCCGTTAATCTGTTGGCTCCACCTGTGAGCAGGCTTGGCCCTCATGTGTCCCACAGTGGTGAGACCCTGTGGTCCACGGCCAGGTAAATAGGACAATTCTTCCTCCATACAAACCAAGATGTTCTGAAGGTCCAGGGACATTTGCCACCTGATGCCAGCTCCAGCCACCTTGCTCAGCCCCAGCAGGGGTGGCTGCTAGTTCTCCTGCCAGCTTACGTAGCCTTTAATTTCAAGTGGAGAAGGCCATCCTTGTCCTTCCTCATGCCTGCCAAACTGCTACAGAGCCTGGCTAGCATGGCCCGATCAGCAAACCCTCCCACAGGGGTGGCCATGCATCACGGAGGTGTTGGTGATGCTCATGCGTGGGGTTTGCAGAGCATTTTGAGAGGCTGCTTGTGGGATGAGTGCCACTTCTTGTAGCATCAGTTGTGACTGTGCTTGCAACCTGCTTCCTCAGCTGTCGAGTGCTCTTTTTTGGGGAGGGGGGAGGGAGGCATGGTGATAGATTTCCGTGTTGCAGAAACACCCTGACTGCAAGACAAAGCTGGTGGTGGCTGAGGCTGTGTTTGGAAAGACACCTTCCCACCCACAAACCCTCTGGTGCCGTCTGCCTAGGAAAACGGGAGTTCCCTCTACAAAACCAGCACACAGGCTTTCTCCGTAACTGCGAAACAGCAAGCAGTTCTGCATATGGTGTAACTCGTCTGTCCTGTACGTGAAGAGAAATTGTTGCGTACCCCCACGCGGGGCCAGGCTGTGGCCGCTTCCTACAGAGGCAGCGGTGCGGGGATGCTGCAGGGCCGCGTGTTCCCGGCAGAGAGCGTGTCCCGCACACGCCGGTGAGCGCAGATGGCCTCGCACACAAGGAGGAGGAGGAAGAGGAGGAGGAGGAGGAGGAGGAGGAGGAGAGCTGTGGACCCAGACCTCGGCAGCCAGCTGCTTTCCCTGCTCACCAGGGCTGTGGATGCAGCTTTTAGTCTGCCTGACACCAGTCCGGAATGACTCGAAGACCTGGGCAAGCATCAGCTTGTGCCACTGGTGCAGCTCTGGAGGCAATTTTTCCCTAACAGGCTTTCTGCAGGAGTTTCAGTGCCCAGGTTTCAGTGGCAGGGATGGGGGCTGCCCCCACCTACGGGGGCCACCGCCTGTCCTGGGTACCCCCAGCAGCTGGGAGCGGTACCCACAGCAGGGCAAAGGGGGTGGGTTTTCCCCTGGTGCAATTGCACTGATGTCGGTAGAGGTAGGTGAGGAGAGAATTGGTCTCTAGTGGCATGACTGAGCTGGCTGATTACAGTTTTTCAACAGCAGTCACAAATTTAAGATAAAGCCCGTCCCTTCCCCGGCGGGCTGACCAGACGATGCAGCTGCCAGAGGACAGCAGCCGTCGGGGCCACTTCCTACCATGGGAAGTATCCAGAGCCATGTAAAACTAACCACAGTGACCCTTGCTGGGGGCCTTGCTGGAAGGAAGGGTTATGTGGTGAAGACTGTGTCCCACCCCCACGCCTGTAACCGTATGGGATGTGAGGAGCTGGAGCCAGGGTCCTTTCCCTGCTGCTTTGGGAATGGCAGAAGTAGTGGCGGGTGAGAGGAGTGAGGAACCGTCCTCCTGCATCGTTATTCCGAGTCGTAGGTCATGAAGCAGGGAGCAAGATGCCTCCCTGGGAGCAGGAAGCCTTGTCCCCACTGGGCCCAGGTTGCAGCCTTTGGAAAGGGAAGGAAGAGCTGCTGCTGAGCAGGTGCAGGGCTGCAGAGCTGAGCTACTTCAGCTATTCATTCCTCGAGTCCCCAAAGAAGCAATTACTGCATCGATCCCTGTCTTAGTGAGCTCTTGGGGCAGAAGGCAAAAGGATAACTAGCCTTTGCTCTTAAGTAGGAAGCTGAGGATTTTTATGGGATTACTTCTTGCTCCTTGACAGATGTAGGTCTTCTTAGGTCAGAGTTAAGGTCAGTGCTGAGCATCACGGTTTGATTTAATAGGCACCAGTAAGAAGCTTTCTTCAAGACCAGTATGGGACAGGCTTATGACCATACAAGACCACGCTGGCTCTTGCACACATGTGCACGTGCAGGAGAGAGCAAGGAGACAAGCACTGCCAAGACCCCTGCGGTCAGAGTCCCTCTCTCCCGAGTGCCTGGATGCACTCCCTGAGCCCAGACGTACCACGAACCCTGAGAAGCTGATGCCTGCGAGAAGCCAGACCTCCCAGCTCATCCTGGTTCAGGTGTCCTCTGCCCCTCACCTGCACTGTGGCTGTATCTCTTCCTAGTCCGCCTTTAAAAGGCTTTTATCCAACAACCAGTGGAGCTTGGGGCTCAGTGCTGGGTAAGCAACTATCCTGCTAACTTCATTAAACTTTCAGTACTGATTTTTCTCTCCTCAGTCCTCTCAACTCTTCTTAACAAAGCTAACCCTGCTGGGTAAACTCCTGGGGGCAGCCTTGCACCCACCCGTTCAGCCTCTGCCACGCTTTGTGGTGAGGACGTGATGATTTACCTGCACTTAGAGAAGCCAAAGCTAGAGCATTGGTTCTGTTATATTGGGACAGATGTGCCTGACATTGATAACGTTAGTCCTCTTTCCAAGCAAAAATAGTATTACTGGTGTAAAAGCTGCTTTGTGCTATTATAGCAGCAGCCACAGCGGAGAGCCGCATTGCTTTAATTACGGCAGTGGAGCTAAACAAGTACAACAGCAGAGACGAGATCCTACAGAAACAATAAATTCCCCGGTGAGCTCCTGTGTTTTGGTGCCTTCCTGTTGCTTGGGTTTACACATTGCCTCTCTGCCTCTTAGGCAGGGGTCTCGACTCTGTGCTTCTCTCCCTGCTGTCGCCCTGGTGTTAGCAAGTGACCTGCCAGAAAGTGGGAAGGGCTCGTGTTGCCTCTAGGGTCAACTCTTCTCAGGGAGTAACTACTCATCTGACCAACAGATTGAAAAAGGGAAATAACTACCAGCAGGTCACCCTGATAAAAAAATAACCCCATTAATAAATAAAACGCTAGTGTAATAAAAAGGTGAAATTCAGTGATCCAGTAACAGATTCAATTTTTTAAATGAAAATATCTTCCATACACCAATTCCAGCCAAAATGCATTTCACTTCCCCTGATAGAATATAAATATTAACCCAGACAGTCTTTGTTCTTAATGTGTCCTTTTGTATTGGCATGATCTGGAGCTGTGCTGGGAGCTCGCATCTCCCGCTGGCTTCCTTCTGGACGCTGGGTCCTCAGTCCATTTCCAGAGCAGACCAGCGAGGACACCTTCTCCTCCCCTGAACGTGGGGCTCCACTGCTCATCCATGCTGTTTTGGAGCAGATCTCCTGCAAGTGCTGTCAGGGTTCAGCAGAAGGGTGGAGATGACACCTCCTTTTGCAGGAACCTGAAGGAGGTGCTAGTGGGACATCTAAGCCATGTGAAGTCAGTCCCCATCAAACCCCCATGCCTGGGATTCTGAGCCCCATTCTCTGCTGCTCATTGGACTTTACCTTATTGCAAAATGGCTGTGAAACTCTGCCCTTCTGGTGGGAGCAGTAGGCAAGGAAGAGGGCGAGGGAAGAGTAAAGATGATGCTGTTTCAGCCTCTTGGCTGTTGGCTCCAAGAAAAAACAAACCTGACCAACTGCTAGTTTATAAAAGCACAGAAAGCGAGGGCACGGACTGCTTTTATATCCCCTTCCTTTGCCCCTCTGGCCATCCTCCATGATTTTTATGCTGCGTCCACACAGAAAGTCAGGGAAGAGCTTTGCATCCATCAACTTCCCCTTGTCCCCATCATGGATACCAGCCCCAAGTGGCACCCTGTAGACTACATGGGGGCATGTCCAGGACCAGGCATTGGGTGAAACACTGGCCAGGATGGACATGGGGCTAGAAGAAGAATGGGGAAAACCGTGGAGAAAACAGGGTCATCGTATTTTAAGTTTCTTGAGCTAGAGATGCGACTCTGTCCTCCGTCCTTTCCTCCCCTCCATCACCACCCCCTTCCGCTCTCCTCCCGGTTATCTACAGCAGCTGTCACCACATGAGTGAAGGCGCCAGTTCAGTAAAGCCCTTAAGCACAAACTTAATTATCAGGACAAGCTTAAGGGCTTAGCTGAATTGGGCCTGCAGAGCTGGATGGAAACCTGCTGAGCCACCCCAGGCCAGCCTCACCGGAGGGCAGCTCCACCCCAGCCCCTTCCTTCCTGGGGGTCAGTGTAAAATAAAACCAGAAGTAACGGTGCAAAAGCGGATCCAGTTCCCGGCCCCTTAGCAGCCCATCCGGGTCTGTAAGATCAAACCCCTCCACTCTGCCAGCCATCTCTCATCCTTCTCGCTCCTTAACATGGGGTGCAAATCCCATTTTTCCTCTCTGCTCCCCAACCCGCCCCACAACCAGGTGCACGGGGCAGGACGGCCACGTGCTGAGTGGCTTTTCCTTCTCAAGCACCATCTGGAAGCCACTGAGAAATGTGATGCTATGTGGAAAGTGGCTGGAAAGAATGACACTGTGAGAGACTATTTTTTTTCCGAGGAAATAAATAGACTGTGTACCACAAGCACAGAGAGGAGACGAGAGGGTTTGTGCTGGGTCAGCAGCAGGTAGGGCTGTGCAGGGATGGCCTGGAGTTTGTCTGAGCTGTAGTCACTGCCTCTTAGGAAGCTTTTGCTGGGCAGAGACATATGGGACAGTCTCTGGTGATGCTAGCAAGGTAGCCGGCTGGGGGGGGCAGCAGTTTCAACCAGTCCGTAGCATCCCTGGGCACACAAATTATTTATAAGTGGGCAATGAAACATGGGGGAGCAAAGCAAGCTACTGCATTCTGCATGGCAGCTCCCATGTGTGCAGGGGCCAGGAACTGGGGAGAGGCTGACCACCACTGCCCTCTTGGCCGAGGAACGGGAGGTTTAATGTCTCAGGTGCTGGCGAGGCTGTCAGGCGAGCTGGAGCTCGAGGCTCGGCTTTGACTTGGTTGCGGCAATGGCCTGGATTCAACTATTTCAAAGGGCACCGGCCGGTCAAATCGAGCCCCAAATTTAAATTTGTTAAAATAACTTCTTGCAAAACATTAAGATGGAGAGAAATGTTTCCATGGTTTTGTTTTTAAATTCCAAGTGGGAAGAGTTTATTTTTTCACTAGGAAACTTTCCCCATAGGATTTGCGATGCTGGCTGGGAGACAAGAACCAGCAAGCTCCGCTCCCGAATGGAGGTGACCCCAGGGGTGACCCTGTGCCGGTCACGTCGCCTCACACAGCCTCAACTACCCCCTCGGCAAAAGGGAGGTGGCAGCATGAAGGGCTGCGGAGAGTCTGGGATGCCAGCGCTGCTGCAGGGATGCTTAGCCTTACCGCTCTCCTGCAGTTAGCCCCTGTGGCTGTTGGATCTGAATCTGGATGAGTAATATGGTTATATTTGCATGGTTAAAGGTAAATGCAATGAAAACTCTTACATGGCAAGCAGGTTAGGGGAAAACCTGGGGAAATGACCCCCCAGTAGTTTTATTTCTCCTTGGCTCTGGTTATGCACAAATGCCTTCTGTGGGGATAGCGATTGTCTGTTCTTCGCCGGCATGCTGCTCCTGCTAGACTGCTGCCGATTCATAATGTATGAGTGAACGGCTGTTATCACTTGTTTGTCTTCTGTTGGTTTATACTGTCCTGAAAGACAAAATATTATAGAGATTTATAAAATTAACTGAAGAAAAAAAAAAAAAAAAAAAAAAAGAACTCCTTCCTAATAAGCACTTCTGTAACAAATCTCCAGGAAGGAGAATATAAAGAGATCATATGTATGTGCAACAGTGGATGGATTTCTTCACTCCCAGCTGATAGGCAGATTAGTGATAAGTATAGCATCAAGATCCATACACAAATACAGCACACATAATTTTGCAGAACTACTACTTTTTTGTACTACTACTACTACTTCTCTACATTTAGTACAAAACTAATGAATGTCTGTTCATTAACAAAAGTGTTCACGGAGATGTGAGCAGTTAATCCCTCAATGCTCATAGTCTGAACATTGTGACTCTAAAGAAAAATGCATCCTTGCAGCATCTTCAGCATCAAACTCAGGCATTTTATTAATTAACCTCTTAAGGTATGCTATCCTTTGCTAATGGGGGCATCTATCTGCTGTTCTCCATGAGTCTGCTCACAGATCTCACGCAGAAAGGAAAACAGTTTTTAAAACAGCTTTCAGAATACAGACATGAAATCACAAACATATTTCACATTAGAAAAAAATGTTGATTAATACCAGAAGACAAAAAAAGTCTGTTTAGAATCCACTGGTGATGTGAAAATAACTCATTCAGCTTTTTCACTTGGAATTTTGATAGTTAGAATGAAAACCTGATCCTGTTTAAATCAATATGAATTTTATTACTGACTTTAGAGGCAGAGGGTTTTCGATTAATATTAGAAATAAGATTACAAGCCTTCAGCCTAAACTCCATGTAAGGCCCACAGTTGCTCACAGTGGAGTTTAGTCATGACTTTAGTCACCTTTCTTTGGACCCAAGCAGTAAACAGCACCCAGCTCCCTCCCAATAATCAAACAGAATAAAACTGATGATTGTAATCAAAGCAAAATAAGCTATGAAACTGAAGACTAATTGTAAAAAACCTTTTCTGTTTAAATCACAAGTTTTCAGGTAAGCCAGCAGTGTATTGTCAGGAGTCTCTATCAAAAGTCTCTCCAGTTTTGCTGCAGTTATACCCTGCCACAGAGCACTAGATAAACCTCAGACGATCATGCTTTAAAGTGAATTAAAGTACTGCATATGCCCAGTGCAGTTCTTTCACTGCAGGCAAATCATAACATGTTCTGCAGACTAGACCATTAAATTTCAAATAGAAAATCACTACTTTCATTTTTAGCTTGCTTGAAATGCACTTGGTTATAGCCATTTTTTGAAGCCAAAATGATTCATCTCTGATCTATGTTGAATACAAGACTGTTGGCAGCAATACTTTTGTTTACATTAAATACAGCTTACTGTGTGATGTGGACATGATCCTATTCACACTGAAATCCAAAGGCAAAAAAATCCTTTTGTTTGAAGACAAGAGGCTTCAGTTCTGATCTGATTGGTTGAGGATAAAATAATATGGTTTACTTAGAGTAAAACTAGCAGCATATTCAGCAGGATAGAATAAAGTAAGAGCCCCTAGGTTCCCTCCTTGCATTTTAGTTAAGAGGCACCATTTCTGTAAGTTTTCAAGACATGCCACTTCATGTGGACCTCAGCCATGCCTGTACTCATCACTTTGGCAACGGGCTAGTAATGAGATATGCCCAAGTAGTGCTCCTTGAAGTGCTATTACAAAGTCAGTGACACTCATATTCCAGAGTGAAATACTACTAAGAACACTTCCTTGTAAAATACATATTCAATTTTTGTACCATTTTTTTCTGTTAATATAAACGCTTACTTAGAAAATCTCTCTGCTGACAATAATTATATCAGGACTGTTACATAAGACAACACCCAAACCCAGAGCTTTAGAATATATATTTATATATATATCGATTTACACAGTTACAGTGTATACCTAAGATGATTTTTAAATAATTGTAGTTGTTCAAAAGTTAAAGAAGCTTTTTTATTATTTAAAGCAGCCCCCAGAATACTGATGCTTCCCAGTCAGGGTGAGATCTGAAACTTCATCCCGTGTAGCTAATAAAAGGAGGACAGGTAGTAGACTGCAAGCAGACTGTCTTCCTGCTGAAAGGTGCAGTTCCACATGAGTCATAACCTCCCAGGTAGGTTTCAGTAAAACTTTTCCACCATAGAAGTCTAAACCAAACATTTTATTTCCTAACAGGTGTGAGCCCAGTATCCACCTACACCACAGTTAAGATTCATCCCAGCACTATTTCTCCCAGGCTCTGCTCCAAAGCCACCGTGATGTACCACAATGCCTCTGGCACAAAAAAGGACCAAGGCACTCAATTATCTGCCCTGCAAACTCTATCTTACAATGTCATGCAATACAAATACCAGCAAAACAGATGTCCTCAAGGACAGTCTCACTCAACATGCCAGTTGTAATCAATCTAGCCACTGCTCACCCAGACATCAAAGGTACCACACATCCCCTTCCCTCTCCTGAAGAGAGGGTGGACACCAGCCTACACAGCCTGCAGTACGGCCTACACTGAGAGCTCCACTTCGCTGCTCTTGGGAGCGTAACTCATCTGGTTTCACTGAAAATAAACCAGGCTAGCACTGATCTCTCAGTTAAACTGTACCATTCTAACGGATTTTGAGCAACTGTAGCCTGCTGATGTCTGTCAGAAACCTGCTGGACATTTTAGGCTATAGGTATCTAATCAGTACTAACATAAACAAGTCCCCCACACCGTACTAGTTACACTGGGGTAGGGATCAGTTACCCCAGCCACAGAACAGGTGTACAAGGCACTTGGTATATCCAGTTATGCAAAACACCCGAGATTTTAACAGAAAGCTGACAAATTCCCAGAGACAGGTATGCTGTTAAAAAAACAAGACTTGTATCTAGCTTGGGTCTGGAAGGAATACAACACTACACCAGTGACGTACATGTCATTCATCCAGTTATTAAGGAGTTAATTACCTAATGTCAGTGGCTTTGACACTTCTAAGGCCAAGCCTGGACCTGCTGCCATGCAACACCCCACAAAAGGCAGTGATTGCTCTCTTTCATGTATGAGTAGACAACACTATCCCCATAACTTCACCATATTCTAATTTAAATTAAAAAAAAAAAAAAACAAGCCACCCAACCCTCATTGATAGATGGATGATCAAAGATCATCCAGGTTAACTAAAATATGGAAAACACAAAAATTGGACACTGAAGGTTTGCCTTGTCCTAGGCGCACTCAGACATTCTCCCAGAATGAAGACATTTTCACTCTTTTACATTCAAACTGTTCACATCTATGCACTTTAGAGTTGTCTGAAGGCTTTTGTAAACTCAGCTATTACCTGGCTGTCACTGCCTGCCATGAGAGCAAAACCTTCTCTTGGGAACGCTGTGAAGAAAGGCGGCACTGACACCATGCTTTGAAGATATTTTCAAAGCCTGAAATTAGCTGCTAACAGTTCCTCAAGAAAGTGAATTGAAGGATTTGGGAATGTCACATTTTGGCACAGAAGCAGCATAGTATGATAATCAAGTGCTGACAATGGAAAGCAAGTAAAATAAGAGTAAACATCACCTCCACTTGCACAGCTACATTTAAAATAGTCCGTCCAGGCTGCTGTACTCAGAAACCAAGATATGCATTTTGCTCAGTTCAGAGTTGCTGGTTTTGATAACTTCACATTTTTGAAAGAGAAATACCACTTGACTCCACTGTCTGCTAAACAACGGGAACTCGTCTCTTGTCCTGTTCAGAGTTGCAATAACCCAAACAACACTAGAGCTTTCAGCATAGGTAGGGCAACAATTATCAATTAAGCAAAATTATTTGATTAACAACACTGTTTGGAGGTGAAAGGGGCAGTTTCTCATCACTATATACCTGAGGTAACGCTTTAACATATGTCCTCTATATCACTCTGCTTTAGTCTGTCATTACAGGATTAAATCCTGATTTTAAAAAATAGAATTAGCAAAAAAACATTGCATGTTCTTACTGAAACTAGAGTACATCTACCACTAAAGGTAAGAAGGCAAGAGTATGCTAATATTCAAAGACTGAGATGCCTGCACGTTTGTATTGACTTCTTTTTGTCCACATGTATGTTCAGTATTATTAAAGCTCCTCCTGATCTGATAGGAAAGCCTTCTCTGGACTTCTTCCCTCAGTACCTCAGTAAGAATCAAAATTTTTCCATTTTTCACCTCCACATTTACAAGCACGATCATTCATCCTTTTTGTAATAAGAAAAAAAAAGCTACTCACCAAAATGCTTATTTGTGTATTCACTGGTCAATTCTTATTTTGGGGCGTAAATCCACTTAAGTCAGTAGAGCCAAGCTATGTCAGAGGAGAATTCAGCCTTTTCTTCCTAGACATGATATCATCATACAACACCAAGATCCAAGCAGCTAAAATAGCTTAACAACCCAAATTATACTAAGGAAGTCTACCCTTCAAATACACACCAGTGAACCTTATATTCATTATGCAACTGCTTTTTTCAGGTGAGAAAATAAAAAAAAATATACTCCTGGTCATGAAACCCAATTTCAAGTTCATTCCTTAAGGATTGTAAATGCATTATCACAGATTAACTGAACAATGGAAAAGAAAAATACCCATCTGTTTAATCTTACTAGTGCAACAAGTCCTTAGAGTCAAGACTTTCCAGTGTCTTCAGCTGATACAGATTAGAATAGCTTCAGTTAGGTCCACAGGGCAATTCACAACACCTGAAAACACCCAATGTTCAAACAACTATTACAAAGCAGTTGGCTGTACTGTTCCAGGTGGCAAATCTAAAGGAAATGTTTGAATAGTTGAAACACACAGCTGTTGAAAATTCAAAACACTGTTGGTATACCAAACAGCAGAATACTATAAGCCTTACTGTGTTCTTCTATACAATGTTTGCTCTCAGATATGTCATGAAGGAGAAAAGGTATGTAACTCCATTGTTGAAACCAAGTGGCATAACTAGGCTTCAAAATATTTCACTGTTTGACAAGCCAACTGGTGACATAGCTGTTTTGACAGCAGACATTCAAGTCGTTGTCTCCTATTGCTGCATTCACTGCACAAACAAGATGCTACTCAAAAAAAGCTGTGTTTCACAGAAGCATTTAAACAGACAACATTTACTACATTAAGCACTAATTTAAGACCTAATGAACTTAGACTGGGAAGTGTAAGATTTCTGTTTTATGGAAAAGGCTATTTTGCTGCTAAATTCTTCTGGTGATTTATTTGAGAAACGGATGCCTCATTAAAATAAAAAGCAGAGTAGATTGCCACTAGAAAATGAAGAGGACCACTATTTCCCTCCAAGTCATTTTACAGATATTACAATACCTATTTTTGCCTGCCTTCATAAGCCAGACCTGAAACAGCTAAGACTGGTAGCAGTCAATCTGGCATATCCACATCTCTATCATTCTAGTGGAGTTCTAGGCTCATTAGGATCGAAGTTACATATCAAAAGTCTTGATCATTTATTAACATCATAGTCTAGACAGAGATAAAAGATAGGGGGGCTGCATATTATGTATGGGCAGGCACGAGAAAACTCGTATCTGTGCCTCACTCTGTACTGACCACATTGATTAAGCCTCCTCTTCTGTAAAAAAGAATTCTGAGTCTGACCTCTCTACCCTACAAAACTTAGAATAATTTTGAAGAAAACAGTTATTACAGCCACACAGGTAAACAGGATGCAACAAGACACATTTTCGCTGTTGTAGGCTGTTCTGAAATACTAAGGAACTACCCTTCATTGCTGAGAAGTAACTTTCAAGAACAGAAAACACAGTACATCTCACCAGTCTGAGCTTCAGTAAAATATCTGGTTTGGTGTCACATGAGACATTACTAATTCAATTTGATAAAGTATACTTTAGTAGATGAACTGTAAAACAGGCAGGCTGGCTTAAGAAAAATGACAGCTGATTTTTCATTTTTTAAACTAATATTACCAAAACAAGTTCCTCTAAGGTTCCTCTTAGGTGGAACATATATCATTGAGCTTTTTTTGCATTTCTGCAGTTAATACAAATGCCTGTCTAAATTTAAGAAGTACAAAGGAAGAGGATAGATATACCTTACAGAAAGGATATTACCTGGAGGACAGAATCAGTAGAAATGAGGTGAAATTCAACCAGACAAACTTGTAAGGATATGCTCTTACAGATCAAAACTGTAAATTTCTGTTACAGCTGGAACATCACTAAGTAGAAATAAATGGGGTACACAGGACAGAAGTGTTCATCACGCACAGCACCACTAGCACTTGTCATGAACACCTTAAGTTACTGGTTTACCATATGCTCCGGTGCAGCTTCAGCGAAGGTGCAGTTCACCACCTTTTTGATATTCGGCTGAAGGGCAAAGTGCTGTAAAGTGTTCTGGTACCGCAGCCACACAGATTACCACAGCAATGGGAATCCAGCATGCCTTCTGAGCTTTCCACTCAACTTGAGAGTTTCTTTTACACTACACTAGTGTTATGTAAAAGCAAGGAATGTTTGCAGTCTTAACAGCCATAAAATAAACAAATATGCCTGGTAAGTTAGAGACAAAAGGAAACAACAGTGAGTTCACCCAAGTCATGCACAAAGATAAACTGGGATGAAGTTCTGCAGAGGGCCGTAAAGGTGGCTATGGGGCTGCAGCACATGAACATACAGCAAGTGTCTAGGAGAACTTGCTTGTCTACATTGTAGAGAAGAAGTCAAGAAAGCATGTAGTCACAGTAAGAAATCACAGAACCAGAGTCTCATCAAAGATGCACAATAAGAAGAGGAAATGATCACAAGATGCAGTAAAGGGAATTCCTTACAGGAGAGTAAGTGCAGGAACAGGTTGCCCGCACGTTATGGAGCCCCTGCCATTACAGATAGTCAAAGCTCATCTGGGAAGGGCCCTGAGCAATCCGCTCTAACTTGGAAGGCAGCTAGACTACATGACCTCCAAAGGTTCCTTCCAACTTAAATGATCCTATCACATAACAAAGAGCCACACATTTACACAGTATACAGAAGAGAGTAATGCTGCATCACTTTACTTGCATTTGGCTGAAATTAGACTTGAACATGGATTCATGGAAATAGGAGTCTGGGGTAAGGATGCCCCATTCCTGGCTTTAAGGGGTGTCAAAAGAAACCTCTTCCTCATACAGAAAATATTAAAAGAAATGTGTATAACTGTATAAATACTGGGGAAAAAAAAAAACCAGCATTGGCAAGTGGTCTGCAAAACTCCCAACTCCTAACAGAGCTTGTAGACATTTAGTCAAGAGGCATTATCAGTACTTTTTTCTTAAAAGTTTAAAAACAGTACACTTACTGTTCCAAGACAATAAAATATCATTTAATGCTATTCACTTTAACTTTGGAAACATAATTTTAAAGTGAATGCCATTCACTTTAACTATGAAAGCGTATTTTAAAGGTATAAATACACAAACAAAAACATTTTTTTAAAGTTTGATGGCATGCGATTAATTCACAGTGCACACACTCATAAATACTACCCCCTCAAAAATATTTATGTTCATTTTTATATTGCTTATGTTTATATAAAAGGAAAACAGGAGTTCGAAAAAGTTATCTAAAGCTCTTATTAACTACAACTCTTAACTACAGTGAAATATTCTAGTGTTAACCAGAAAGTCTGCTTAACTTTAAAAGCAAACACACCAAAAGATAGGTTATACATAAAGTCAATCATACCATTAATCTCTGTTTACCTTTAGCACAATTTCCAGAAATGTTACCTCTGAGGAGTTTCTAAGGAGAATAGTTAGAAAACTCTTGGCCAGCAAAACTTGTCATGAGTTCCTTTAAATAATTATTAACAGAAGTCTCTTAGTTCAAGCAGCCTACTTTCAATAAATTACCGTGCTCCTAACAGGTCCACTTTGAAACAATAGCACAAGCATTTCAGTGACCCACACAGAAGCCATTTCAAGCACAGTATGATCTGATAGCTTAGCATTAATTATAGCATAGATGACTGACTTTGCAATTCTCACACGTACTTTTGTCTTTCAAAGAACCGATTTTTATTCAACCAATTTAGCTATACATACTACCATGAACTATTATCATTGAAAGGAGAAAACTGTTTGGAAAGCTTAAACAGGGCTACCTATGATCACCTCTATTGTAACTGAACAATGCTTTGACTTTCCTCTGGGAAAGGCAATGCAACACTGAATTTACTTACACTCACTAACTTGATGAGAAAAGCAAACCAATTCCAACAGAAACTGGAAATCAATCTTTTACTCTTCAGTAATTACTGCTCATGAACTGGCAAAAACTTAAAAAGAGCCTTGCCATTATACACAGCAGATATGTCAGAACTTAGCACTGAATTGTAGCTGTTCATGGTGTAATTCCTGCCATCTGTGTCACAGAGCCAAATTTGCTGTTTTGGAAACACTCTGTTGATAAAGAAAAACAACTCTCTTACATGTAACTTTTGTTAAAAGACATAGACAATTTTCTTACTGTAGCTTTATAGCTCAAGCATTTCACAGCCAAATCTGTGGATACATCCATTTTTCTTCCTAAACCTAAGATTATTCTTCATCCCTCATTTATAAATGGAAATGGAAAGACAGTATCTGAAAAATATGAAGTTGAATACCAAATTCTAAGTATCTCCATCTGAATTTTTTTTTCTCCCCCCACCCCCCCCAAGGGAGAAACAAGTGCTAATCTGCCTGCAAAACTCAGACAGACCATATAGCATCCTCACCATTCAAAAGTAATCTCCAAAACAAAACTTGTGAGTAATTTAATTATTTTTTTAAAATTTTAAGCCCATATTTGTTAAAAACTGATTGTTCCGAGGGCAGGAAATGTTTCTCAGTTGTGACAAGCAAGGTAATTTTAAGGTCCTGGCTCAGCTAACAATGTGCTAGGTACCATCACAACTGTGTAAGCTTAAGATTTAAAAGGAAAGTTTCTTTCAAGCCAGCATACTCCTTAAAACTTTATACTTCTATGCCTTTCAGGGAGTATTTCTGATACTCCCTCATTTACTATTTTGTACAGAAAGATGTAAGAAAACATTCTGATCTTATGTAATTTCATGACCTAAAACTTCAAGCTAATCTCCCAGGGTGAAATACTATTTCATAACCTCTTTCATAACCTTGGCTATACAGGCAGCTAACGAACCAATGCCTCATCTGGTTATACATGTACACTCATTTAAATAGGTGGAATCAGTTAGCATGTAAGACATTTATGTTAATAATGCACGAGATATTTATCTTACTGGTCCTTCATTTTCTTATCTTTATAAAACTGTTAGAAGGAAAATACGTCAAAATTTCAGCCCAAATCTGTGGTACTGCAGCCCCAGGCACTGTTTTGGAAAGGAATATTGAGATAATTGGACCCCACACAGATATGCCAGCAAATCTTGATTTAAAGATGTTGTATTAGGCTTTGGTCCAATTCCTCCATAAAACAGAAGAACTGAACCAGGTCTCAATTCACAAATTACGCTGTGGATGAGAAGGCTGTCTGTTAGTTGAAATCACACCATTTTCCACAGGCAGGTTCCACAGAAGGAACACATTTTAAACATGGGAACTCACTTCCAAATGTTTCAAATGACCCAGTTTAAGAATACAGAAAACTGGCATTAACAAGGACTATTAACATTGTTGGCTCGTTCATCCATATGATAACACACCTAACTATTCAGATGCTATTGTCTCATTCAGACTTCCCAAATTCCTTGAAATCCAGCCCACGAGGTCTATGAGACAGACACATCTCAGGATGCACACGAGTTCTCCATGTCCTCCATCCAGACCATGCGATACTGGCAGGCAACAGAACTAACCCTGAGGCTGAGAAATACACAGCAAACCCATTGAAAGCTTGAGAAGGCCATGGCCAGGCACCAGTGCCTGCCACTTGCCGCTGGCACAAGAAGTTGTGGAGCTGTTAATGTGTGGGATGCCAGCATCCCAGCAGAGGAATCTGTTACAAGCAGCGAAAGAGCAGTTCTCATCCTGAGCATGAAGAATTTGGCAAGTTTGACTTCAGCCAGTGCTTGCATTGTCCATGAAGAAGGACAGGTGAATCAATACCAGGCCATTTTATCTCTTTGAAATTAAAAGGCACCACCACAGGAGGTTCCAGGACCCAGTTAAAATGTATTTCAATTAGAAACTTCCAGCTTCTTTGAGAAAAAGATAAACGTTACATAAACACCAATCCAATTTAATTCCTAATTTGCTGGCCTTCAACCAGCACGCCAATACTTTAAACAGAAACAAAATCTTGACTGCCTGTGAAACCAAAGCCACAGTACTAGGTCTCGTTCTGCTAACTCAGTCTTTAGGAGTGCATTTGAAAACACAGTCTCCACTCTGAGATATGATATACATGGTATTAGTTAAAGAAGATACAAGAAGAAAACATATTGCTCTGTGGGGCATGAAGCAAGTGAGTTTCACAACTGCATGTATCACAAACCTGGTGGAAAGACCCGGAGATGCTTTCATGCCTACTACTCTGTATCCATACAGTAATAATAAAAGTAGTCTTTCTCACTGTAAATTATTAGTAACACTTTGGTAGCAGAACAGATCTCAACATATGCACTTTACTTTTAAGCCCGCTGAAAAATCTGATTGTACTAGGAAGAAGCTTCAATAGAAGATAATATAGGGTACACAGCTGAATGGGTGACTTCTGTGTTCCCATGACTACTGTGACATTAAATAAATGGAAAAAAACCTACATGCTTCTACGGACAGGCTAATGAAGAGGAAAGAGGACATGGTCTTTACAGCCCAGTGTATCATACTATTATTAGTGCCTATTAAATTAAATACAGTAAATACAGTTATAATGAAGAAGTAAGCCTATGTGGGTTATGGACTTAGAGAAGAAAGCAAAATCTCAAAAAGCAAGTCCCCCTTAGTAGAAGAGATATGTCAATGTTCAAGATGTTAGTAGATAAATAAAAACACACCTTGCAAGATACCGAATTTTCTCCATACATTAATTCACCACCCTCAGCTCTTCAGAGCTTTAAAACTTTTATGTTGGTCACATTCCAAAATAAAATATCAGTAATTCATTATCAGCATTAATTGCAGTTCCAAAACCCACTGACTGGAGCTTGCAGTAAGAAACAATTAGAAAGATCTTCCATGAACAGTAAGTTTTGACATTTTTTCCTCCTTTCTTCAATTTTTCTGATTTTCATTAAGGGAAGAATAGAATTATAATGCATCAATACTAAAAAAGATAAAAAAGTAATTATTTTACACCAAGTCTATAATGCAATATAAAGCCCTAAAAAATTATATTATCAAAAGCATCAAAAAGCTATTCCTTCTGCAGCCAGACTAAGGAGATTTGCATTTGAAAATGCATTAAAAGTAACAAAATAAATTAAAGGTTATTAAAAACAAGCATAAGTAGCTCTTATAATTAGTTCATTTTTAAAAGACAGCAAAGTATTTTTGAACTACCGACAGCAGTTGAATAAAACAAAATGCATCAATTCACTGCTACAGCTGGGGAGGGAGAGCAATTGTCTACCATGACTATTGCCAAGCACATGTATGACAATTTTTTTTTTATATTTCCATTCATCCAATACTGTTATTCATGAGTATGAGTAGCATTATCATAACCCTTTACAATAACATATTACTGTTCTAATTCAAGGAAATAGGACTGTTAACATCTTCTGTCAAAAATCTTTGTTGTTATGGTGGGTTGACTTGGCTGGCTGCCAGATGCTCACCCAGCTGCTCCCTCAGTCCCCCTCAACTGGACAGAGGCAGAAAATAAGATTAAAAGCTCATGGGTCAAGATGAGGACACAGAGATCACCCATCAGTTACTGTCATGGGCAAAACAGACTCAACCTGAGGAAAAGTGATTTATTTATAGCCAATTAAAAATAAGAGTCGCATGGTGAGAAACAAAGAGAAAACTTAAAACACCTTCCCCCTCTTCTTCCCAGGCTCATCTTCACTTCATTTCTGACTGCTCTACCTCCTCCCCTTCCCAAGCAGTACAGAGGGATGGGGAACAGGGGTTGCGATCAGTCCACAACAGCTTCTCTCTGCCACTCCTTCCTTTCCACTTTTCCTCGCCTCACAGAGGCCACCCCTGCAGACCCCTGCTGCAAAAAACCTTGCCATGTAAACCCAATACCAGTGCGTAAACAGATAACAGAATAAGCCTTTGGGAGTCTGATGATATGGTTCAACAGTGATGTGATCCTGGAGGTTAGGAGGGGGGAAAGCTTTGTTTAGAGCTTTCGTAACAGCTCTAGCACCAGAAATTTCAGATGTAACATTTCCTTCCCAAACATAATTAAACTCAGTCAGGGGAAAAAAAATTAAAATCAGCAATTTCCTTTGTATAAAATAAATGAGCATTATGGTAGGGATCTGGGTTTGCCCCACAAGTACTCAAAATGAGGAGCCTGTTATAACTGCAACACTGTTCTGGAGCGCTCTAGTTATAAGAAGTACATCTGACCTAGCCAATGTTAAAAAGTAATACTATAAAAAAAAAGAAAATACTAGTAATTAAATTAAATAAAAATAGGGCAAATTATAAATTCCAAAGTACAGCTTTTAGTAGAGAACTGTCTTCCAGTTTCAGGCAGAGTTTGCAACAGTGCATCTACAACCTGTAAGATAATACAAAACCACCCTAGTAAAATTTGTAGACATCCCAAAAACTACTGAAGTGACAAATAGTGAGGCAAGCCAGCTATCTGCAAAAATAACCAAAGTCACTTGGTAAGACAAGCTTTTCTGAAAGCATGCATTCTAACAACTGCAAAGTGGAAGATCATATATAACAAGCAAATTATGCCAATTTTATGATGTAACGTTTGTGTCCTGAAAAGCTGCAGCTCTGAATGGCATTTGAGCATCACCACAAATAAACAAGTGAAGATGAGATCACAGTGATGCCATTATTAAGTGGGGACAGGAGGGGAATACAACAGCCCTATGAACAGAAATGTATCCGGGTAGGAAGGTGGCAACACTTTCATACAATTCAAGAAACATAGCTGGTCCTTTGCATCTATACTTCAAGAAATTAAACGTGTTTCAGACTGGGGTTTAAAAAAACAGAGAAACTCAGGAAAGCTTGTCATTTGGGAAGGGGCGAAAGAAACTTGAAATATTCGGTCTATCAGAAAGAGATTAAAGGGGTGACTTGGTCAGTGCCTCCCGGTATCAACACAAGGAAGATAGCTGACAGATGGCTTTCTAATAACGAAAGACAGAGTAAGGTCAACTGGGTGAAAGGTTATCTACACAAATTTACATTGAAGATTAAAAAAATAATTAACAGTGATTACAATAAACATGTTGAACAACCTAACAGGTGATACAGTAATTCTTAATTTGAAACCTTGCATTCTCATCACTGCCTTTTTAAAAATTCAGCACAAATTACTGGAGAGGCAGTACTGCATATATTTAAATTATCACCAGCTAATGAAGACAGAATGGTTTCTGGGTCAGGACTGCTAATGGGATATCACCCTAAAATGAAGGATATACTTACCATAGTTACAGATCACAGCTCCAGTCACAGATGTGTGGCTGTCTACAAATACATCAGAAGCACATATATTTCAGAGCCAGGACATTTGATTCACATGTTCTTCTTTCCAGTTTCCTCAGAGCGCTGCCAGCTGCATTCATCCACCTAAGCAGTAGCCAGCACCAGTAACAATAAACCTCCTGACTCCTTATTCTGCTAAGGGACACCAACTACACCAAGCTGCAAAACATTCTTTGAGGGCATTTCCCAGGGTGCGTTTTCTATCAGCTGGTATCATGCTCCACACAGTTCAAGATAAATGGCTTTCACCATGTTTCCTACCACTCCCCCTGCACACAAGGTGCTCCACCTTCACCCTTGCCCATATCCCTGCATCTCCTTCCATGTCTTCTCCACTGTCAGCAGAACCCAGCAGACCCTTCTGAACCCTCCCACTCCTACCCAGTGCCATGCTGCAACCCACGCCCGCTTCTCCCCTGCTTATAAATGTTTATGTGAAGCCTTATTTGCGCATGGCTGGGGAAGATACGGGTATTGAATGAGTTTATGTGGGTGCAGGTACATTGAAGAACTGCTATAGAACTGGAAAAGGATAGAGGAAAGGGGAGAAATAATGGATATACACATGCTCTGTCAAACATATTAGCCAAAGCACACCTCAACAGTTCTGTTTCTTCTAGATAAAGCCCCATTTCACTCACATGACCATGGACGTCCTACATCACTACTCATTCCTAACGCCCCCTTCCTGCGGGGAGCAGACAGGCTCATTGCCAGACAAACTCTCCATAATCTTCCTGGATAGCAATACTAAGGATCCAGAGGCACATTAACATGAAAGTGTATGAACAAATTATGTACCAGGAGGGGGGGAGGGGTGCAATCCTGAAGCTAAAGAATTCTGTGGTGGAGAAGTTAATTTCTTTTTTTCTGTCCAGAAGGGGTGAAAACCAGCGGGGAAAATTCTACTTCCCCTAGATCAAAGCATTACCTTCTGTGGATCTCCTCCTGAGAACGGTTAAGCTAAATTTTACATGAAACATATACCACCCACTGTGCTTTACGTCATAGCTATATCACATAATATCATACAAAGAATATGGACAATTACTCAGTACATATACTAGATCACTTCATCCCCCTCTCCCACTTCAGTACCAGGTATCATTCTCTATTTCCAGCAGACTACAACCCTTCACTAGTCTTTAGAATTTATTCACAGAAAAGTCATTTTGTTTATAGCAAGAAAGCAGTACTGCGTTCAAATGCTGATGGATAAAAGGTGCTCTCAAACGAGCAGGAACAATATGAAAGGGCTGGAAAAATGACTTCTTAGTCCATTGCAATTGCTATGTCAGTAGATATCCTAAGGCTCTGGGTTTCATTATATGAAAAGTAAAATAATCGAACAAACATGACAGCAACTCAAGAAAACAATAATTTCATTTCAGGTACAAAGCAATATTCTAATGCATTTTGTCTGAAAGAAGATGAATGCCAATTTTTAAGCACTTAGCCTTCTTGGGGTTCTTTCATCAGACAGGCTGTTCTGTCAGATCAGGCTCTGCAGGTTTATGGAACTATATAAGCCAGCAAAAATGAGCTAAAGGATGGGTAGTTTTATATAATGATTGCTCCAAATTTGAAGCTGCATTGAAATTAGCACTTAAAGCAGACACAAAATTCTTTTCCTTCAGTGATGGGGTTTTTTCTCTTCAATCTGACATAATCTGCCATTAAAAAAAACTGTATTTTCTTCTTATAGATGGCTGCTTTTTTAAGAATGGAAAGAAGTACTAAATTCTTTAGATGAAATAAACAGAAGCAAATTCTGAGCAGATCTTTTCAGACTTCACCCTCTCTGTCAGGTTTCTGTATCTGTATTTCACTCACGTTTATCTATCTATGTGATACCAGACCCCACAAACTCCATGTTCACAGTTATCTTGAAGTACTCTGAGCTTTTAAAGTGTCACACTTTGACTTACATATGCGTGACACTCATGCAACTCAACTTGTCATGACTGATTTGATCTACACCAAAAATAGATAATGGATAACTTAAAAACCACCCTTCAGTTCCCCTCCTCAAAAAGAAGTGAACAAGCAGGAGGAGAACAGTGTTTTTTTTTAAAAAAAATGATGGAAACTGATTGTACAAATGCTAATTGGGTTTATTAAAAGGGGTGGCTTTGTTAATTGCCATCGGCTCTAAGCTCCTTCCAAACAATTCTGACCATTGCTATGCAACAAACCAACCCTCCCTCTTTCACCCTGCGGACACAGGCATGGCTACACAACTCACACGCACACCTGGCAGGTAAGCCACACTCTGCTGGCAAGCCCTAGGAATGGCAGCAATGCACCCAGTATTAGCTGTTTTCAACCAACCCTGTTATACTGATGACTCCTTTTCAGTGAAGTTTAATAACAGACACAGATGCATTTTGAAAAGACTGAAATGAAGGTCTCCCTTTTGTGGGATCCCTCTGGCTGCATGAATGAGAAAATGACCTTACAAAATTTGCCTCTCGCTTGAAAGCCACGTGCCTGAGACCAAAAGATCTCGTGCTGTACTGAAAGCAGTCATGCATTAGCCTTCATGTACTGATAAGTAATGTAACACATGGCAGCTGAGGTCTACTTTCAATACAGTTGGGCAAGAAAATAAAGACTTCAGCCCCACAGTCTGATTTCTTAAAGTAAATTTTTTTATTCCTGCTACAAATCTAAAAGAACATAGGTAGCAACTGGAAGGATGGGTGTTCCTGAACTGCAGTCAGGAAAGAGAAAGCCACAGATGCATTAAATGGAGGCAGAGCAAAAGAGCAGAAAGAGGCAGAGGGAGAGAGAGCACGGCTCCTTTTTTCCCCGCTGCAAACACCACCGCGCGACATGTGAAGCAACAAGCACCTTGTTGAGCTCTGCCTTCTCCTGCCTAACAAAGGGGGTTGCACAAACGTCTGCCTTCAGAAAGCAGCACACGGCCTTCGCACATCCCCTCTGCCCCATCCGCCTCCTCTCGCACTGGTGTGAGATTCCAGTTGTGAAATGGTTGGCTCTGCAGAACCATCATCTGATCATACACAACACAGTGAGAAAGACCATACATAACGAGCGCATGCAAGCAACCAAGGAGACAGAAAGAAAAAACACATACACTCACAACACCTAATAAAAACAGACTAAAAGAAAAAAAGGTAGAAAGAGAGTGGGGATGAAACAGGAACCAAGCAGCAACCACAGTGCGCTGCACAAGGAAAAGCACAGAAAAGAGCCTGACAAGCATCTGTTTATTGTGCAGTTTATCCGTAACTGGCTTTAAAAGCTTATTTTTTACTTCCCCTTGGGTGCAGCATGTAAGTCTAATTACAGAACACTCCCATTAAGGTGTAGTACACAGCACACAGCCTGGATTGGCTTTATATTCCCATCATACTATTCACCATCTGCGAGGCAAAAATCCTATGCCTTCTCCAGTCCCTAACTTCTCCATGGCTTGCTGCTATTACACTGATGAAAGGATAAGCTGGTTTAGTATTTCACAAACAGAATATGGGACAGAAAATTTGTGATAAGTGATGTAGAAACAGAGGCTTTTTGGCAGTCCCTGTTTGCCCAAGTAGGGATGAAGGAAAAATTTTAATTGCTCTGTCATAAAGTTACTAATGTGTTGGTAACTACACACATATCCTACAAAATTCTCTGAAACAGACCCAGATGTGCTGTCGGGATTTGTTGTTTATTCACTTTTAAAACTGTCCCGAGACTGTGTTCATTTGTGACACTGTCAGAAGCACACCTGACTTTATCAAGCCAAGACTGGCACCCTGCAGTCATGTCAAGACAGATTACTTCCACAGTCATGCTCTACAAAACCTGTCATGAACCAGGAACTGTAATACTGCTATTTTCTTCACAAGCCCCCAAACTATTTAAAATCCAGACGACAGCTATAAACCCACTTCGAAACATTATACTAACAGAAAATGAGGGAATATTCCTATCATATCTGAAGGCTTTCCAGTCTGGCCCCCATTCCACCCAGAACACACTGCCACACACACAAACAAAGCACAAAACCACACCTGGCCTACTCAGGCAATGCATTGTAAACGTCGTTCAGAAAACCAAAAACAAACGAGCTCTTTGCTTCCAGGGTGGTTTCATGCTCCCTGCTATTGTGAAGGTTTTGTCACCGGGGCAAGCAGTTCTGTCTCCACTGACCTGATTTTCCTGATACCTTGTTTTTTCATGTCATAGCCAGAAATACCTGGAAATACACCTCAATGTTAACACTATACAGGTAGAACTATCTCTAGGATCCAATGCAAGCAATGAGAATAGACTGATTAATGACATTTTAAAACAGTCCGTAGTTGAACTGGAAAAGAAAGGCTGCAAAGAAAAAACACTGGAGAAGAAACTGATGAAAAAATCCTAGATAAAACACATACAAATAACATAAACCATCACAAAAGATCTATTCTGGAACATTTACATAACTCACAAGTTTCAAGCACAGCAAATGGAAATGTACAAAGCTATATAAGATACCAAATATGCCACTAACACTTGAAAACCATACCTGATAATCCTGGCTTTATGTTTTCTGAAAAAGACACTGGAAAATTTGAAACAATACACTACATTTAAATGGCTAAAAATGTGAGTTCATGCAGTCACATAACATTACATTAAATCATGATTTTTTATGTAAATACTTGTTATACCTGTTACATTAGTCTCTTGACAAAGATGATTAAGACATGAAGCAATCTTTATGGTATACATGTGTGCACAATTGCACCTAAAATTAAAAGATCCTAGTGAAAACTAATGTTTTGAAGCTTTTGCCACAAATTCTAGTTCTGCTAGAACAACATTTATATAGTACAGAATTTTCAAAATTTCTTTTGAGAAAATTACACACAAGCATCCCTACTTTTACCAGGCCCATGTCAAGGTTATCAAAGGTCTTTTTCAACAAAGGAGAAAGTGACAACAGTCGGACCCTCAGCCTTTTGACATCAGTGGAAAAATTTCCATTGACATAACAATTGTGCATCTAACCTAAATCACTAAATATACAAGGAAAATCTTGCAAAGAGCTATTCACAAGCATGCCGTCATGCACGCAACAGAGAAGTGGGGAATATAGCCAGAAGTTGTGGAGGGTGAGGGGTGTTTTGTCAACTCACTTGGTTGTCACAACGCTGAGTGCCACATTTAACTAAGCTACATATATAAAGGTGCAATTCCAATTCTTCAAATTTACAACATCTTAGTTAGCGAAGGTGACTAATATCACACATTACACGGACAACATATCTTTAACTTTCATCCCATCATCAAATAACTCACATGAAAGTACTAAGCACCCTGTGTTTCTTTACAAGGTGCTCAAAAACCTTTTCCAAACTTTTAGGAAGGGCATATTAGCTCCAGCAGTTCAGCAGTTAGCACAGCACACCCTTCAGCTGCTAGTCTCCTGGAAAAGAGCTCTGGCCCTTTCAATTACTTTTTTAGATAGATAGAGATACGTAAGTAGATGTTTATACTTTTATATATATTATACTCTCTTTTAAATATAATAAGTGATATATATATATATATACAGACACAACACACACATATATATAGCCTACACACACGCATTAGGGCTCCGCTTGTTTATCTACCAAGAGTCGATTCTAACACATCTGACTTGGGAATAACACTGTCAACAACTAGTGCTGGACTTGCAGGATACTAATTCCTCAAAATGTAAAATGGGTAAAAAAAAAATGATCTAACATAACTGAACTGGCACCATTAAGCCTAAGCTTAATTGCAAACTGCCAACACTTTATTGTAACTCCACTCTCAACTGCTCACCAAGCAAACTACTGAACTTGCCAGATCAAAGGGAGCAATATTAAAGAAACAGGGACACACAGTGCAGTAATTTTACACATGACAGTAAAATGTTTTGAGTCTGTTTTGCACGAAAGCTCAGTCCTTTCATAAACTCAGAAAATCTGTATTTTATACTTTTTTCACCAAATACTGCACAGTCAATCATGGACCTTCAATATAATACAAACTAAAACAATTATTTCACTTTACCAAAAATGCATCAGTGTAATTTCTCCATTTTGGCATTATACTATTAATCTACAGCCAGTTTACTGATGAAAAGTAAAGTTCTGGGGAGAGAATGAATAATAACTTTGTGAACAAGCTGACACTACAGTACAAAATAAAGGTACAGTCAAAACTGCTATGTAATGCATTTGTTTGATGACTGTAACTCATAAACATTTTTAGATTAGTGGGGGGTTCCCCCATGTTTTCACCACATCCTCCATCACACAAAAGGGAGGAAAAGGTTTTGAAAGATATTGTTACACTGTGTAATTTTTTATTAAATTTCAGGGTATTCTCTTCAGTCTGCGGGTAGCTTGCCCAAAAAACTTCCAGATGCTCAAAAATCTAAAAAAAAAAAATCCTTTTCACAAACAATATTTACTCAAAGTTTCAGATTTTTCAGTTACAGACCTTAAAATACTTTAGTTCACTATAATCTCAAGCCAGCCCAGGTTCTGTAAACTAGACAAATCATTAATTTTTTTCACCACTAATTAATCTGCTGAACTGTGAACTGAAACTTTTCCTTGCCAACAACAGGCTATTGCAATATGAAGTTGAAGTAAAAGGAAAAGGTTAAGATAGGAAAACAAAAAAAACATACTTTATACTGCTTTCATGATAACATTATGGCAAAACAATACTGCACATTTTAAGATGTATCTTCAATTAATAATTCCCCATTATAAAAAAACATTTTTTGAGAACTGGTACAATGCATTGGAGCAACAGTTTATTTTTGTAAACTCTTGTAATGACATCCCAATTCCTAATAAATTACAAGTGTGGTTGCATTAACTCTACCATCAACAAAGGCAGAAGTCAATACTGGGCCTAGATATAAATGATGACGTTTAATAAATACATAAAGCAGGAAGGTAACACTGGAAAGAGTATTGACGATAGCACACCATCATTGGAGGTGCCTTTTTTTCTTCTTTAAAGAAACAACAGCTCTAGAAAAACCATAGACAAGAAATCAGTTCCTACACTTCAGCACATTTTTAATTATTACTCCCAAAACACAGCCTTATATAAGGGGGTGAAGGAATAAGGGTAGATTTAAGAGCATTTATTAAAGTATTTCTAATGCAGAGGCGTGGGGGAAGATAACAGTTTAGAGGTTGAATGAGGTATGACCTGCCTTTACCGTGTGACACTGTATTCTGTAATTATTTATTGCATTTACTTTTCATATGCATTCAGCTAACTGCACTCAGAAACAGCATGATAAACTCTCTTTAGGAAGATGAACAATAAACTCATATTTTGTAAATTAGCTAAGGCAAATAACTTGTCTTTGGAATATTCCTATTTTGGTTGTGCAGGTAACATTTTTGCAAAGGCTTTAGAGACAAAACATTAGCACCACTGACTTACAACTACAGCGTTGTTTAAACAAGGGGTTTAAGTAGAGAAGGTCCCTGACAAAACACGCTGACTTTAGTGCAGAGGTCGTCACACCTATCTTTAAAATGACAGGGCCTTGGGTAGTAGCCTTCAAGCTCTTCATCATGGGGGTATGGGAGTATTTGAAGGAGGTCAGCAGGCATCCAGTCCTTCTCTGCACCCCACACAGCTCAGCGTGGAAACTCTCGGCAAGCTGGGAGCTCCCCGCTTCGGGGCAACCTGGCAGGCTGCAATCCAGGAGATCCATCTCCCACACGCTCCTGCCCACTGCGCCTTCTCAGGGCGGGGAAAGGGAGCGGCTGGGGTAAGCCCTGTTCCAGCCACAGCCAGGTGGCATAGGACTCCTCGGGAACCACGGCCAACTGGAGTAAATTAAAGTAGACCTCAGGCTACCTCAGATAGGGCTGGGCCAAGTCAGGAGAGGAGAAACATGCAGCTGTAACTAGGAGAGAGTTCAAGGAACACATACTCTCTTAATCAAAAACATTTTTCCTCTTAATTTGGTTGAGCATTAATAGTTTTACAAAGGTCTTTGTAGCATACCACCTATCCTTCCCGTGTCTGCAGCCACAGATACAAACATTAGCAAGTCTAGGCGGGAAGAAGCATGACTGGAAGGGAATGTTACCTCTGCCATGTCATTCTATTTCTACTGCACTCAGGATTTTTGGATCCTAAAAGAAGGGGCCAGGTGACAAAAATTCAACTGCTATACCAGTGCTGAGAATGAAGGTACTCCTCCCCCCAGGAGATGAATCAGGTAGGTAACTCAAAACAGACTGTCCCTTAAGACAGCATCTCAGCAAGCCAAGAGCTAAACCGGAGACAAACACAAACTGTTACTCTTAAGTTCTACAGAACATCGGTAAAACTTTACCCAACCTGGAGTAACATTGGAAAATACTGGTTCAACGCCCTTTTTCTGCTTCTGTAATTCTTCTGCCTGGACAGCAGTTGGCAAGAAAGCTGGCTAATATTATTTACAGATTCAGCCTAATGTTACTCTGTCAGAAGAACAACATGACCACAAAGACACTGGAGAACTTTTCAAGTATGAAAGATGAGAACTGCCTAATAAGAAGCCATTACACATCCAGGTTCTTCAAAGCCTGAGACCAAATTGCAAGTAGCTTTGCCTGTGGAAGACATGAGTTCACTTTGAGGAACCTCCAGAAAGCAGAGGGCTCTTCTAGTCATCACAAGCTTTCTAAAATCTTTCTAGAATCCTGAGTTTTACCTTTGGGAAGTGAACTCATACAAACTTTTAAAAATAGGAAGGGACACTGGATCCACCAGTGTCATGGAGATGTCAAAAATCAAATGCATAAAACCAAGCCAACAAACTTTAAAATTAAGTCTGCAGAGAGAAATAAATCTGTCTATGGCTGCAGGCATTTTTTTTTAAGGGGAGAGGGGTCAGGAAGTTGGCAGAGCTGGTGGTGAGGTTTGTTTGCATACTTTTTTCCCCTGCTTCTGTTTTGTGGGTTTGTTTTAAGTCAACCCCTGTTCTTTGAGGTTAAATAAAACGCCAGATTTTTGCCTGAACACATTTGCAGTCTTCAAGGTCCTCTCAGATCTTCTAACAAAGAACTGTATGAGAACTTGTATCTGGTAGAAGGACTTCTATCTGATAAAATCAATTTTAATTGAAGTAGCTGTTTCACACTGCACTGCTTATTTCTTCTCACATCACTTGCCCCTTCTGCTCTACTACCACCCTCATCATTTGCAGAGATGAGACACAAAGAGACTGTGTAGTTCCCTCTGGTAGGGATTGTAAAAAATACATGTACTAGTCCCTAACTCCCAAAACTTAAAGTCAAAATAATGAAACAGAAAAAAAAAGATGAAAAAAAAAAAAGAAAGGAAATATAATTTACCCCTTTCTTAAGTGCAAAGACTTGAAGTCCAGACCATCCCAAAGGGGTTAAACTGGTAGAAGCAAGAACTACACTCTGCTCATTTACATACCATCTCAAGGCTTTGGCCAGCAGACCAATCTTACCAGTTTTCAGTCTCCACACCATCTTCAGAAGACTGTTTCATATCACATCTTCTGGATTTCTGCTGGATCCCAGTCTGGCACAGTTTAAAGCTGCCTCGGAATGGGCAACTTTCTGCCAAGCAAATAGCTCCAGGGACAACCAACATGAAGCACGGAGATAATGATACACATTCGGAAAGTGTGTTGTGGTTTGGAGCAGGGGAGGGAGAAGCTGCCAAAGCTTTTGCAGAGTCACAAGGTTAAGTTCTCTCTGCATGGAGAAGCTCAAAAAAACACAGCAGAACAATAATCCTTAGAGGCAGCAACCCGAGGACCATTGCTGCTCAACCCCTAAGGAGTATCCATAAAGGAGAATAAAAGTATATGCTGCTTAAAATGTGCTAACAACATTAGTTTATTTGCTGCACACAGTGAGAAAGGGAATCTACGCACAATCTTCTACCCATGGATGAAACTGCTGCTCAAAGTTTTTTGCTTTTGTATCGTTGACAGTGCAAGGTATATGCAGTCATGTACTTGCTGGGAGGCCTTTGTCTCCCTCTCACCAGACTAGGAAAAAAACAAACAAAACAAGGTGAGAGGAGACTAAGAAGGTTGCTCAGATTAATTTAGTCCAATCGCCCTATCATCCCTGAAGGAAATAATAGAAGAAGAAGAACTATTCAAGAAAGACAAAAGGGAACTGCAAAGCAGGATTTCAGTGAGGACACACTGCAGAAACAAAGATGAAGTTTCGTAAGGGTACACAAAAACACTGGGCAGGAGAGAAACAATGAAGGTAAAGCAAACCAGTCCTGATATTCTTCCTAGCTACATGAATGTAAGGTGGTAGTAGAAGACATCGGCATACAACCTAATGCCCCCTATGTGCCTAACCTCCCTCACTTGGGTGCCAGACAATTGCCTGAGTGCCTGTCCCTGCCCAAAGTCAAAGCTTCCCTCATTTCCTTAGCATTAAGTCTCCTAACATACTATAAAAAAAATGTTTAAAAAGGTTAAGGATCAAATGCACTCTATGCACAAACCCACTCAAGTTAGGAAAAAATGAAAGTAGCTTAACTGAAAACAAAAGTGACCCTGGCTAGATGTCAGGGAAAGCTTTCTAAGACAAAGAGTAACAAAGGACTGCAGCTGAGCTCCTGGGAGGCTCCTTTAGTTGAGGTTTTCAAAAACAGATGAGGCCAAAGGAACCTGTAAAGAATGAACCACATATTTGTGACTATGCCCTCATGTAATGCAATTCACTATAAATTGACTATACAACCTATTCATCTAGTTCCCTCCTACCCCTATTGCTCTACAGATGCAATCCTAGCCACCTAGAAATGACGACTTTACCTTCAAATGGAAATAAATAATAATCATAACACTTGCTTTAATTCTGAGCTTCCTCACAGAAATATGCAGGCTTACTGGTTTTAGGAGTCATCAGGGTTCATGTTTTTGAGTTCCTCTCTGCAACCATGACAACAGAAAGTTTAAATTATTTTAAATGAGAGCAAGAAAGAAATTCCGAGACTGTGCATTAACAAAGACACCAAAGTGAAATCCACTACAAGAATCAAACTGTAGCACTGCAGATTTGAAGCCTTCCAGAGAAATCAGAGAACCTTGAAGATACCTATGTAAGCTGAACTACTACTACCACAATCTGTGCAGGCTCTTCGCCAACAGCAAATGAAAGGTAATGCAACTAAATCCTCTTACTGCAATCTAAACTGAATTACTAAATATTTGCTATTCATGCATGTAGATAGCTACCACAGCTGAACACTTACCAGCTTGATCATGTGCCCAAACCTTTTGACAGACTCTTCTAAGAATCGGCAGAGTCCACAAATACTGCATGCAAGTAGAAGACTTAGATACTGTAGTCCCACTGGAGAACTTAATTTTAGATAGGGTAACACACCTACCTGAATCACAGAACTTTCAACTCCATGTCACTACATAAATTGACTCTGTGACAGTGAAACTTTCCTTCTGAAATACAGTTTTAATATGTTCCTATGTGAAGAATTACAGTATTGCTCAGAGGCAAACATTTCTTTGTGTCAGCAGCAGCTGTTCCTTAAAACTGTTAAATCCACATTTAATTATGTGGGATTGCTCATTTATTAAAAATACAGACTCAACAGCATAAAATCCTCTAACTTCTGTTTCTAGCACTGAGTAAGAAAATGCCAACTCATAATGTTAAGATGCTGCTTCCCAATTTCAGCTCATGAGTCTAGCTCTCATACAGCAGGCATCATAAATGCACCTGGATCTAAGTGATACTGTTGTACTGGTATTCACTCTGTAACTGGTTAATTCAGGCCTTGAGACAGTTTTTCAGAATTACCTGAGTGCCAAGCACAACCTTTAGAAAAGACTTCTGAAAGAGTCTTATGCAAGCACCTGAATACTTTGGAAAATAAGTATCATGCCTGTGTGCTTTGTGTACAATTCCAATCCTGCCTATGATTACACGATACAAAATAATCTCCATTGACATTAACAGGACCTTCCTCACCAAGACCAGATCCTTCCAATTTCTTCTTTTTCATATGCATATTTTTTTTTCTGTTTTGAATAAAATTTTGTTTGCCTTGATACATTATTGCTTAAATGACATGTGAGATAATCCAACAAAGGATAGTATCATTTTCTTCTCCTGTAGCAGAAGGTGTGTGAGCTGACTAAAGCCTAATCACTGACTTGACTTACTTTGGCTTAATCAAGTGTCACTGGAGGATATAACTCCCAGCTGAAGCAAGAGCTCAAAACCAGAACAAACCTTTGTTCAAAATAAAAAAAATGTTTCAAGCAGATCCACCCTTTTATCTAAATGAAGTAGACTAAGGAAAAAAAAAATCACAAAAATCAGCTGTTCCACCAGGTTTCAAACAAGTCTTTTATTTCAAAAGAATACTTTTTTCTGCGCTAATCCTTAGCATAGATAGATACATGTTTAAAGGTGCTTTAACCTTCTCCAACATACTCCTTTTCCCAAAAGTGAGTAGCCTACATAACATGAGCCCTACCATAATGTGTAACCATACAGACTCGAGGGGGACTGTATTTTACTTCCCCATGAAAGCACATCCAGTTAGTCAGAAAGACAGTTTTTGCCTGCAGAGAAAATCTTGAGGTTTGGGGGTTTGATGGGCTGGCAGGGCTGAACAGTTGATCAAATGTGTTTGATAGATAGTAGGTTCTGTGTTTTGATAAGGTCAGTCCTTACTGTGGAATTACCTCCCAGGCCTTTGGCAGACAGGCTACCTTTGCAGGTCTGTGTTAGAGATGCTTAAAATCTTAAGGCTTGCCTAGA
This sequence comes from Elanus axillaris, assembly GCA_026212715.1. Lineage (NCBI taxonomy): Eukaryota > Metazoa > Chordata > Aves > Accipitriformes > Accipitridae > Elanus > Elanus axillaris. The sequence continues at coordinate 22,715,480 of JANZLQ010000079.1, read as the reverse complement.
AACCTTCTTCAATTCGCACTACTCCTGGAACCAGAGTATACCTCCCTCCCAGCCTGCCCAAGGCATGGGCAGTTGAGCTGCCAAAGCTAACCTATTGTCTTTCTCACTTAAGGAAAGGTTAAGCTAGGTTAAGTGTAAAATTATCTGTATCAGTATAAACTGTTTCCATGCTGGTTTACCTTTATAATTTTTTGCAATGAAAACAGAACACTCTTAACCAAAATCGTGACAGCCACGCAAGAACGGGATACACATCAGTCCGTCAGAGCATTATAATATGCATTTATAATTTGGGGCAAACGCCTGGTGTAATTTACTCACACCAGAACTCTGCCGATTTATACTACCGGAGCAACAACCCCAGACTAATCAGCTATTCTACTGCCTAGAGACAATACCACCTGAACTGACAACTTGGCCTCTTTTCTCCTCCATCCCAACCAGCTCCCCTCCCACACTTGCCAACTTGCTCACTCCTGTATTCCTGCAGCCCTAGACTGAGATCCCTCTGGGGCAGGGCCTGCTTTTGCATGGCTGTTGTGGAGTACTTTGATATTTTATCAGGGTGCTCAAGTGCTACCACCACTGAAACAATGTATTGCTACAAAAACTCCAGCCCCAACTTCCAGCAGGAGGAAACAGCTATACACTTGAAAAATAGTCTAAATCTACATGTGCCACGAATGCTGGAGCATAAACTAATAGTCAAAAGCATTGTTTAATTCAATGGTCAGTCCCTCCTTCCAGATTGAAAATGGCTAGTGCTCCTGACAAAGCGCAAGGCTTCCTTTGTATATACTTAAAACAACCACTACTGCAATTTCCTTTAAATCATTCTTTTGGTCCCCCCCTCTTGCTTCAGACTTAAAAGAGCTAAGAAGAATCATGCTCTTCCCTGCATTATGATTTTTTTTTTCCTTTTTGCAAGCCTGTACAGAATAGAAAAAGCCTGTATCAGGCTGGTCAGGTTTCCTGTTTGCCTGTAAATGTTCCTGACTGCCTTCAAAATGCAAGCACATTTGTATGCACAGTGAGCTTCACAGCAAACACCTGCTTCTTAAAGGTACTGTACACTCTGCTAGCTCCTGTAATTTACTGCTTGAGTACATTCTTTCACTTCATTTTTTGTACACTCAAGAAATCAATGTTCAAAATTCAATTACACTACTTTTCTGCAGTTCAAGTGATTTTTCTTATGCCATATTCCTTCTGAAAGCAAGAAAAGGAATATGAATCAGAAGAAGCTTGAGAAACTAGATAATAAGCAGCAGCCTGTTAGATGTCCTTCTTCTTACAGATGATAATACTAAGTCCATCTGCTCTGTGTGGTGAGATTTATGTAGGAAAAAATGCATATTAAGATGAAGAACCTTAATCCACTGCAGGCAAATGCAGTTTCAATAGACTTATAGAAATCCACTGGTGGATTAGATACAAACACACACACAGCACGATCACCTCAACTTGGGCATGGAGATGGGCATAGCATACATTTATATCACTTTGAAAGACTGCTGAATGCAGTAATGAACACTGGCTTGTACTTTTGTGACTTTTCAAACACATGCTTATACTCCAGTAGGGCAGGCATATAAAAATATAGCTGGTTTGAATCATCAGGAGAAGACATATGGTAGGATTAAATAATACTGAAGAAATTTTCACTTACCCATTTGATTTTGGAGTTTCTTTAGTTGTATTATTTGCATATGAAAAGTTCTGGATTAATATTCTTGGAGAGAGGAGTTCTATAAGCACACTAAATGTATGTCACACACAGCAAAAAAGTATTTCTGTATGCTGCCCTACTGCAAAGCTTCAACCCTGACCTAGGTAATACTCATGGACAAAAAAATAAAATAAAAAAAAAAAAAGTATTTAAAAATCAAGAAAATGGAAAATGTCATGAGCTTAGATACAGACTATACAACAGGACAAAAAAACACATCTATAACAGAAAGCTGGGTTTGATTCATTTTTTGGTGAACTCAATGTAGGTAGTTTAATTCCCTCCCAATCAAACTTTCCCCTCAACAAAGTATGCTATGTCAGAAGCATGCTTTCCAGCAGGACTTTTGCCTTCTTCTGGAGTTTCTGCAAGCTACAGTAAAAATTTTAAGCTCTTAGAAAAACACAGACATGAAAAATCACTGCAAGGAAAGATTTACAACAAAAAAAAGGAAGTACTGAGAACTTCCTTCCTTTTGACATTTTATAGTTTCCTCTCCCCAAACACCTTAAGTTCACCAAGATCCCTCTGATTTCTGTAGAGACACACACACACAATATCAAAACCAAACCTATTATTTTTCTGACCATCCATGCTGACTTTTGCTCACCTGTTCACAAAGCAGCTGACGTCATAAACAAACACAGTCTGCACTGCAGTTTGTTTTTAAACAAAGACTTCAGGAGACAGTTCATGAAACCCGCTTCTATAGCAGAATTTTTTCAGGAAAGTGTGAAAAGAGAGAAACAGATCTAAGATCATGGAATAAAGATTCAGTCGTAAAAGGCACAAACACAGCTTTCATGCTCTAAACAGTGAGACTCCAGATCTGAACACTGATGAAAGGCCAAGGATGACTAAGAAAAAGTTTAACTTTTATTTAAAAGGTAGAAAGTTTATACGTTTCTTTCATGTGAACAACATCTAACGTCCTTGTACAAGATCTAACATAGTTATTTTCAGCATCATCATTTACTAATTGAGCCCGCTCGCAGAAAAATTGGGTCCAATATTGGCTCCTCTTGAAGTTGCTGCCAAAGCACACCAAAACACCGATTGTCTTCATTGGAATTGAAACCAGGTCCACAATTTCAAGTATTCCCAATTCAGGGAAAGGCTTTGGTAACTCACTATTGCTTTCATAAGAAGAAGGAACATCATTACCAAATCACCATCTAAGGAAGAGAATTGGCTTTTGGAGGAACAGCCCAGGGACACTGGAGGAACAGCTGAAGGAATCACAAAGCCAGGAGCATTTTCTTAACAGTAAATCTCATCCATACCTATCTGGAGTGTTGGGAAAGCAGAGAATACGCCCCATTTTTGGAGAAAGACAGTTTATAGAGGTGAATTTAAAGGCAATATAGTTTGCCAAGCTTTAACACAGAAGAACAAAGGACTACTCAAAACAATCCAGGATAACTGTGGTAACTTTGAAGGAGACCAAAAGCTTTTGTTTCCAAATAGAATCCCACAACTTCAGAGCTTGCTATGTTCCAGGTGAAGAACGTACACACTGAAAAGAGAACTGAAGCATTCAGCCAACTTAATTGTTACACATGAAAAGAAAAGGCATATAGGCACGTGTTTTGGAATGTTCAAGTCCTGCTTTTAGGGACTTTTAGAGGGAGAAAAAGAACAGGGGGAAGAATATGGCTAAAGAACTTGACATCTCTTCAAAACAGAGGCAAAATATTTGATCTTTTGAACTTAAGGGCTTTACTTCATCCTGAAAATATTACTAAAAAACACCTTTAAGCCCACTCCCTCCTCCCGTACCCAAAGCAGCCAATGCAAATTAAACCTAAAAAGCTGAGGGCAAGTCAGGACATTCACACACCTCTTCAAAAGGTTCCACTACAAGGTCTTGTGGGTTTCTTCCCCTCTTTCACAGAGGAAACAGAGATACGGGAAAAGTTTTTTGCAAGTGTAACCACACTGCCAATTTGCATCTCTCCTTCGTTTGCCCAGGGCCTTTTCCTTCTGATCACCACTACTGAACTTAGGCTACCTTCCTCCCGTGACCCCTTCTAAAGTATCCTAATTTCCTCTGAAGGAAGATCCAGGTGCAGTGTCAGGATCATTTGTTGCATGCTCCCCATATAAACAGCTTGATTCCAGACATTCAAGCCAGCCTTCAACATTACCCAGCAATGCATGTGCCTTCAAAGCACCCCAATACATATCACTCACCCCTGACAGTCATGCTAGGACAGTCAGAATTATGATAGTCTGAGACTCGGCTTTCTTTTATTGTGGCATATTGAATAAACAAACCAACTATACAGACAAAAGACTGTCTGTCAGCATCAAGCAGACTTCCAGGGACCCCCAGCAGGGGAGGTCTGGGCTGTGTGCAAGGCAGTGCACATGTGGCCAGCAGCACCGCTCTGCCCAGGTCGCAACAGGCTCCTTGCACTCCCTCATATTGTCTTCCCAGGTAGTACAGACACAGCCACAGAAAACCACTGGAAACGAGAATCTGACAGCTCCTCAGCATGAACAAAAACTGGGAAAGGAGTAGCAGTCACAGCTTTCCACTCCCATTTGGTTCTGACACATGACGGCCTTTCCCTTCAACAGCCTTGATGAGAAGGTTACACTACTTTATAAACAACAGCCATCTTCTATACCATAGGCAAACAGATTAACACCACTGAAACAGAACTAGAGCAGAGGCAAGGCCTAATGCAGCAGTATTCTCTCTCTGGTGTTGGCCAACACGAGCTAGTCTTGAGGACAGTTTAAGATGCCCCCAGTAGGAAGATGCGGAGAGTCTGCTTTTGTATTACACGTCATACTAATATTCAGAGGTTAACTCTTTTCAGAAGGGATATGTAACCATTTGCTCTAAGTTGTAAGTCAGTGCTGAACTCACTCCTCATCACTCACCAAAGTGTTCCTCCTCATTTTTTTTTAAGTCTGAGTAACTAGTTTCACCAGTTTCCTGTGGTATTCACACATGGCATAAAAGAAGGTGTATTTGCCCTTATGGTTCTGAATGTAGTCCCTTATATAGACAACCCACAAGGAGTGGCATTCTGAGAGGAGAAAGAACTAAACCCCATTACATTCCTTCTATCCACCATTCATCCACCAAATAGGGAAGAAGTTTGTCACAATTTTTTTACACCATGACACTAAGAATGTGAATAAAACTGATGAACTGAAACCAGAACTGTGATCTTTCTATATCTAATTTATTTAAAAGATTAATAATAAACTAGATCTTCAATATTTAATAAATTAAAAGTGGGTATTACTATAGATACAAAATATTTTTTGTGACACTACAAATAACCTATTCTCAGACATAAATGAGAACTTAGAGTGAAATATATATTATGTAGAAAACAAGAACCAGGTCCAGTGGTTTTTATCTGGACAACCGTTCTTCTGGCTCAATCCTGCAAGATGCTCAACTGCCTTTAGTTCTGCAAAGTGTTAAAGCATGTGCTTACATACATTAGTAGCCGTGCCAAATTTTACCACTAATTACATAGGGAAACTGCCATTTTCTGCCTTCCAAATACTTTTCATGCAATTGAGATATAAAAGATCCTCCTTTTCCATTACTAAAAGGCATTCTGTCTCACACAGCCAAAGAATTTATCCCTCAGTGCATTCAGTTCTCATTTTCCCGAGAACACAGGAAAGATAGTAAAGTGCTGAGCCCCTTATTATCAAACTGGCTCACTCAACCACATACAGATTTTACCCACATATCCAAAAGTTCAAGAACTACAGAAAGACAGACTGTCTTGCCTGGCTTACAGAGAGACGTTTGTAACCCTGAAAAGTTTACAAGGTAAATACCAACAAATAAGTAAGTACATGAACCACACAAAATATAGCCCACTTTTTCCTCCACACTAATAACTATCCATGACTATAATGACTTTATTATATATTTTAAATGTAAGCTGAAGAAGCAGTCAGATTTCACAGAATGTAAAGGATTCCCCTTATTAAACATAACTAATACAAATACCTGACAGGTGGGAGGGTGTGCCACTCGTATGCGCTTCCCTCCTGTCACACCAAGACATAATAAAAAAATTCACCAGGAGCAATGAGAAAGAAGGGTTTGTTTAAAAGGAATCCTTACGAACCTCTGAGACTTCTAACAACCAAGCTTTAACATAACAGCACTGGTACTACAGGTTAGTGATGCAGACAACTCACTAAAGATTTCCATGAAGAATTGTTAAAAAATCCCTGCACGGGTATTTTAAATTTTAGTTGTTATTTTCAATAATGATGATTTGTACTATCAACTTAAAGAAACTACTGAGGTGAGTTTTTTCCAGCTCTGGAAAGGTACTACTAGAATTACATTTCACAGAAGGTCTCTTCCCTTGCCATCACAGCATTTATTTTCCTCTTTCACTCGTATTCCCAACTGTTTCTCTCTCTCTCTTAATTCCTAACCTCCCCAACACTACTGTTTCCCTTTTCCTTCCCTCAAATAAAGAATGCGTATCTACTGACTGTGTGATTACTGCTTCCTGTGTTCCCTCACACACCTCAGACTGGACCATCCTGACCCATTTTCTTACAGGTGAGCACCTGCCTCGCAAACAGTCACTAAGTCACAGTCTACTTCTGACCAGTGGGACAAGAGGCAAAACAAGGTTTGGTATGTTTATGGTGATACGGAAATTTTAGCTTAAAAAAACCCCAGTACTTATGGTCACAAACCAAGCAACACAGCCTTCTACCAGAAATAAAAATGCACATTTCCCACTTGGCAGAACAGGCAGGTTCCCCTCTAATGCTGCAGGAAAACCAAAGGAGCAGAGCTTCATTTTGCAATGTTTCTATCGGTTTTCCACTCCTAAATAATAGCACGGGTTGACCCCAAGCGTGTCCCTTTGACCTTAGTGTCTACAGTGTTCAACCATCCCCAGCACAGGATGCAAAGGAAGAAGTGGGAACAAAAGCACAATCAATACTGAAACTACAATCTTCATTTTAAACTATTAAATTAAATTGGTATGCAGCAAGCACAAGTTATGATGAAAAAGGCAGTATCTAAAATGTGTACTAAAAATTCAGTCTGCAAAATTCTACACAGATATTGAAATACGATTATTCACTTGCAAAGATCTCACTTTGGAATAAATGCAGCTAATATAGCTGCTCTGTCACTACAAAAATTAAATCCCCTTCAGGGAAACAAGCATTTAAATAAAAAAAAAAACCACTGACATGAATGAAAGACAATGCATCAGTAACCTCTCATCTTTCTAACAAAACTATGGATATTAGTAATGATGCAACATGACCAATACGTAACTTCTCGTTTTCTCATACGTGTTCAATACCATCTTGGCAACAGATATTTTACAGTATGAAGTGACATAAAACTATAGCTGCTTAATGAAATTCTGTTTCTGAAGCACCTGTCAAATTATTCAGACTATTCAAGAGTGCCCCTCATATCACATGGTAATTTTTAGCAGTTTTCTTTCTTGAGAGGAAGGGTTGCAATCCTGCAGTTGAATTTTAGTTTAGAATTTTAATACACTAAAATTAATAAAATATCAAGAGACGGTATGTAACTATACTAAATACTGTAAGGTAAGAAATGCTCAGTTCAAGCTACAGAAATCCAAAAGCATTTAACTAAAAGGCTGCCTCACACAGCTTACATTTGCCCTGGTTCTATTAAGAACTTATTGCTTATTGAAACCAGCAAAACAGACCCCTCTGACGATGTTATTGCTCAAACCACAGGTTGACTAAGAGGTAACTTCATTTAAAAGTTAATGGATTTCCTTTTTGCTGTCATGCTGGTTTCATTAATTTAGTTAAATGCACCTAGGGAAAATGAAGTGTCTCAGTGTTCATTCATTTTATGTTTATTCCCTGGGGTATTTAAAATCGCTGGTCTCATCTGTAAAGACAGTAGTGAAATTAGTAATCTATTTTAAATATGTGACAGTAATTTTGAGAAGTAGCTAACAGCAAGGTTTGTGAGCCCTTTTTGTTCCTTTCATTCTTTTTTAATTTGGAATTGTGCACCATTTTGGTCCATTTTTAGAGGACTGAAATAGTGCACAATTACACATGCACCATCTTGTGCTCAGTGTGCAATCAGATGACTGTTTTAGAGTAGAAATTTAAGAAAGAACAGCATCTTTCTAATACAGAAGTGCTATGGAGTATCATTAATCTACGTTTAACTTTGTTGTTGCTTTTGTTACAAACAATCCCTAGACATACCGCATCTATGACATTAAAGAAGAAAACATGTACTTATCTACACTTGGAGCTTGACAATATTATCTGTTTAGTTTTTCTGCTGCTGTGTGGAATATGCACACAAAACAGAAGACTGTAGCTTTATAAAGAAAATAAATTTTAAGGTTGCCAACAGGACTTAGAATGCTATCAGTTTTTCTAAATATTGTTTTCCATGTCAAAAAAAAAAAAAAAAAGCTGGGTTTCAAGACTGTGTCCTTCTAACCAATTAACTTCTTATTGACTATGCTTTCCAACAATATTCTGAGTATCTAGAAGAATCTGCCTTGAAAGTATCTATTAATCAATACCAAACAGTGCAAAGGAAAGACTATGCTTGAGCTTTGATATTACAGTTTAGTAAGTATTGTAGGTGGTAAGCAAACTGCCATAGGCAGAAAGCAACTGCAATCTACCATTAAAAAGGTTTTCAGGATTTCTGAAATAGTGTGCCTGCATAATTAAGAAAATTTCTCACAGAAAGATGCTTTCCTTTTTTAAAAATGTATAAATATAAAACAGAAGAAATCACTATCACGAAGAATACATTCCATATTCACACAGCAAATGACTACCAATTTGACTTTTAATGCTAACTCTCAATTACAGTAATTAACACAATGTAAAATCTTTCTGTTCATAGGGCTCTATTTCCTCCTGACTGTGTATTCATTAAGCACTTTCACCAGGGCAAAAAATAGGAGCCTACCATTCCCATATAGATTCCTTGGAGTCCCTAGAGCTAAATTAGCTGGAGCTGAAAGTGCACCCCACATTTTCCATATATGCTGAATTTTGAAGGCATGAAGTCTGGGACATTTTGAACTGCTCAGACTCAAAACCCAACAAACTTCACTGGGGAGAAGAAGAATGCAAGGACAATCCCCAGAAAGCTTTCTAAGAAATCATTATGCTTACCTATTTCTAGATATCATATTAAAAATCATGTTGTCAATTACTCCGTAAGTTTCTTAACAACACGTATCACATTCTGATGAACGCACTCATGTTTTTTACATATCAAGTCATTTAGTACAGTTCCTAACCTCAGTCACTCACTACTTCAGGTATTTTTGTGTGTGTGGTTTTCCTGTTTATTTTTTTAAACCATGTTGAGATACTGAAGCCTGTTTTTAGATTGCTGGATGTCATTTTGTTAAATTCTCAGTAAATCATCATGCAGAAAAGTCTGTCTGCTTATTTCCCAGATAAAAACCACACACTTTCTTTGCAGACTGAGTACCTTACACAGATTCGACCTCTAACTGTAGTTTGCAAACCATGAAATGCATCTCTTTATGGAAGGCCACATATGAGGGGCCAGACAGCCTTGTATATCACAGAAGTACCAATTAACACCTTAACGTACCAAGTAAGTTTTATGCTGGCCAGAGTATCACTATTAGATCACACTACCTAATAAAATAATGTTATGGAACATACACTGTAAACAGAGTCTTCCAGGAAGAATTAGTGTATCTATCCTCTTCATCACTCCTCTTACAATCAAACTTTGCTGTTGGCCTGTCACACATGTCAAATTAAGTAGGACTCAGCACAAAAACAGTGCTCAGAGGAATTTCAAAGATTACTTCAAAAGTGGAATGACCAGATAGCTTAAGACTGGAGAGTTTGCTCACTGGAGATGTAGCTGGTATTTTTTGAAGAATTTTATTCCAACCAAAGAGATACAAACGTAAAATAGAGATGTTTCATAATATTTGTAACTTCTTCAGGAAAAATAAAACAATCATTTGTTTTAAATAATGCTTTCAAGAAAAATAAGTAAAAGAGTTGTTAAATTCCTGTTACATACGCATTACAGGACAACTGTTCTTTCCGAAACAGCTAATCACAAATAGGCTTCATAATATTTTCTAACGGCCCTCAGAGGTTTGCTTGACCTCCAATAACAAGTTTGTGCAACAAGGCACACCAATCTCCTTCTGCGAGAACAATCACTCCAATTCTTAACAGAGCCAAAATATGTAATGCCCTCAACCCATCAGTCAGGTATCATGTCAAAACACTATTGACATGGCTTGTGACATCAACAAATAAGCTATACCTGCTTAGAAGCTTGTACGGTACCATAAAAATGCCCAAGTTACTGACTAATCTATGTGAAGATGAGTCAAAGTAACAGGCCTGGAAAAGTTATTATTTTTCAGTTAACAGCTGATTCTTACTATATTTGTAGCAAAAGTCTGTTAAAACCCCATTTCTTAATTGTCATCTTGAACATCCTTTTTAGAGGAATAGCTGCTCCGGTCTGAAACCATATACCTTGATTACACAAACTGTACCAGAACCTGGTCAATACCTCTTTTAATCCAAAATTGTTTGGACTAACAACCGCCATTGCCTTACTATCTCAAAACATGTACTCTCCAAATTATCTCTCACTGTTAATGTGCTATAGGGAAACATAAAAATTGACATTATGAGATATTTTATGCCCTTTCCTGATTATATAGCTATTATCAGCCTGCTGTAACCCTGAAGGCTGGAGAGCCAGCTTCCACATTTTCACACAACAGTGCTCTGACTTTAAACCACAAAGACGTAAAGGGAGAACAGCAAGACAGCACTGGTAATGGTGAGAAAACAAACAAACCATGAGAACCAAAAGTCAGTTTGAGCAACTACAAGGAAGAGATCACCACAAACCCTTCCAGACAGCGTGGCCCACAGCAGACTGCTCAGCTGCTACCAGCCTAGAGGGCTGGGAGCTTTATTCCTGACTCATGTTGACCTGTTGCACAACCTTGGAAAAGTCACTTGACCTCTTTGGACCTCAGCTTCCCCACTTGGAACCAGAAAAAAAAAATAATTATGTTTTCCTTTCCCTAACAAGCTCTTTGAAATTCACAGAGACAAGGATCTCTAAATTGCACTCAAAGTCTTAGTCTTGTGCCACCTCTGCTCACTGTTTTAATCTGAAGTACAACTTAAAGCCTACTACAGTACCAAGAATGTATTAATAAAAAAGGTAATTCAAAAACGTCCTGTTTTGCTGTGTATAGTTGTTGTCAAGCATAGCAAGTCAGAAATAACGAAACAACGCATCTTCAAAACTCTACATCAGTTCAGAAAAAAGTATCTGCTTCATGCCTTTATTTTAGATTCACTGAAGAAACCAAGTTGCTTAGGTCTCCACCCTCCAAAGCAAGTAGGACTAAATCCACTATTATCAAGTAAGTACATAGACAGTAAATAGCTATTAAATTGTGGGTTTTATTTCCAGCAGACATGCATCTGCTTGGGGAAAAAGAACGGAACAAAGTTGCTTGTATAACCACTTAAAATCTCTGCTCTTGTAACAGTTCAAGATTTCTGAAAGAGTACCAAAAACATGTTTTGTGCATAGCTGTGAACCCAACTAAAAGCTGAAGACAAATGGAAGATCACATCCAGAATCTTACGTTTTAAAGAAATCTTTGTTATAAAATAAAATGCATAAGAACATTTATAATCTGTATCTCGGTGCCAAAGCTGAAATTCTATAAAAACAAGTATGAGAATCTGCATTTTTAGATGTGTACAGGCTAACAAAAGATTTTAAACAAAACATGCGTATTTCAAGGTTAAAGTACCAAATGACACAACATGACAAATTTTAAGTTCCGTTTTACTAAGAAATAATCATGTAACTTCAGTGGAAGCCTGCAGAATAAAAACAACACAAATGCTCCCTGAGCTGTTTAAAATGGCATAAGCCAGGACTCAGTTGAAAGAGCCTGTTCTGCCCTCCTCCAGCTGTGAAGCGGGTCAGGGCACTGATCCAGCTGAAGACTAACCCAGCAAAAGGAAAACGAGCAAGCGGTTACCCTTCAGCTGGACATGCGCTGCTTTTCAGACGCAGCTGCGCAAACACTTATGCAAGTACAAAGGCACGGGAGAACACAATGGTGGAAACCATTAGCTAGGAGAGAACTATGCAGTTCCTCTCTGTAGTTTTCACAGGCTCATGGAGCTACAGCACTAGGGTGTGGTTTCACATTATACAAATTTGATCTTAAAAGAAAAAAAAACAGGCTGCTACAGAAAGGGAGATTCTCCTTTCCTTCCCTTCCCCACTGCTGTGCGGTGTCAGTGTCTACCCCAAAATGTTAACAAACTACTAGTTTTCTGCCAGATCCACACTCTGTTCCAACTGACTCTATGACTGCTCCATGGTTTTAGATTCAAGACAGAGAAGGAGCAGGTGGAAGGGGTGAAATCTTTAGCACCATACCACATTCAGATCACACTAAGAATGGCAGGAAACCGCACCCTCATCTTAAACTAGACAGCTCCCAACACTGGAAGTCACGCATTCTTAAGAAGAAGTTATGTCCCCAGTCCCTTTCTTTCCCATGGGACATGAATTTTTATTAGACACAGCACAAACTCGTCACCTTTCAGGGTTTGGATTCACGAAGCGAACCGTAGGGCTATCTTTGCAGATTATTCTTTTAATATACTTCTTCTGCGACTGCATGTTTACAGACAACAAAAGCATATATGAATGCGTAACATACGTACCCACATCTGCACACATAAAGCTAGGTTTTTCAGAAGTGTCTAAATTTAGGCTTCAAAGACGCTATGGAGGTACTGAATTCCAGCGTCACAGTGATTTGCCTACTCCTCTGTGCTAAGCATGGATTTATGAGCCTATTTGCCGGCAGTTGTTTTAGCAAACCCTGACAATTCTCAATACATGTAGAGCTGGTAGTGCCACAGATTACAGTTAAAATTATATTGTTAAATTTAGACTCCCTCTACCCTGCCTTTGGGTTTTCCTTTCCCCCGTTGCTTCACCAAACTTTACTCATTCAAGCTGATACGTAACAGGCATACAGATTTTTATTCTTCGACTGTCTTAGGTAAAACAGATCAGCCCTTCCCATGAATAAATTTCAGAAGAACCGATTCCTTTTCTTTTTTTTCTGATCCAACACCGAAACTACTCTCCTATGTTGCTAATAAATTCAAGTCCTTGGCTCTTCCCACAAGGGCTTCAAGTGCCTGAGCCGTGCCATTCGCTGTCATCAGGCTTAACCAAACAGGACCAAGTTAAGGGCCCTCAGAAGAATCTCCGTGTTCACATCCTCCGTCCGCCCTCATTAGCCTTCGGCGGACGACGACTTTGAAGAGCTCCTCCTGCCCGAGCGTGCCGCGGCGGCAGCAGCGAGCGCCAAGAGCTTCTCCCACCGACCGGGCCACCGGCCGCAGGGCTGGAGGGGTGGCTGGACCCTCGCCCCTCCGCTCGGGAACTGCTGCCCGGCCGGCCCGGGGCCCGGGGGAGCCGCCGGGCTCTGCCCCGCTGCCGCCGGCCTTTCCCTCCCGCGCCGAGGCGAGAGGCTCCAGGGCGGGCACGGCAGGGAGCAGCGGCCAGGGACAGCGGGAGCGGGCAGTGGCGACTCAACACGGGTGCGCAGCAGCCCGTGTACACAGACGCCTTTTTCTCTTTTGTTTGTTTGGGGTTTTTGGTTGGGTGGTTTTTTGTTTTGGGTTTTTTTTTTTTTTTTTGGGGGGGGGGGGG
>JANZLQ010000079.1:22685066-22700766 GCA_026212715.1 Elanus axillaris | reverse complement strand
GGCACCTGCCAGGCCGAGGAAGAGGCGCCGCCGCCGCCCGTGGGCCGCTCCGCGCCCGTCCGCACCGCCCGGCACCGGCACCGGCACCGGCGCAGAGAGGGCCGCGGCACCGCGCCGCATCTCGCGGTACCCCGCCGGCATCCCAGGTCCGGAGGCTCCCCCGGGGCTCCGCTGTGCCGATTGCCGGCGGTGGGGCGGGGGCGGTGGTCCCGGTGCCGGCCCCGCACGCCGCGGCAGCACTGACCCCTGCTGGGGCGGCGGCGGCGGCGGGGTCGGGGCCGCGCTACCCCCCGGACCGGCGGTGCTCCCCGGAGGGCGTCAAGTTGGGGCGGGAGTTTTTGTCTCCGTCCGTGGCGGGGAAGGGCTTCGGGAGACCCCGCTGAGGGGGCCAGGAGGGGCTGACTTTAACAGTAGCCTTGGCGGGAAGTGTTTTCTCCAGCATGCTGTTGAATACCGAGCTTGCTACAGGTACAGTTAATTTAAAAACCTACAGTCCTGTACTATTAAAAAAAAAGATATAAGTAAATAAAAAACACAACAACCAACCAAAGAAAAAGCAGATCATAAAAGAACTTGCAACTGCCTTTGCAGTTGTTGTCGATAGTTTCTGGAACACACACCGGTCCCCCTTTGTATTTTAATTGCTGCACACATCTATACTCTACGATTTTCCCCCCTCAGGCAGAAAGTTAAGCCCTGATCCCACAGGCGCCTGTGCATTTCCTTACGTTTGCATTCGTGACTCGTCCTACTGAAGATCATACAGAGTTTGCATGTGCAAATTTAAGAATACACGCAAATATTTTTCTTAAGAGAGTTAACTTGCTCATACTGCATCAGAGAAGGGCACAAGGAGATTTCTCACTTGACAAACCCTACTAGGTTATGTAGGTAAGAGGCACAAAGAGTGATACCTCTGCTTTTAAACCCCTGCCCCAAATAAAACGCTGCTACTCCCAGGAAATACCACTTCCATTTTCTTGTTTGGTGCAGTTAGTGTTTAAACATGGGCAGTGGGGTGTTGGGATTGCTGTATCCATCCTGTACCTGTGAAAACAGTCTTCCATGAGCAGTGTGAAAATCAGGACAAAAAAAAAGTAAAAGTTATATATGTTCATAAAAACACAGCCTTTTGAACAACTTATTGAATATGAAGTCTTGCGAAAGCTTAAAAATTCCAGTTCCTAACCTTGTTTGTTGGGCAATGTGTACTAGATAAGAATGTCATCCAGACAGCACAGGAAATTTAGAGAAATTTTTTCCTGATTTTCTAAACGCATTTTTCAAACATGGTTCTTGAATCCTTCTGAGACTGGATGGTTTTCTACAGAACAGATGGTTCCTTTTTTCCCCCTCTTTAGTCTATTTAGATTCATATATCATGCACATCATGACATAAATTACCCCTTAAATCAGTTAAAGTCATTATATATGTATAAATCACTGATTAATCAAGTGAGAAGGAGGGCTCAGTGAACTCAAAACCTGTTTTGAAACCTTTAATTATAATTTTTAAATGGCTCGTGTAGCTACATTACAATGACACAGCTGAGCAGTTTAAATCAAGACTAGTCTTGGTTATAAGCAGCCCAAGTCAATTTTTTCATGTCTTCTCTTTTTGAAGATCATTTCACAGTACTGCACATCAGCTGATTGGTCCACGGGGAATATATAAAATATGGACTCACATTCAGCTGATGCCAGTGTTTGGAGCACAGAGCCATTAACTTACGAACTTCTCTCCTAACCACCTACTGCCAACAGCTAGCTACTGATTCAGCAGCAGTACCAGAACCTCCTATTTGAGGTAAAAAAACCTGGGAGGAGGTCCTGGACTGAAGAAGGAAGAAAGTTAGCCAGGAGAGCAGAGGAAGAGGGGATGGGACCTACACTAGGAACCAGTATGAGCCCTGAGGAGCTCAGGAAAGCAAAACAAAGATTGTTTATAGGGGAAAAAATGTAGGTCCCAAGCTTTGCTTTGAGCTCAGTACTGCATAAGACCAGCCCTGCCACAGCATTTCAAGTATCAGGCCAGCTCACATCTTGTGAGAAACATAAGACAGTCATCTGTTTTCCAAATCCATTAGGAAACTGAGCTCCTTTTTATTTCTCTCTGCGAGAAAAAACACAGGTCAAGCACTGCAAAGGAAAACTTGCTGACATAAGCTCTCATCACACAAACACTTATGGACATGTTTAGCTCAGGCATGTAAGTACAGGACCAGGGCATAAAGGCATTTTTGTCCATTGCCTGTTTGATGAGGTACCCCAGTACAATTCACGGCAGCCACCATGATCTGGTACACTTTCATTAAAATGACCAATTTTAGCTGTAATCTAGTATTTCCAATGAGTTTGTGTAAACAAGACACTGAGCACCACAAGGACTTCCATATGTGAAGTGACCTACATCCATATTTTAACATAACGGCAATGAGACTAACTGCCCAAAGGAAACAGGTTAGCATACCTGCTTGCTCATTAATTTTTACAGTTTTGCTCATGAACATTTGCTGCCAGTAGCTGAACATGTAGTATGAGGCATGATGACCTTTTTTAGCCGTTATCACTATCACTTACCTGTCACTGTTATTTACGGATCTGTAGAGATGTAATTTCTATATCTTATCCATGGGGGCTTCCAGGGGACGAGTGAAAAGTTAAAGCAAGCCACAGAGCAATATCTTCATCCTCCTCCTCATATAAAGACAAGTCTCCCGGACTCAGATCCCCACTCACACAGTGAGCAAGAAGTTTAAAATGAAAGCAGAAAGCAACAGCACCTACTCTCTGAGCTAAATGTACAACCTGAATGCATCTTCCATCAAAGAAAGAATTCCTACCAAGAGTAGGGTTCAATGGTTATTGTTCAGTGGGGTCTGTTTATGGGAAAAATAAGGTACGACTCCTGCAGCAGCACTGCACTGCCCTAGTTCAACATATGCCCATCCGCCCATACATCACTGCCCTCAGATGTCTGCAGTCCTTCCAGAGAGGTTCTCTGGATGTTCAACATGCTCTTGAGAGCTGTACTTACTTGTGTCTCTTCCACCCAAAAAGAGGACCAAAGCAGGCATGGAACAAGAATCATTTCCACATAGCATTTTGCAGCATTCAGAGGCTGAAGTTTAGGTGTGTTACAAATGTCCATGAATTCACATTTCTCGCTTCACTAATAACAGTTTTACTTAAAATGCAGTCATGGATGCTATCACCTAATGATTTCTCCGGACTCCTAGTTACTACGATGCATCATACACATATGCATCCACCTCACAGTAACAATCCATGGTCAAAAACATTGTAAAAATGAAGTTATTCATATATTGATCAGTTCTGTATTTCCTCCAAAAATGTAATGACTTGACATTATACTGTATGCAATGAACTTAAGAGAGCCCTTAAAGTGAGACATGCCAGTCAAGACCACTTAAATATGAGAAAAGTTAAATTAAGGCCAATATTCAGATCTATAATGCAGTGATAACAGAAAAAAAAAAAAGCAATTTACAATGCCCCAAAGAACACTCGAACAGCTGATTAAATTTATTAGTACTTCTACAGCAATAAACACCTTCACAACCTCTGAGTTGACATGACACTGAGTAAAAATCCATTGTTCTTTTTATTTGCTTGTTTAACAAGACCCTAGAAGATCACAGCACTGCAAACACACACTTAATTACAGAAATCATAAGCATCTCTAACTTTCTGATTTTTTAATAAAGAAAATATTACATTAGATCTACTTTCTCCACCCACAAATATGAAGCAAAACTTTCAGGATATTTATTTTAAACTATAGAGCTAAAATTAGAAACTTCAAAATCTTTATACTTCTATCAAAGGAAGAAAAAAATCTGTCTTTAGCTACTGTTTATTGAACCTAATTTTGTGTGTGATGTGGTTTTACGAAGTATCTGTCAAGATTTTGACAGGTTACCCCAATGCAAAGAAGAACCAGATGATCCTGTTTTATTTTGCTTGTGCTCAGCTTCCCTGGCAGAACTTAAGTATGTTTTAATAGTAAAGGTAATTGAGTGGCAACATGTAACAATCTAACTTACCAAGAGAAAAAAAAAAAAAAGCATTCTCTCCAGGGCTTTATGTCATGCTCTGACAATTTAGATTGGTACCCTGTGGCCCCAATCAGCAGAAAAACAGAGGCTGTGAAGATCTGTGGACCTTTAGGAGGTGAGCTTCCTGTGGGGGAAAGCATATCTTTTTCGAAGAATACTATGTAATGGATAAATTGTCACCTTTCTTAGTAAAACAGGACTGAGTAGACCCATGCTCAAGCACAGAAAAGAGAAGATTACTGTCTCCAAGCTACTGCACTCTTTCCTACCAGATTAGAGGAGCTCCAGAAGTGTAATTTCGGGGTAAGACATTGAGCAATGATGTGCCAAAAGGTTCATGCCCAGGGAGCTGGTGCTATGCCTGTTCCAAGGCACTAAAGATACTCTGGTATTCTTGTAAAAGGCAGTTGTACTGAATACACTTAGTGAAGCATCTTTTATCCCAAAGATAGACTGGCCATGCTGACCAGTAAATTACAAGGGGCTCAGGTAATCCATCAGCTGTTGTTTGAGCCCCATGCTGTTCAAAGACAATAGAAACGATGTTCATCTGTAACTATCAACTCTTCTTTTCCTCTCTCCCACTTTCTGAATGCAAGTTTTGGGGGGCATCATTGCCAAGAGATCCTCAGTTCTGTTTCCCAGAGGGTCATTAGACCTCTACACACAATGGAAACAAACCCAGGGACACACTAAACCTAAACAATGACTTAGCCAAGCCAAACATTGGCTGAGACGATTCCCCCAGCCAGAACTCCAAGTCAGTTCAGGGAGGCAACCAGTCAAGGCATAGTTAAAGTGACACAGATGCCAATTAAGATGAACACTTTAACAGGGGGTGTTAAGAAATACAGTGTTTTTGTAGACAAGCCATCAGTAGGAAGCTCTGATAGAGAAAACTACTGACTACTATTATTAAGTTTATTAAACTCATTGCTCTGAACCTTAATTTTTTAAAAGTCAGGTCCACATATTTTTTTTACAGGTATTAGATCTTTGTCTTCTGATGTCTGGATATTACAGCCACATTCACAATTGAGATCTTCAATGCTAACCTTATATACAGTTTCTAAATTAAAGCTGTTGTTCTCATATAGCTAACTCAATTTCTAATATTGCGAGATCTGTACTAAAATAGTATCAGCTGTAGTATGCAGCAAGATACCAAGTTTTGGGTAACCTGAAAATCTAGAGGTTTTCTAATACAGTTTGTATGAAGGATTGCCCTTCCTGAAAAAGCAGTCATCTTCAGCTGTAGCTTGAATGCAGAAAATGCAGTCATTGTCTGGAGAACATCACCTGTCTTGAGCTATGATGAGATGGGGTAGTGATGGGATGCTCTAGGTAATCTGAAGAAGTAAGTCTTTTCTTCCATGACTATGCTTAGCTATGTTGATGTCATAAGCAAAAGGATTTCGGAAGCTCCCTGCAACTGATCAAGGAAATAAACAGCTTGTCATATATCTTGAAGACTCAGATACTTGGAAAGTGAAAATACAGACTGAAGCATGTCACATGTAGCCTGCTGTGACTTCCTATAGTTGGAGGATGGGAAGGATTCACTCAAGCTTCTACACCAGTCACTGAATCTGAGTGATGCTGAGCCTGCAGAGGGATTGCTCCAGTTCACAGTCAGACCAGACCGCTAAACTTCCTAATTGATTTCCTGTTTATCACATCCCCTCGAACATGGGGAATGCTTCTTTGCTGCAGAGCCCAGGAACTCACTCTGTTAAAGCTTATTTTCTGGAATTATCAAGTCAGGTTGAACAACAGGAAGATCTGGAAAGTTTGCCCCTTTTCTGGGAGTTTCTTTGTAAGTGTGGTTACACCTGACTGACGTGTTTGTGTGCTCATGGTTTGATAGCCTTTGATTCTTTCCTTAAAACATACAAAAAATGTAAATGAAACTGCATGACACAGGAAGTCCCTTAATAAATCAAAGAAAAGAACTCAGCTTGCCTTCAGAGAAAAAATTTCTCAGTCCCTAAAGTTATTTAAGAAACTAGATGAGGTAAATAAGGTACACCATTTTTAAAGCCCTGGTACTGCTGCACTTCGTGTTGTCATAGTGTAAGTCTGACATGGCCTTTAAGAGTATAGCAATACTTACTGTTCCTCACCATTCTGTGTAGCTAACAGTCTAACTTCTTGCCACCTGAATTTTGAGTTCAAGTTACTTGGTCATGCTAACATTCAGCTGGCTGAAAAGAAGCTCAGTTTCCAGTGTAGGAGAGGAGAGAAGAAAAAAGAAGGAAAGGGCAAAAGAAAGGGGAGGAGGAGAAACAAACCAATCTGTTTGTTATTGGGAGGACAAGAACTGCAAAGAAAGACCAGAATACAGAGGTAAAAGCTAGGAAAGCAAAAGAAGCAGTGAGAGCCACGTCAAAGAAGAGAGAAACAAAAGGAAGAAAAGTGGAGGAAAAAAGCATGTAAACTGAAAAACAGAAAGAGGATGAAAGTAAAGTAATAAAGCAGGAGATGCTTCTGCAGAAGTCTGGCCTGCCAAACAGGGACAGAAAGACGGGATCAGTCTGGGTCATGAAAATGTAAACAGCTTTGATGGAATTGAAGTGCAAATGCTGCTTGCACAGTTCTTATCCTCCAATGTAACATTTTGCCTTGAAGGCAGCTGGAGTGTGGTCTAAGCGCCATGGGTGTTCCTCCCCATTACCTGCTTCCACAGCCCTCTTGTGCTCCTCGCAGCCCCAAGCTGCCTTCCTCCCCTGGCTTCTTACTTTGCCACACGGTGTAGCAGTTTTTAAACATGTGCTTCTGGTGTCTCAGGCAGGGAGCTAATGATGTGTCTCACTGTAACTTCTCCTAACCAGGCAGGTTAAACCGCAAAGCATGTACGAGTTGCTCACATGAAGTCTTTTTGGCATTTGCAAGGTTTTTTTTTTCACAGCTGAATGTACAAATGAAGCAATTGCCGATGAAGCAGAAAATGTTTCTATACCTTGAAAATAAAAGTGGTTTTTGTCACAGTCTTGGAGAACAATGTTTCCTACATTAGATGTTGGTAGGTGATCCTGAATATCTCAGTGTTAAAGTGTACACCTCTAAGCATAGCACACTATATATACTACATACAAATTGCCTACAGCATGGACATTCATATACTTTCTTGGATGCAAAAGTAGAAATGTTCCTCAGCTAACACAACATATAAAATGTATTGCTATTCTAATATATGCATGTTTTCAAACCCACCACATTACACAATAGCACAGGTTGCCAGGGATTGATATAGCAGTGCTCCAAGGATGTAAGATCTCTGTATGCAGCATCTGTGAAGAGAAGATTAATGAGATTAAGCCGTTCCTCCTGTACTAATACTTCCACAAAAAAGCTTATTCTTTACTACCTGATAATATTCCATATTCATAATACCAAGTTCACTGATATGGTTTCCATTGCTGCTAGCACTGAAGGATCACAATGATTTCTTAATTTGCTTGTGTATGCATTTTATATCATGTTTGTGCTGTTTTGATAGGGTCTGGATTCCTAGCATCTTACTTCATTGCCAGAACAGCATACCTGAAATACCATTTTGAATGGTTGCTTATTTATATCTTAAAGTCTGTTAACCTAACTGATGCTTATAGCCAAGTTGTACATCATTCCTTGCACATTTATAGATGTGTATTTGTACAGACTATAATGTTACTGTTTACCAGTTAAAATTTAAGCCTAATTATGCTATAATTCTGTTTGCTTCTGTCTGTACCATCAAAAATTAATCAGTAGATCATTAAAAACTAAGTAAAAGTCTTTTATTTATACTGCACTCTTTATAGAGGTGTAAAGAAAACCAGGAAGGCAATATTGACTGCATACCAATCATTACCAATGTTTCGGGTTTTTTGTAAATGGAGTAAGGAGTGGCAGACAGCTGGTTGAAACAATTTTCACCTTTTCAAAATAATGATAATTGGGGTCTTGTAAAGTTATTGTTTCATCTACTACTTTGAAGCTTTGAAAGAAAGTATGACACTACTCAGCTTGATATCAGCAAGAAGTTTCAGGACCAGGAACACCTTTTCAGGAACAAATTTAAGAAGCTCACCCACTTCTTGTTCCTTCCTGTGTAATCCTTCTGGCCTTGGAGCAACCAAGTTTAGAATGCTGTTGAGCAGAACAGGTGCCCAGGTGCAGGTAAGGGGGGGCTGCAGGTGTGATCTCTGTGGGAATAGGATGGGTCTGCCCCACACAGACAAGCTCCAACTGACCCACTGCAGGGCACAGTTGAGCCCCTCAGCCAAGATGGTGATGACTCCATAATAACATATTTAAGAAAGGGAAAAAAATGCAGCACAGCAGCTGTGAGGAAGGACTGAGAAAAATCTGAGAAACAGCCCTGCAGACCCCCAGGTCAGTGCAGAAGGAGGGGGAGGACGTGTTCCAGGTGCCAGAGCAGAGATTTCCCTGCAGCCTGTGGGGAAGACCATGGTGGAGCAGGCTGTTCCCCTGCAGCCCACAGAGAACCACAGTAGAGCAGGTACCAGCACTGTTGCCCACGGAGGCCCCCACGCTGCAGCAGGTGGAGATGCCGTGAAGGAAGCTGCAGCCCATGTAGAGCCCACTCCAGAAGAGCTGTGACCCATGGAGAGGAGTCCATGCTGGAGCAAGTTTTCTGGCAGGACCTGTGACCGTGTGGCAGACCCACTCTGGAGCAGTCTGTGCCTGAAGGACTGCAGCCCATGGGAGCGACCCACACTGGAGCAGTTTGGGAAGAACTGCAGCCCATGGGAGAGACTTGCATTGGAGCAGTTTGTGAAGGACTGTATCCCATGGGAGGAACCCCATTCTGGAGCAGGGGAAAAGTGTGAGAAGAAAAGAGCAGCAGAGAGGAACTGTTACAAACTGACCCCAGCCCCCATTCCTCATCCCTCCTGCACTGCTGGGGGCTGGGCGGAGAAAGAAGTAGAAGACTTGGCAGTGAGAGAGAGGAGTTGAGCCTGGGAAGATGGCAGGGAGGTCTTTTACATCTTGTCTTTACTTCTCACCATCCTACGCTATTTTTGATTGGCAATTAATTAAATCAATTTTCCCAAAATCAAGTCTGTTTTGCCCATGACAGTAACTGGTAAGAGATCTCCCTGTCCTTACCATGACCTATGAGCTTTTCATCTTATTTTCTGCCCCTCTCCAGTTGAGAAGGGGGAGTGAAGGAGCAACTGGGTGGGCATTTGGCACTCAGTCAAGGTTGACCCACTACAGAACTGATGATAATTCAGCTGATGTTAAAGTGAAAACTTAGGATCATGGTATCAAAAGATAAGCTTGGAAGGGGTCTCAGGAGGTTTCTAGGTCAAACTCATGCTCAAAGCACAATCAGCTGTGAGGCCAGACAAGGTTGCCTCAGGACATTATTCAGCCTGGGTTTTAAAACCTCAAAGGATGGAGACTACACAGCTTTATACTCCCACACAAGTAAATGATGGCCATCAAGGCAGAATATTGTTTGCATCTGTATAAACATGCACAAGACAGCCACCAAATCAGGCACCATCTTAGTCTGCAAGAGTGTTTGAACATACCAGGGTTCTCTGACCACAGAG
This sequence comes from Elanus axillaris, assembly GCA_026212715.1. Taxonomy (NCBI): domain Eukaryota; kingdom Metazoa; phylum Chordata; class Aves; order Accipitriformes; family Accipitridae; genus Elanus; species Elanus axillaris. The sequence goes on along the minus strand of JANZLQ010000079.1, from coordinate 22,691,120 downwards.
CATTCACTTCATGAGCTTCTTCGACACAGGTATGACTGATGCCCTTTAGACAAGCCTCACACAAGATTAATAATTTGGCCATAATCACAAAGAAAACTCATTAACAGTGTGCACTTTCATTTTGCCTTCTATGAGAGCATGAGCTTTCAGTTCATGGAGGAAATCTGAGCAACTGAAGCGTTGCTGGGTTTTGAGATTATTCAAACACCTACAGAGTTAGCCACTATGTGCACAGCATTTGTGGGATTATCCTGCATATTTCTTCATAGGCAGAGACATATGGGGTAAAAGAATCCGGAGAAGTTATTCAGTTATAATTAAATTATTAACCTTGTCAAGCATTTGATTGCTGGCTAGTCAGGTTCTCCAGCTTATTGGGAACACCACTTAGAAGTGTTCCTCCATGGAAGTTTTTTCCAGGGTATCCCTCCATAGTATCAGCTTGCTCAGAACAGCTTGCTTTAATGAAGAATCATTTTGGTTTTCCTCTTCATCAAAGACTGCATGTATTGGCAGGACCACTACCATCTACAAGAGAGCTAGCCAGAAGACATGATCCTTGAAGCCAGCCTAACACTACAATCCATCCTGTGAAGGCTGTTTTAAAATAAGCTAACAGCCACTCATCAGGTCCAAGCATAATAAGTTCAGGGTTTAAATTCATGGCCAGAGAAGCTGATGGTTCTTTATCTGTGGAATTAGGTTGCAACATCAAAAGCCATTTCTAATGCTGCGGCTGATCTTGCATGAACTCCTGTTATACCTTGTGATATTTCATTATTCAGTCTTCTGAAGGGCAGCTCGTGCTCAATACCTTGCTACAGTTAGGACAGCAGTTATTCACTTTGCAGAGGGTATGTTATGACACAGTGTCAGTAGCAGAATAGTGGATTAAGAACAATGGTCATTTCTATTCCTGCATTTTTCCCTCCTAGTAAGGCAGATTCAGTGAACGTGTGGACTTACTGTTCCAGGTCACTGTCCCACACGTTGCTTTACCTGAACTGGCCACATAAAAAATACTTGCAAACAAATATGATTTCTAAACAAGGATGTTCTTTCTCAGCAGTCTCCTAGGGCTATTCATTCATCAGCAGCCTAGAAAAAGAATCACAAGGTTTGTTTTTTTCATATGCCATTTGGAAAAGAGACTCCCCTTTTTCAGCTAATTTGTTGTTAATCAGCTGACAAGATCCTAGAAGCCGCAAGGTACCTATTTCTCTTCTTCCCTCACCAGCAACCTGTGTGAATGGTTAGAAGAGTGATTAACTGATTTACACAGCAAAGCCCTTGAGCCATGGCCCATAAAAACAGCTATCTTCTTCACAGGATGAGTTTCCCACCAGACCATTTTCTTCTGACATCCAGCATCAGGTACCACTGCCTCCAGAATCAGCATCTGCTGTGCACTAATTAGCCTTCAAGTTTCTTTTTCCTTAAATACTCATTATTTGTCATTATAATACTAAATCAAAAGAGATCAGTTTCTGATCCTCTGTGATAGGATACTCTAACACATACTTAATAAGAAACACTGTTAAAAAATCATTGAGGGAATATAAACCAAAAAATTTAATATTTCAAAGCACTGTGAAAACATAAAAACAACTGATTGATCTACACAAAGATGAGCAAGTGAGATGGACAAAGGTCACTATGCTTTTTCTATAGCTGAGAAAACTGAGGTATAGACAGTATTTTCACAAGGGAGTTATGCTAAGTCAGTAGAAGAGTAAGAATTGCATCCTGAAAGCCAATCTCTTATGTGTAAAGAAGTTGATTATTGCCTTTTGACATGCCATTTCTCCTCATCTCCTCCGTAAAAAATGCCTATGATAAAAATATTAGAGAACATGGTAACTCATGACTTCTGAAGAGAGTGTAAGTGTCACGTTAGCAGGCCCAGAACATTAGAAGAATACATAAATTAACCCATGTTTGAAAAAAAGGCAGATTTCAAAACTCAGATTATCAAAACCAAAAATAGTTACAACTCAGTATGCTGAAATTAATTCTTAATGTTTGTTGTTCAATTATTTTTAGTTTTACTTTGGCTTTCATGTAGTAAAAAAATTCCATGTGTGTCCCATGATAATATTTAGATTCCTGGGTCCATAGGCCCAGAGGGATAACATCAGTGGGATATTTCCCTGAAAGCATGTTTATAGATCTGGAATTCAGCCTTGAATTTTGTTTCCTTCAACATGGAAGAAGTGGTAGGGAGGTTGTGTGTGAACCAAACTGTGTCTGTACAATAAAAATGAGAAATCCAACATTTTAATTTGTCATCTTACTCAAAGACAGAATAATATATTCCTGCTTTGTTGTGTATAATATAGGGTCTTGGGATGAACCCAATTTTTCTCCTCCAGAGAAGCCAACAGGAATGAAGACAATGAGCAGAGCACAAGATGTATACAATTTATATACATTATATAACTTGTGCCCTAAGTGTCTGGAAATTATCTTCTATGACATTAATTACACTGCAGAGTGAGGCTAGGACATGTAAATTTGAGTTAGCCTGGCCAACAACCAAGCATCATATTTAAGAGCTTTGCTGATGCTGCCACAAGAAACCACTTGGCAGTAAGGACATGCTTGTTCTTCTCATGGATCTCAGCCTTCTGCAAATATAGCTTGTACCCATCTATTTTGCTGTGCCATAGGACCTACATTCTCAATTATGCCTTTTTTCTGAAGACCTGGGAATTTTTTTTCATTTGCTTCTGGCAATGATATTGGTTTGATAGGGCCATGAGAAGAGGAAAGCCAACAGCAAAAGCCCTGACTGTTCCCTGATGACAGAAAACCAGCCAGACGATTGTGGCTCCTGTCTAATCGCTTCCAAATGGATCATTCAAAGACAGCCTTCAGATGAAGAGTGCAAACACTACTGGCTTTTCAGGTACATTGTGCCACCAAAAACCTGTCATAGAAATATTCATGAAGATTCATGGTAATAAAATTTCTTGTGAAAAGCTTTTAAACACCTTGAAAGAAATCCAAAGACAACACCAAAGTCAAAGGTGCAGAAGAAGACTAGTAAACACCAGCAAACTATATCAGTAATTCTGGAAGCAGATTTCATGGAAGTAGCTTTGTAATAGCATTTATAGCATGTCTAATGAAGCCTTCTGACACTCCATGTCTTGTTCCCAGTTCTTTTATAGTACTCAACAATACCACTATAATAAAAACAAAGAGTATGCCACCACACTTTATGTCATTAAAAAAGAAAACAAGGGATTATGTATTTTCTTCCTTTTCCATGAGAGCTAGAATATGTCTCCAAACAAACACAAGAGCTGATATTTAATGCCTAGACTTATCAAACAGGTGTGGAGTGTGGGGGGTGATGTGTCATCTATTAAATTATGAGACCAAGTCTATGAAGTTTTCCACACACGCCCAGCCCACTGAATTTTATTCAGTGCTTGCTGACAATCCTTACAAGCAAAACTAGTTAGACAAGTGATAGCTCCAACTACTGGTGCTATTTGTTTTGTGGTAGACAAAGAGGCATTCTTTTGAAGTTGATTAAGATTGGTCATTGCAGCCAAACATCAGGTTGAAGTCAAGATGATCTGTCACTGTTGAGTTACTTGCCAAAAGAAACTGACAAGGAGCCAATGTTTTCCCCCACCCTCCCAAGTAAAGGGATATTACCAAGATAAAAATCTGATTTAGAAAGAGATTTTTCCTTTGCTTGTCATGTTAACACCACATTGTGTCACTGAAAATATGTTTTTTTCTAGATTAAGTTTCCCTCTAATTTGTTCTGGTTTTGTATGTGCTCCTGACTAAGGTCAATCACTAAAGCAAGCTGACAGGTTTCATGTCGTTTCATTCATTCTGTTCTGCTACCACAAACAAGTCTGTTGACTTCAGCTTTCAATACTGAAGAAAAATAACTATTTTGGGGAAAGAACCATTTTTCAAAATTATGTCAAATATCACTTGATCACAGAAAGACAAAGAGTTGAGGTTAGCAGAGTCCTATGAAGGTCATCTGGTCCAATCCCCCTGCTCCAGCAGGGCCACCTAGAGCTGGCTGTCCAAGATCATGTCCACATGATTTTTTAATATCTCCAAGGAGGGAGACTCCACCACCTGCCTGGGCAACCTGTGCCAGTGCTTTGTCACCCTGACAGAGAAAAGAGGTTTCCTGATATTCAGAGGGAACCTCCTGTGTTTCAGTCTGTGCCCACTGCCTCTGGTCCTGTCACTGGGCACCACTGATAAGAGCCTGGCTCCGTCCTCTTGGCACCCTCCCTTATATACATTGATAAGATCCTGTCACCTAAAGGGTAACATAGCCTGTGGGTGTGCAGAGATCACAAACATGGATTTGTAGGATTCCATAATACACAGGGACACAGAGGCTTTTATCCTCTGGATTTCTCTACTTTATTTCAGATTACCATGAATTCTAAAAAAATCACAACTAGCAAGTATGCCTATGATTATCGAGGAAAAAAAAATATATATCAAGCTATTACAAATTACTGTCAGCATTCAATAATATAGTATCAATCAGTAGTATGGCAGCAGTTAATAGTAGCAGCAAACCAATTGCATAGCAACAACCATTAACAGCAACAGCCAAGTAGGTACATACTGTTACAGGTTACTACAGACTTATCATTAGTGAAGCAACTTATCTAACAATATAGCAGCAGATATAATTATGATAGATGACTTGTATGTATAATAACTGTATTAAGTCAATTAGGCAGATTTCAGGAGAGGCCAAACCATCCCAAAGGGGAAGACAAACTGATCCCAGAGGGAGGACCCAACCATCCCAAAGGTGGGAGGACAAACCAAACTGACCCCAAAACTGGGCCCAAAACAGGACAAATAATATAAACAGGCAGAGTCCCACTTGGAAGATGATCTGCATCAGTCTGGAGTCATTCAGGTGCCCCTAGTGAGAGTCTAAGGCCTCACAGAAAGTTTGTGAGGAATTCAACTTCTTTAGCAAAGGAAAAGTACATGCAACACTGGAAGTTCTCAGAGAGAGAAGCTTCATTCTGGATAAAAATTATGGCTTTTTTATATCATAGACACATAGGAGGGTGTAGGACATCAACCATTCTGAGTAGCCAACAGATGCTGTTAATTTCCATTTTTCACCTTAAACAGCCAGTAGATGATGCTGTTTTCTGTTCTTTCAGACTAATTTCATTTTCCAGACTGTTTCCACTTTTTCAGAGGACATGTTGCTGTTACAGTTTTTGGGGGATTTTGTGCTTGTCAATCGTATCTCAGGAATGTCTCTGGTTTCTAGGTACCCTGGTTGGTCTTCAAATAGGCCAGCTGCACTTTTCAAGGATGTTTCTGGCTCCAGGGACCAGATCCCAGGCTCACAGCTCCCAGGCTGGCAGGCATTTTCTTTTGCTCAGTAATTTCCCCCTTCTCACCAGGCTGTCCTTACGGCTGCTCACATCAATCCCCCTGAGCCTTCTATTCTCCAAGCTGAACAGTCCCAGCTCTCTCAGTCTGTCCTCATAGGAGAGATGCTCCAGTAACATCGCCTTGGTGACCCTTCACTGGACTCTCACCAGTAGCTCCATAACTAAAGGGGAGCAACCTTGGAATACTTAAAATAGATCTAATTTATCCAGTTTATATATGTGTTACACAGAAGTTAATGTGGTACATATGGATTTGTATAGTATACTTGAAATAAGATACCATTTTTTAACAAGGATGTAAGGTTTGGATCAATTAGTATCTACAAGATTCTCCACCCTTACTGTAATCTCTGATTTTAATTTCAGTAGAAAAGAACTACTTCCAAAGCAATTCACAGGATCATATTGGGGGGGAGGTGCTATTGAATCTCTTGAGGGGCAAGACACCTTGAAGAGGGATCTAGATAGACTGGAGCACTGCGCAATCATTCATGACATGAAATTTAACAAAAATAAATGCCAGATTCCGCACCTGTGACACTGGACACAAGTATAACTTGGGAGAGGAGTGGCTGTGGAGCAGCCCTGCAGAAGGGATCTGGGGTGCTCGTTGGCAGCAGGCTCAGCGTGGGTC
>JANZLQ010000079.1:22660473-22671362 GCA_026212715.1 Elanus axillaris | reverse complement strand
TATGAGCCAGCAGTGTGCCCAGGTGGCCAAGAAGGCCAACGGCATCCTGGCCTGCATCAGAAATTCTGTGGCCAGCATGAGCAGGGAGGTGATTGTTCTCCTGCACTCGGCCCTGGGGAGGCTGCACTTCGAGTACTGGCTTCAGGTTTGGGCCCCTCACTACAGGAAAGACATTGAGGTGCTGGAATGTGTCCAGAGAAGGGCAACCAAGTCTTATGAGGAGTCTGGAGCACAAGTCTTATGAGGAGTTACTGAGGGAAGTGGGCCTGTTTAGTCTGGAAAAAAGGAGGCTGAGAGGAGACGTTATCGGTCTCTACAGCTACCTGAGAGGAGGCTGTAGTGAGGTGGGTGCTGGTCTCTTCTGTCTGGTGGCTGGTGATAGGATGAGAGGTAATGGCCTCAAGTTGTGGCAAGGGAGGTTTAAGTTAGATATTAGAAAAAATTTCTTTACTGAGAGGGTTGTCAGACACTGGAACAGGCTGCCCAGGGAAGTGGTTGAGTCAACATCCCTGGAGGTATTCAAAAAGCTCATAGACAAGGCACTCCAGGACATGGTCTAGTGGGCATGGAGGATGGTTGTACTAAATGAGTCTATGATTCTATGATTCTATGATTAAATATCAGTAGTGTTGTGAGTACACTGTGGTCACAACAATATAATTTCTCATTCATAACAAGAGAACATCAAAGGACTTTTTAAAAAAGACTATTTGGAGTGGGTTGCATGCATTTCATTTGCATTTGACTCGGGAAGTGAAGAGCAAATTCCCTATACTTAGCTGATTCTCCTCTATCTAACATGCAAAGATAGCTGCAAATCCATAAAGAAGTGTGATACGCTGTAGTAGCATTGCTGCAATGTCATTAATTATAAAAATGCTGCAGGCATCTCCTTTTTACTTGCTCCTTTCTTCAGTATTTTTGTTCCAGAAAATAAGCATAAAGAAAATCTTCAAAGCTATTTTTGTCTCTATATGTATGAATTTAGTATGCTCTAAAACCACTGAACTAACAACTGTAGAGAGCCAGATTCCTTCTTTTAAGTAGAAAGGGAGTGGCTCAAGCAGAAATCATTCAAACAGCATAAAAAATATCTGACTCATTGTTTTCCTGCATTTTCTATGACTTTTACCCTAGTTATAAGCAGAAAAGTTTCATAATAAAAGCAAATTATGAGTGGGGTCCTTGGTATTGAGCACGGGTGACTATGCTGTCAAATAAATCCCCAGAAGGATTTGAAAAAGGTTAAATACAAAGGAGAGGAAAATTGCTGATAATAGAGAGGAAATTTGCTGATAATACTAAACTATTCAGGTTAGCCTAGTCTAAAGCTGGGTTACTGGGTGATAAATTGTTAAGTGAAATTCAGTGCCAATCTCCTGGGAAAACCAAATAAAATTACAAATACTTAGTGATGGGCTCCAAATCACAACATCTAGGTGGAAGAGAATTTGGAGTCGTTCTCTGAAAATGTCACCACCATTTTCCATTGTGCTTATAAAGGCAGGTAGGATGCTAAAGGAGAAGTAACTAGGGAATGTTAAGAAAGGAATAGAGGATAAAATATCATTATGTCACTGTATAAACTCTGCCATTCACGCATTTTGAACATTACCTGCAGGTCTAAAGCATGTATTGGAAGTACAAAAGGTAGTGGATTTGGTAACAGGGATAATCAGAAGAGTACAACAGCTTTATGTTTCTATATGAGGTTAATCCAAGTAGACCAGGACCCTTTAGTGTGGAAAAGGGGAAGAGAAGGCAAGAGGAAGCTGAAGAGGAGACACTTGCTTACTGTTTCTCATAGCTCAAGCACAGGGAGCACATAATCAAGTTATCAGGCAGCAAGCTTAAAACAAGTAAAAGGAGCATAACACACAGCTAAGCCAGGGAATTAATCATCCTCAAATACCAGGTAGTCAGAGTGGGAGTGGGATTAGAAAATTCGACTGCAAACAAATTCAAGGGTGGCTATTAAACACAACAGATAGGATTCAACCTCCAGTTCAGGAAGTTCCTCAATCACTGATTGCCAGGTACTCCTTACTTCAATACTACATTCAGTGTTATTACATAATTTTCTAAGTTACCTGCTAATGGACACTGTCTTGAGATGGGTTACTGGACAGTCTTTGTTTTGACCTAGTTCTGACTATGCCCCTGTATTTTTGTGCAGTATAATCTAAAATATGCTGAGACTAGGGCTGGAACTGACACAGAACCAGCTACATACAGTATCAAAGAGATATAAGCGATTTCAGGCACAAGGGGATCCTTGAGACCAGCAAGGAGTCTATGCCTGCATTTCTATGACTTTGTGGACTCAAGCTGTCAACCTCCAACAGTTCCCGTTTTAAGAATGATCATTTATTAATGTAATAACCCAGAAGCTGAAGTCCAGTGTGAATGTGACTGAGATTTCCAATTAATTCCCCACAGGCAATGTGTAGTCACCAGCTGCCAAAGACACGCGGCTATTACTCAGCCAGGATCAAACTCTAAGCAGAGTTCCTGTGGTCAATGCCTTTGTACCCACTAGCAAATTCCCTGACTCAACCAATGCCTTTGTTTTAATATTTTTGCAATGCTGGCAAACATTACTCTACTTTTGGATGCAAACAGTGCCATTTTAGCATTAGGAAAATATGCCACTGATTAGGTAAGAAAATAAAGAAAAAGTGCCAAAGGCAAACGTTCAAATTAAAATACTATTGGAAAAATGGGAAGAGAACTCCTGGGTGATTAAAGTAGGATAACCCCATAGGAGACTTATTTTTAGAAAGAAATACACATGTATCTTGATGTCGATTTGACAGGTTATGTCAGGTTACCGAGCTCTGCAGAAACAGTCAACACATTTCTTACTAATGTGTTACTACTCATGCTGCTCAGAGCAGTAATCTCTGGCAAGCAGAGATCAGCAATATTAAAGGGCTACAGATATGAATCATGTCATACTCTGATCTTCAGTCAACTTCAGCTCATATCTCTCACAATATGTTTTAATTTCTTAATTTTTTTAATTAATTTTTTTATGTTAAAAAGTTAAAACATATTGTAAGCAACATGAGCAGGTAGAGGAACAGGAAGATAGAGGTCATGATTAGGGAAAGATGAACAAGTAATGTAGAAAGATTATGTAAATAAATGTCTTTAATAACAATTATTGATTAGGGCAGAGTTTTTAAAGTAGAATAACTGAATACTTTATGTAATCTGTTGTGATAAGGAATGATGATAAGGAATTTCATGAAGAAAAGGTGCTGTATTGAACATCTGCCAATTCCTTGCCTTTTGCCTCATGACCCAGTCTTCTGTACTTTGTACTGAAACAGCCAGAGCAGCAGCAGATAGAAAGGAACTTGTCCAAGTGTGTTTTACAGGTTATGCAAACATAGTGTTTATTAGACAACCAATTACTTCAAAAGTCAGTGTGTTTACAATGATTCATGTTTCTCCTCAGAAAACACTAGTCTACCAACATCCCCATATATGCTCATAGTTCTAAAATAAAAAAGTCAAATGCAGAATGAAATGCTGAGCTTATATCAAAACAGAACATTCTGATTTTTTTTAAGTATTTGTATAAAACTGATTTAATAGAAATTTAAAAGAAATTTAATAGAAAATTAAAAGCTTGGACTTCATCAGTTGAGATGAAACTAAATTTTCTAACTGTGGAATTCCCACAGAAAAAAACCTACAGTTCACAATCAGCTTTTAAACAAGGCTTCTTTATTTCCATCTAGAAGTTTTCAAGCCTGTTTATCTAAGAGTGGAGGAATGAAGTGCCCTGCCATTAAATCCTAACAGTAAATGAGTATTTTCCATTAGTTAAAAATATAAATTGTTCTTCTTGTCATCTGCAGTCTTCAGATTTTCCCAAGTACTATCCCTCAATATTTAGAATCCACAGTTCTAGGAAAACCAGTTGACCACTAATGTTTTGGATGGTCAGCATTCCACCTCTGGGTATCCTACTGACCTACAGCGCTTTCCTGCCACTTTAACCTCAAATCAGGAAAAGCCTTTTGCTGGTAGAATTGTTTCAACATGACCTAGTTGCTAGTTACGGCAAGATTCATCTAATACAACGCTTCATTTAAAAGCTTTTTTACTGCTATTACTGTTCAATAGCTTGGGTTGTTTGTTATTTTTTTTCTTCATTCCTGTACACACTTTGGGGATAAAATGAAATCAGGTGTCTTCTCTTTGAGTGAAATGTTTGTCTCTATTCCAAACTTACAAAAGGTATTTGAATATACCCTCTTCCTAGTTAGAGTAATTTTTCTCATTTGTTGGGTGCAAATTCTTAAAGATTAATTACTCCATTACAATCATACCCCAGACTGATGGACATCATAAGATAACCTTTTTGCAGAGTATCCTTTTATTGAACCGCTAATCTCAGCACAATCTTATTTGCAGCCTGAACACATAGCATATATGTCACCTTGATTCATCTGGTAATTGGATACCAACTGCACAGGAGCATATATCCAAACAGCCATCACACCCTGCACGAAGCAGAAGTAACCTATTAGCAGAGAGACCCATGACAACACCAGACCCTCAAACTACTTCTAGAGCTGCTCCTCACTGTCATTGATGGTAATAAGGTAACTTACTGCTTCACAGTGTCTGTTCATAGAAAAACGTTCTGTTTGAGATGACAGCAGCTTTTCTTAGAGAATGAAATTGCTATTGCAGCAGAGGCAGTAATTCACATATAAACAAAACTGACAGGCATTTTTTTCCCATTAAGCACTAGTTTTTGCCATTAATACACAAAATATTAAGGAATCTACACAGTGCCAACTTGCAGTGAAACTGGTTTTAGTATTTCTTATCAGTTATTTTTTTTCCAGGAAGAATTCCTCCAGTGAAACAGCAGGAACTCACTGTTTTGCATCACACTGCACAATACAACATGAGCTTGCAGGGTAGGAAGATTGTCTCAATATAAGCAGGCCACTAGTTTTATCTCTTCAGAGATGTGAAAATTTATGACTGGGCCCAGGAATTGAACATCATCTCATCTCACTCAAATAATGGCCAATTACAGGTATTATGAGAATGAGAAGATATGAAGGACATTGTAAATACAGACAGGATGAAATATTCTGAATTCCATCCAGTTAGAAAATGTGATATGATGCAGAATTTTGTTTTCTGCTTTTACAGACTCTGTTGCTGGGCTTGCATCCTTCATGAGGTCTGTAAGGACGGACCTGTGCACCTTCCTTAGAGGTCCTTTGACCTTAGTGTAAAGGTCTGCACAACTTGTTAAGAAAAAGGACCATGAAGCCTTCAGTCCTGTGTTCCAGTGCAATGTCTACTGCAAAGAAAATTAAATCCGTAGACTACAGCTATGCTTTCTCTCTTTGCCTCATAACATTCTTCCTTCTTTTCTTTACTTCCCCTGGCTAGAAAGCTAATTGGAGAACATTAACCCAATTTTACATATAAATTTAACATGTAGAAGGGACAAGAAATTCAAAGCTTCAGCTTTCACAGCAGTTCTAATTTAAAACTGCAGGTGTTTATTCTAATATATAATAGTGGAAAACTATATTTGCATGCAGGGTAAGTTATGAAAATAAGGTTTTTATTAACACTGCAAATTACATTAGGGTCAAATAAAATTATATGAGTAAACTAGGCAGATAAAACTAATTCCATTATGAAGAGTTTCAGAAAAAGTCCTCCTTTATGCTGGCTCCAGCAGTAAGATAAAGAGTTACCAGTAGTATATCATCAGAAAAATTCATCTGCTGATCACAAGCCTGAGGGAACTATACTGTTACCTAGCAACTAGTGAGAGTAGCCTTTTTAAAATAAATTAACACCTTGATGAGTGTCAAATGCATAACTACTCTGTGGCATTCACAGCTTCTTGCTGGTCTCAGTAAGACTGTTTCTGACCACACCAGAATGAAAGCCATTTTTTTGCCATTTCAAATGGCCTGCACTTGGCCTCTGAAGACATAAAATTGTTACACATCTCCCTTCATAACCAATATCTCCCATAAAGATGAATCTGTCACATTACATTGTGTCATGGTGCAAAGAGCCTCAGCCCAGAAGAGACCTCTGCGTGACTGAGACTTCTACACAGTCCAGCTTTGGTTGAGAAGCCCTGGGTTCCCATACAAGGGAGCTACTGTGTATCTTTTATGCTCCTTTCTGCATTAACCAGTGCAAAATTTAAATGTGGTACCAAAGTAATGCTGCCACAGGGACCTTTAAAGATCCTGTGTGCATGATGCACTTTTCACTTCGTTCTAAGAAATACACAGTTTGAAGTTGTTGCTTGGCAGGTATGAGTTGAGAAATAGTTACAATTCTGAAGGTGGATGTGAATAAAAGGCAAATACTTGGGCAGCCAGCACATCCAGTGAGCCATGAACTCCAGTTAGACCCTAGAAACTAAAGGATTTATTATGCAAATGACAATATGTTTGAAATAAACTCTCAAATTGCATCTATTACCCAAATGCCAGGAGACCGCAACAACCTATTAGCAAGCCTGAGTTATTAAACTTGTTTCCTAGGACTGTATTTGCAATGGCTGCATACCTAAGATCAGTCAGTCCGCATGACAAACATCAAAACCAATTGCTCTCCTACAGCAACATAAATCTGGAGCAAGTCCACTGAAATTAATAGAGCTCTTGCACACATGAAATCAGAGTGAGATCCTGGAGGTCACAAACTTCTGACAAGGACAGGAAAGCCCACCATTTTTAAGGGCTGTACTCAGAGTTTTTTAGAGGTTAAACATAGAAGCACCACTGTCTACAGTCAAACAACCTTTTTCTGCCCTGACCTCTGCACCTGATCCGGTGAGAGCTGAGCATGTCACATAAACTCATCAAAAGCTTAATGGAGGCAGCAGCAAAACTCGAAAGAAACAGAATGAGATTCAGGGCATGAAGGGCACTCAGGATGTGGTGGTGATCAGCAAAAGCAGCTTCTCACATGGCCAAGTGTGGCAGATGTTGAAAGCTCTGTAAAGGTAAGTGAAACTGCAATTTTTCAGAAATTTCAAATCTATTCCAGTGTAAATACAGGCAGGTTGGACTGCAGGTGATGGTTTCTTTATACATTTTTTTACTACACAACAAGAACTCTTATGTACAACATAGCCTCTTTTCATGCCACAATCCTGTTACATTATGGAGCTCTTAAATTTCTGAGGAAAGATCTTGAATACACCATATGACTTCAGTGGTTGGCCAGATCTTTTTTTTTTTGCTGGTTTTGTGATCTTTCTATGAAGTCCTTCAGACAGGTGACTTTTGCTCTGCAGTATGAATACCCAACTAGCTGCAATATTAGAGAGAAGAACACTTCAGCAGGGAAGGTTGGAAGTGTCCCAAAAAAGGGGAACATCTTAAGTAAAGAGAAAATATGCAGACAAAAGAAATTATATTAAATTTAAATGGAAACTAGATAAAACATTAGAGAACTGATTACAGAAATATGTCAAAAGAAAAACTATATCGTAAAAATTCTAAGGCTCGACATTTTACAGAAAAAGATTCTGAACTGCCTGGTAACAAGCAAAAAATAGAGGTCAGGGAAATTATGCTTGTGTTAATTGGAGTGGAAAACAATTGCCAGTGAAGCAATCATCTGTCTCTTTTAACTGCAGTTTAGTATTTCTCATTCTCTACCTATTCTGACCTATTGTTTTATCTTGCAACGCCCTTTTTTTTGATGATAATTGGCTCTATTCTCTCAACACTTTCACAAATACCCATTTTTAGTTTGACAGCTTGACTTTTAATGATGTCTTTTCTGACCTTATTTTGCTATTCCCTGGGTGTTTTTATTAACTTTACTTTGATTTGTTGCAAATGTGCTGACACAGCACTAATTCTGGTTTCAGGTTATCAGCTGTAAGAAGGAGTTACACCTGAGTCCTCTTAATGTCACAGAGAAAATCTAATTCTCCTGTCTGTGCAGCCTGAGTCCTTAAAACTCAAGGATAATGCAGCAACCTGTGAAGCACATGCATTCCTACAGGCAGCACTAAAGAAAAATGTGATAAGTAATTAGGTTTCATGATTTATACTTCTGTTTCTTCTAGATCTTACTTGCTTCAAAAGTACTAATGTTTGATTAATGTGGCCTTCCTTTTGATATCTCAGCTGAAAATACTAAGTCCTGGGTGAACAGATGGTGAATTAAATTGAATGATAAGAGGGAAGAAGTTAAAGCGCTTTGAACATGAAAAAGGCAGGCTCAAAATGGAAAATGCATTTTCATTCCTTAAAGGCAAAATATGTAATATATCTAGCTGACCAAGGAAGGACCCTCTTAAATATTCCATTTCTTCATTTGTAGTTGTCTTACATATTTAATTTTTAATATTCTTAACATGGTGTGTAACTAAACACTGAAAACTCTGATTCTTTCTCAGAGAATCATGTTCATATCAATGCTGAGAAGAGAGTACACTTCCTTTGCAGCACTGCCTGTTCAGTCCAGGTAAATACTGTTCCATCCTGGGAAATACTGTTTTGGTGGGGGTACGCAGCACTGCCAAGACACCTAGCCCATGGACTCTTTAGATGTATATCACCAGAGAAGAAGGGACCAACTGGAGAGGCAGAGGACAGGATATCTCTGTCCTGTTAGTGGAAGAGGAAGGACGATTCTTTCTAATCATGAAGATTTGTGTAGTAGCCTGATAGAGTTCCTGTAGAGACTCTGCGTCTGTCACGACCACTGCAGGGATACAGCTGAAAAGACGGGCCAGCTCCTGAAAATGTTCTGCTTTGGCTGAGTTTCTGTTGCTTGTGTCCCTAACATCTGGAGTTTCTAAGCTCATTGTAAGGCTGTCATACTTCTGTTTTATAACATCCTGTATCTCCCACACAACATGCTACATTTTACTGATGCATCAATAAATCCAGCAGCAGATGTTTGTTTGTGTCTCATCTGTAAAGTTATGCCTGGCTGTGATAGGATTTCAATATATTGTATATTCTACTGCCAGTCCACTTGAAGAGACTTTGTTCTTTCCTTTCGGCTGCTAACCTTTCTTCTCCAACTCCCATTGCTTAACATAAAACCTTTGAACAGGAAGTTTAGATAGTTTTACACACATAAAAAGCAAGCAGATGTATAGAACATTTTTAAATTCCTCCCTGTATCTTTCTGGGCTAGTTCTTAGAAGATTAAAGAAAACTATTAAGCACATACAGATGTGTTCATTTTATGTTTTGTGCATCTGTGTTTTCAAAGTGGAAAGTCTGTGGAGGAGCTGCCAAGAATACAGCTTACATCAAATAAAACAAGAGTACCACAACACAAGTGGATTTGTAAACAACCACACAGAAAACTACTAAACTCCAGCCAGAGGTTAACCTGGGGAAAAAAAAAAAGGGGGGGGGGGTGGCTTTATTACTGAGATTAATATATCTACACCAAATGCTTAAAGATCTTCTGGTTTCATCCAGATATTCACCTCCACAATACTTGAAGCAAGATATTATACAACCATGATCTTTGCATTACTAACATCATATTGTGAGTCAAAATCTTACTTACGCTTCTCTGTCTATTGTTTTCCATTGATTCTTATTGACCAGCTTGCAGGGCACCTGGCCACTAAGAAGCACTAAGTCCTGGCACTTTGGTGGGATCGAGGTTATATGAATACAGTCCTCTTCGCAAAACAAATGCGGTGCGGATCCTCATCAACCATAGCTGCACCTATGTTAGGCATCCGTGTGCCCCACCCTTGTTATGGCTCTAATCACAACCTTAAGAGAAATAGGTTGGGTGATGCAGTTGGGAGGGCCTATAACAAAACACATTAAGAAATCTCAGAATGTGGTGAGTTAGACCTGATTTTCAGAGGTACTGAGCTTTAGAACTAAAGCAGTTTGCCATATATTTTTTCAATCCTTTCTAGGTGTATACTTCACCACAGTTACCCATAAAGAACTAAAAAAGCATGTGTCCTTTGGATAAGTGGATTACAATGTCAGTTGCAGGAAGAAGTAGGGATTCATTATTAATACCAGCTAAAGCTAGATCCCGCCACTCCAATTTCTCTGCAGTGACAACTGGAGGCTGGATGTTCTGCAGATAAGGGAATTACATATGCTTCTAGAAAGTCTGCAAAGCACTTGTGTGTGTGTGCTCCAGTTCATTGGATACTGGGAGAACTGAACTTCGGATCAGAATATAGGTGAAGATTAATAAAAATGCTTGCAAATATACAGAATTCAAAAGATGGCTTGGTCTTCTATACTGGAAGGAAAAAGATGTGAATAGAGACAGAGGCAACAAAAGGAACCATTACAAATATTTCCTGTTCAGTTCCGCTGGTGAGAGCAACATGGGTCTGCAACACAAGCAGCTGCTTAAGCTATTTTAAAGTTGCTTAACACCTGCTGGAGATGAAGTTCCATATTTTAAGATCATGTTACTGGCCATGCCGTAACATGGTGTTACTCCAAGTACTGACAATACATTGTACTAGGGATTTAAAGGTGTTAAATAGTCTCTAATTCTATCTAAATCTAATTAGTATTTTAGCATGCAGCATATATTTGTTTTACTATTCTTTTTCCTAAACAACTAAATACAGTGTATAAAACACAACAGTGCATAAATACTACAGTATTCAGAAGATTTTCTTCATATTTGCTCAACCACAGGAATTAGTGAGATGAGAAATGAGCTGAAATGTGTAATTTGGACTTTAGAATTTACTTATGACTGAACAGCACTGCTTAATAATCTTCTTGTTAAATCTGTAGTGATCCAAAGAAGGCATTCAAAATGGTCTTGCAGTCACTGGGAGATGACTCAGTGTCTTCAGTATCCTCTCTAAAGTTATTTTTCTTGGCACCAGCCCCCCCACCCCT
>JANZLQ010000079.1:22644684-22660373 GCA_026212715.1 Elanus axillaris | reverse complement strand
CCCGCACACACCTATATGCATTTAAAATTCTGATACAACTTTATGGGTACCTCTGCCTCGCCTAATCATCTAGGCACCCATCCTCCAACTGAGTCTAGGTCCAGCCCCATAGGTAGGCATCACCACAGCCGGGTTCTCTGCAGAGCCTGAGCTGGCTGGCATGCCTGGATCACAGCACCATCTGTGTGCAGAGTCACAGAAGAGGTAGAGGATGTCACCTTCTGTGCAATGGGCTAATTGCTAAAGGAGCTATGCAGAAAGAGGAGGTTTGGCTTTGTGGCCCTCCTAAGCACAAGAGAAATCAAACCCATTCTCTCTGGTTTTTGCCTGTGGTTTTATAAAAGTTCTGATGCCTCCTGCAGCTGAAATTTCCTCTGACACCCATCTCCCTTTTGTCCATGCCCTTTTATCTGCTCTGACGCTTGCCAGACCCTTCATAGAGATGCCTTATCTGACTGACACAGCAACACCAAAAAACGAAACAAACACCCATCCTGCTTTTCCTCTGGTAATTTCTGCCATGTCAGTGAATTAAATCAGCTTATGAAGGTCTAATTCATGTCGGGGCAAGTGTTAAAGCAGTAGCAATCCAGGAGCACAATCTGTTCTTCTTTAGGTACCAACAAGCTATGATATTAACTAAACCTATCATCTCATGCAGCTGTATTTTAAACTGGTGGCTGGTCACCAGGCTAAAGGCTAGACTGTCTTGTGCAGACTGCCTGAGAAAGTTACCTTCTGCTCTCCTTGCTGTGTGTGCCACTTAAGTGTGCCACTACATAGCCAGGAATACAAGTCTAGGAGGTCACAAGAGAATGAGCAAGTGACAAAGAGAATCAGGCTGCAATGCAATGGTGTTCAAAACAGGTCATTATTTATTTTTGCCATCTCATTGCTGCTCATAGGAGGAAAAAGAGAAGTGTAAGTGTTCTTCCTTACAATTAGCAAAACTTTGCAATTTTTTTCCTTCCTGACTTGTAAAATATCCATTTCACTTCTTCACACAGGGTCTTAACAAGTAACAAAAGCGCAATAGATTACCAATGACAAAAGTAGGTGGTTTATGGCAATGCAGTGGTATTTCTGATCTTTTTCCCCCATGTCTGCTGCCAAAATAGAAACGTTAATAAAATGGAATATCCATGCATCTAACCACCATGGCATTCACAAAGGAACACTTTTCCCATATATTTTACCTTTAATCTGAAGAACTGGTTAAATGATCCATTTTTCATAATAGTGTTTATCAGTTTTCACCTTCAAAACCAAAATCTAAATGCAAAGTGAAAGACTGCTTATAAACATGCTATTTTAAATCTGATAAATTTAATATGGGTTTTAATAAGTGCTTCCTGTGCTCATCACAATTTTGCAATTAAACTGAAGGAAAACATTCATTTTATACTGACATTGGACTGATGATAAGACTATCTCCACTATATACATGTTTAACTCATCCATTATTACATTACTTAATTAGGAAAAAGGAAATGAAGTAAAGTCTCCTTCTTCCTGGGTGATCAATTAGACTTCCCTATTCTTTTTCCCCCCACTCCTCATTATTAGGGTTAAAATGAAATTACAGGGATTAGTTCTTATTTCCATCTGGAAGCAGGGAGCTCTGTTACAACAAATTATAGAGCTAAAATGCAAAATTTAGATTAAGAAATAAAGCCATAGAACCGTAATAACTACTTGGTTTAAACTGTGTATTTCAAGGGAAATATTTGTAAGCTTATTTAAGAACTGATCAGTTGATAGTCAAATAGCAGGAGGACTGAAGATTTCTGTGAAGAATCTCAGTTATAATACTGTTCTCCTTTTATAATTATTCAGCAGGATAGTTACCTGGTCTCATATTAGTACAAAGTTTATTTCATTTGTTACACTTTAAACACACTTGCTATGAAGGTTAATGAAAGAGTTGAGTGGAAAGGCAGTCAATAATTAATAAGCCTGATCCCTACCTAGTGCATATGTAATTAGGACAGGTGTGATTTTTTTTTTTCATTAACAGTTCAAGAAGTATCTTGTGCCTAATATATCCGATCCACATATCAGCCTTTAGCTCCATATGAAATATTGACTTAAAGATATGGCAAGACGTTGCCTGGCAACAGCCCTTTTCTTTTATTTTGAATGGCATTTTGGGGGCAGAGAGTGAAAGGGAAGAGCTGGAAGGGAAGTTCGACTCGAGAGGCCTGATCTGAGCTAGATTCCAGTGTTACTACAGGACTGCGATTCTGCTTAGGATGGATGTGGATCCCACAGGGGACTGCACTTTGCGGATCTGTCAGTTTATACGACTGTGCACAGCTCTGCTTTCCCTTTGTGTCCAAGTCAAGCTGCATAGCTTCTTCTTTGACCCTGCCAAACAAGCCTCATTAAGAGATGCAAATAAACTGAGTTTATTTTGATGTCAGTCACATGAGGAAGAGCTGTGATGTCTGGCTCCAGGGAGGACTCCTTTTTCTTTGGAATACATGCCAGGATGGTCATATTGAAAAAAAGGATCCTCGTGCAGACCTGGGCTTAGTTTGAT
Organism: Elanus axillaris; assembly: GCA_026212715.1. Taxonomy (NCBI): domain Eukaryota; kingdom Metazoa; phylum Chordata; class Aves; order Accipitriformes; family Accipitridae; genus Elanus; species Elanus axillaris. The sequence continues at coordinate 22,657,831 of JANZLQ010000079.1, read as the reverse complement.
ATCTGTAGATTGCACAGCAGTCCTCCTACTCAGCCCTCCCAAATGCTACTAAAATTTCCAGCTCTGCTTAAGTGGCAGGAGTGGTTCACTGAGTTTTGGGACTATAGGTAGCAAATACACATTCAAAATGTCCTTTCTCAGAATACTTGGGACCTATGTCCCCATGACCCTCAGCTTAGGCTAGATAGGACAGTTCAGTCACCTTTTTAGTTTTTTGGAGGGCTTTGTTCTGACTCAGTTATAAGGTAGTTTATCTCTAAGTAAAAAAATAGCCCATAGGAAAGGAGAAGTTGGGGAAGTTTGGAAAAACAAAATACACCAACAAAGCAATACAGTCAGAAGGCAAGATGTGAGTTTACAGGCATATTAATATGCCAACAGTACCACCAAGAAAGCTGAACAGTACCTAAAAAGGAAAGAAACCCCCCCAACAAAACCCAGAGAACTTAATAACAGATATTTTATTTTTCTGTCATATGTCTGGACTATCTACAAGTCCAATGTGTTTCTCCATAAAAACAGTAGTAGCTTAGAAAAAAAATATGTGTGACTGACTGCCCATGAAACTTTCATTGGGAAAACCAAATCAACTCCTGCAAAATCCCTAGACATTTTAACAGCAGCAAATCCAGAAAATGAGGTTCTGACTCTACTGCTTATGATGCCACCTTGTGAAGACTGTAATTTTCCTCCCCGCCATGCTGCAATTCTCTTCCATCTATTCCCTCCAGGTAGAAAAAAATGAAATCACTTGTTTCTTAAGTCACTTGAATCATTATCCAACAGTTTCCTCTACATGTGTTCATATATTACAGTGACTTTGAGAGAGTGCTGCTAACGTTTGAGCTTTTGACTAAACTTGTCCTTGTAAAAAAATCCAATCATCTACCTTACTACTTCTTTTTTAGTTTTCTTTTTTAAAGTAAACATGGCACACACAAAGAGCATAGAGGAGACAAGTGCCTGATATGTTGGCCTACTTATTAGAAGGGGTCTTGCTTTTCTTTGTGAGCTCTTTTGATATCCCAGAAAACAAATTACTGAGGAAAAATATCAACCAATTTTTTCATACTTTTTGTTCATGAATGCTGGATGCAACATGGGAAGATTCAGATCCATTTTGCTGGTTTTGTTTTGAGGCAAAATTAAAAAAAAAAAAAAGTGAGATAAAAGCAAAGATGACCTTACTATGAACCACATCCTCTAGGTCTGCTTTTAAGTTTACACTTTTTCTTTAGTTTTCTGCTCTTGCTTTCACTTACAGCATTATCGGTGACAAAAACATTGGGAAATACTAAAAAAATACCACTTGCATGCAACTGACAGCCTTTTGATGCAATTATCATTTGGGCCTTCTCTGAAACATGGTAAAATCTTACACCCATATTCCCACCATTTTATATTTTAAAAGGAAAGAATCAGCATAGATGTGTCCCGGGGTCAGAAAGTAACTTACTGTCTGTGCTTATAAAATAAGGATTCATGGAAACGATAATAACAGTTGTTAATTTATTTAAACCACAACTTCCTGAACAACTTCCCCACTACAGGCAGAGCTATTTGGTGTTTCTCAGCCTAATGTTTGAACTAAATAAGAAAAACTAGCATACACTTTTTCTGTGCAAAAAATGTTTCAAGTTTGAATTCTGATACTGGCCCTCAGAGTGACCGCGAACTTCCCTGTTATAGTGTTATCTGAAAACTGCTCTAGTATGTATTCAACTATGAATGGAAATACTGTTAAGCAGAGGATTTGGGACAGTAAACCTGTTGACCCCGCCTGAAATTCTTTCTCTTTTTCTAACAGCAGCTCCTTGACAGCTAATTTCTGAGAGCAGCCTTTCAACTAGTGGTATATGAATGTACTAGTAATTTAATCTGGAATATGTTTTACTAGTTTGCTTTACAAAATGTCAAAGGCAACAGCAGTAAAGATTTTCATAAAAGGCAATAGACATAACAGCTGTTTCCCACTTTGTCTACTATAACCATCACTCTCTCAAGAATGAAATTCAATTTATTTGACATGATTTGTTCTTGATAAATCCATGCACACTCTGTCTTATTGCTTTATTATCCAAATGCTTTGAAACGGTCACATACAATTTGTTCCTTATCTTCCCAAGAATCAGTATCAAGTGGGACTGCTCTGTAACTCTTCATGGTGTCCCTTCCGCTTGACTTTTTAAAAGATAAGTATCACAGTTGCCTTTCTTCTACCTTCCTTTTTCTTTGAAGAGATCTTGAAAATAATTGCTGAGGTTTAGAGAGTGCTGACTGGAATACACATAACATGTCTGTATTCTTTCTAGGCTTGCTCTTCCATTTTCTTGTCAGTTATTTAATCCTTAGTTAAAACTATGTTTTGTTCAGGCAGCAATCCTGACTGAGCTCTAATTGCCTTTCTGTGAAGAGAGAAGCAAAAGATATAGCTGCAACACTTCTGCTTCCTCCATTATTTCCTTTCCCCTTTGTTACATTGCTGAACTATATTTTCCTTTGTAGCCCCCCTACATGAGTTTACTTGCCAGATTTTTTCAGCCCCTGCAACACACTGAAACTAAATTTGTGCCTTAGTCTTCTTAATTTACGGTTACATGCTCATGTTAATCCTTTAAATTCATGTGCCACTTGGTTGTATGCTTTAATAACAGTATAACTCAGTTACATCATCTTTCCAGAAAAAAATCAGTTTAAGATTAATTCATTCCATGTCATTTCTGCATTAAAGCACAGGCTTTATAAGTGGAAGCTTATACATGCTGGCATAATGGTGTCCCCATCAGCAGTTGTAAAACTAAGGCTGTAACTGGACTCATATACTGCCTTGCCCCCAGCAATGTGTCACCTCTCTGCCTCTGCTCTGCCTGCAGGTTTGCCTAAGTGGTCTTTATCAGGGACATGTTAGGAAACACACAATAGTTCATCCAGCAATTCTGACAGACGGCACTGGCACTGGCAAATTGGGAGAGGTTGATAGGCAGGAATCTTCTTCACCAACATGGCTCTTCATAGACACAGTGAGTGCCTGCTCCCTATTACCAATAGGAAAGTACAATCCTAGAGAAACTTTACACCAGTATAAAATTAAGGTGTAAGCTAGATCTGTGAATTCCAGAGACAAAAGGTATGCCTCAAACTCCATTCATCCATGTGAAGCAAACGTTTGCTTTCACCTTCCTTCCTGTAGGAACTGCTATTAAATGTCTAACGGTCATCGTATCACTTGACTGTAACAAGTGGTGTTTTCCAATCTGCTATATCTTGGCAGAATTGAACATACATTTAAGTATTGACATTGATATACTAGTTCCCTCTTCAGCTGACAAAACAGCTGAAACAATTAGTGACTTGGCCAGAAAGAACAGATATTTAGTTACATGTGATCACTGGTGATTTGAGCTGTGGAAACAAAAACCTGATTCCAATTGTCATTTGCTACTTGTGCAGTTGAAAAAGAAATACCCCAATGCTTGCTCTGTTATTTTCAAGACAGATGAAAATGCTTTAGGAAAACTGGAAATAAAAAAGGGGACTGCAACCAAGTGGTTCAATTGTTGATGGTATCATTTGCAAATGACAGTACCGATGTTAACTTTGTCAACCACTCTGTTACAAAATAAGGTAAAATGAAAATTAACTTTTGCTTCTATTTAATTGCCCAGCTCACATACATACTAAAAAATACATTAAAGTACAGTATAGGTAAGTATAACCTGATTTTGAGGCTTGGGTAATATTTTCTCCTCACATATCAAAATAATTTGAGAATCTTGAGTATATTTAAATTTGTAAGCCTTGGCACATACATCTGCTTAGGTACATCCCACAAATCAGTTATTTCTATATATTTTAGTTAGAAAGCTCTTACTATGTTCTGCAGATTTTTGAAAACACTAGATTATTCTATTGCCCATTTGCAGTTTTTTAATTTTTGTAAGACAAGTGTTAGAAAGATAAGTTATATTTCTTTTATAAATTGCTAAACCAATTTTGTGATAGTGTTAAAAATGTGACTTTAGAGGTGCTAAATCTTATGTCATAGTGTCCTAAATGAAAAAAAAAAAAAAAAGCTAGAGAACTATTGGCAATTTCCTTGGTCGTGAATTTCCAAAACACATTTTAGAAAAGCATTAAAAATAGCAAGTGTTTTCAATCAGTGAAATACATGATCTCTCAAATAACTAACCTCACATTTTTGTTTCTCATTATATTTCAATGAACAAAATTATTTCAATGACCTTTAACTCCTCTTTGGTATAAGAGGAAGTTGACCTTTTAGGAAACAGTAAGTCTTAGTGAGAAGCATCTAGCAGACATGTAGAGTTAGTATCTAAGCCTGGTGGGACTGTGCTGAGCAAAGATCACTACATGGTAGAACATTGCTTAGCTGGCCTACTGGGTTTCAGTTCTCATGTTAAATTGGTTGCAGCTAGAACATAACCTTGATTGCAGGCACTCTTTATATAATTTTGTTTAAATACATTTTCACCTGTAACTGAGTTTCTAGCCTGGCAACTCAGCCCTCTACTTCAATAACACAAACTTGTATCCTTTGCTTTTATAGACAAAATAAATTCAAACAAAATGGTATTGTAGGCAAAATCACTGAGCATCTGCCAGCCAAGGCAAGTTTGGGAATACAGGTGACATAACACGCTTCTTGCTGTGTTGCCTATCTGGAGAATGGCATGTGTCCACACTTTTGTCTGTAGTCAGTCCAATCCTACCAGCTCATCTTTGAAAAGGGTATCAGTTTTTATTATGATTGTTGCCATTATACTCCATGGCAAATTAAAAGTCCTTAGAAGTTTAAGCCATCTAACTAGCATTAAAGTGATTCAGATTACAATGTTATGGTTTTGTTCTTTCCACTGCAACCATTTTTCTGAACTATCATATTTCCTACCATGGAAACAATTATCTAGTCTAAAACAAAATTTAATCATTTACATCATCTGGCTTGACCCACAAAAACTTGACTGTTTCATCTTACTCTTTATTCACGTGATAAATGAAGGAAATAAGTGATACTCCTTAGAATGGGTGAGTGGTTGCTACTGTCCTTGAGGTTCTTGTTTGTTCTTTTTTTCTGATAAATGTTGGCTTTTAGAACAAAAGTTCCTGACTTACACCAATAATAAATCAAATGTGCCTATGCTTGACTCTGAGCACTGACACAGGTAGTGTAAATGCAGACATCTCAATTCCAGGGAGCAGCCCTGCCCTCCTGTATTCCTTCATTACTGTATCTCTCCAGCTTAAGAGCCCTTCCTACAATTCACTAACACCTTCAAGTCTGCCAAAAACTTCATAAATAATATAGTATGAGAAGTATTCACTCTACATACATTTTATTAACTCCTAGCTTGCATTTTAGTTTTCCCAAGAGACCATACATGGCATACTAATACTAAAGGTGGCATGTGTTCAGGGTGTCCTTTTTCTAAACTTGTTTTCCCTCCCTGCAGGGTTCCATTAATTTAAGGCTCCTACTAGCACACTAGGTGTGACAGTTTCCATTTACAAGAAAAGATATTATACTATTCAATTAATTTATTTATGCTACTGAACAATCATTGTATAAACCCGTTACTTTGGACACTGACCTGTAATCAGGGGCCTCTCAGGTTGAGACTGCTTACAGGGGTAGTACTGTCATCTGCCCATCCTTTACCAGTTGCACAAATATCTGACAGCTGCATCTCCTGAACCATGGGAGTGATTATGATTACTTTAAAACCTTGTGCTATGAACAATGGTGTCTCAAGACCTGGCTGTTGAGAAACTGAGCTATCTGCATAGCAGGGAGGCATGGAGCACCTCATCAGCCATCCCAAGTTAAACTTTCATTGCCTGTCAGTCTGACCCTGCAGTCTTTGATTCAAACTGATGGTTAGAAATGAAAAGATTTCAATAATATTTGGAAGATTTATTTCCCCTATGTCTTTGACTTTTTATTTAATTAAAAGCAAGCGATTTTTCTTTTATAATTTTTTCTCAAAATAAGCTTTCATTTGCCAATAAACGAAACTCAATACATATAAATTAAAATCATAGGTGCTAGCTGTGGCGATATAATTTCTCATTTCTGAATCTCAAAACACCTAACAAACTTCATTTACTGGTAGCATTGATCCACCATTGTTATGTAGATAATTAATTGCCTACATTTACATACCTTATTTTAAGGCTAGAATTGGGTTTATTGGGCAGGAAGTAAAAACAGGCTACATTTTTGGCACAATCCAACCCAAACAAGAATATCTATGTTTCCTTTATCTAGACATTTTTAGGCAAAAAGTCACATGTCATGTCTGAGACAGATGAAAGAGCTAATCATGCTGAAAAGATCTAATTCTGTAGCACTCCTGCCCTGCAAAATCTGGGAATGCAGCAGCATTGCAGCGAGAAGAGTCTTGCTAAGCAGCTAAACACTGCAGATTGAGTTATCAGGAGCTCTGTAGGACTGGAGCTCATGTGCAGTTCTGCTGATTTGCTGAATTCTGTGGAAGCAGAGAAGTGGAATCAGCAGCCTGTGATGAAACTTTTCATCTCTCTATAATTCAGAAAGCTAGCCCAGCAGGCTTTGAACTTATCAAAACTCAGATGATGCACTTGGAGCAGACTTTTTAGGATGGAGCCTATTTTATCTGAACACTCTATGTTTTCTGATCATAAGTACAGAGAGCTGTTTCATAGATGCCAAATCTTTCTATAGTTAAACAGTTCACTTTTAAGCTTGACTTTTTATGCATGGGATATTTTTGGATCAGATAGGTTCTACAAAAGCATTAAGGATTCATTTACATTCACAGTGAAGAAAAAATATTTTCCCCTGTGGGAACTGGAAAGCTCTGAAAAATATACCTTCTGTCTGTCACACCAAGTTTAATGGGAAGGGAATGATACCTTGTAACTGGCTTTTCATAGTATCCGTTTGTGCTAAGGTAAAAAGTAGTACCAAGCTCCTCTGTATACAAATTAAAACCTTCCTTGGACATGTCTTCTCCTTTAGTGACTGAGTAACTGGTGTTCAGGCTTTTACTGTCCCTACCTCAAGGGGCACACACTTAACTGAGCATTATTTTTTCAAGGATTTATATCCCAGCTTTAAATCTGGCTCCTTAGCCCAGAGAGTTCACTGTTTTAATTGTGTCTATGTCTTGATCTCAGCAGTATTTGTACAGATAACAACTACAAATATAAATGCAGTTATCACAGTTTGGGATTTACGCCAAGCGCTGACACTCCAGTAGAACTGTAATCCTGTTTGCCCCTGTATGTTAGGTAACTTCATTTTGGAAATAAATGTCATAATTATCATAAGGTAAATGAAATTTAAAACATTAAGCTACAAACTTTATTCTTTCTTCATATCTTCAGAACTGTTTGGATGTCAAAAGCTGATGACAGTGTCATGTGAAGATCAAGAAAGTTTTTTGTCCTTTGAAGAATATTAACACAGAGAACTATGTTTAAAAAGTGGGTAACCTTACCAAAACTATATTACAGTACATTACATTAACTATTGAACAACCATTCATGTCATAAGACTGTTACTTGTTTATATTGAATATAGTCTAAATTCAGCCTCATTTGGAATAATCACATGCATGCCGTCTTACAGCAGTTTCAACCACATGGTTGTGATCCACGCATAACTCAGTAAATCTTAGGTACATTATTAGTATGGGATTTCCAGACAGGATCACATTGCAAAATAAGGAGTACTAGCCAGCAGACATTAACTACATTTAGGAGTAGATAGGTCTGTAGGAATATTAAGAGAGCCTCAGGAAATGGGTGGTGAAATACATATGGATTTATAAGCTGAAGGCACCCCCCAGTTTTTTTCTGTAAAACTATTAATATAGTCATGACAGCTTTATTGTTTCCTTAGTTAAAGTAGTATCTCTGGGCTGCAATTTTCAGAAACACAGAGCCACAGCTAGCACATAATGTCCAGTGCTTTATGCACAGCTGTTCCAAATACTGAGCCTACCAGCAAATTTTTTTGCTGATGATGTGACCTCCATGGGTCATACTAATTATGGAAAAGTTGAAAAACGCTGGTTTCTATCTATTGTCCTTTTGATTTTTATATTGGTATTTTCAGAGTAGACAATATGCTTTCCCACTTTTGCAGATCTACACTCAGGTGTGAGTGGGGACATGGAAACGAGCAGTTGTTGTGACGTGTGACCTATATTCTCTCTGTAATTTTTGGCAGGTCATTGAATATCTTTATTTGCTTTCTGCCTTGGCAAAAAAAGTGCAAAATAAGTAACCATTTTAGTATATTATGCAATATATTGATAAAAGAATAAACCAGGTTATTTCCATTACTGTATCAGCAACTTCTTTCAGAGATCTACAGCAGACAGTTTGCCTAGTAAACTACTTCAAACTGCAACAAACTGATAGCAGAATGAATGTATACAAGTTGAAGAGAACTGCTGAAGAAAGGACACTAACTATAACAGCATCTCATATTAATGAGTTTTGTGTGGTTAGTTAGTAGTATACCATAGTAGAGCCAATTCTGAGAATTCAAAACCCAAAAGCCATTTCCCAAAAAAACATAACACTGGCATTAACATATATTATTAAAAAATATATATCCTTTTTTACCTTTCAGACCACACTCGAAAAGGTCTTCAACAAATTCAAGGAACTTGTTTCTATGAGAATGAAATCTAAAGGGGAAACAAGCGTTCATCAAACTAACATTTAAAAGAGATAACATTAAAACCAGTAGTGAATTATTCCACCAAGCAAGAAAACCAGGAAGTATACTATAAGACTAAAATGGTTACATCAGAAGATTGTTAATGCTCTGAAAACCAAAAAAGAGTCGCAAAAACTGAAAGTAATTACACATTGCTAGGGTATAGCACAAGATAATAGCTGAAGCATGTGAGGACAAATTAGAAATTGGAAATATTCAATGCCTTGTTTCACTCGTTCATTTAAATTAAAAAGTACTCTGACCCATTTTTGCATACATACAAAGTTTAATAATAAGGTAGTAGGAACACAGCTTTCAGAAGAGGAAATGAACAGGCCAAAGGATATTTAGATGTAAATTTAAAAATGTTTTAAAAGTGTAAGTAATTGAAATCAACAGGTCTTGGTGAAGGTCACCCTAAAGCAATGGTTGTCTGGTGAATTTTTGGCTCCCATATCTGACCACATTTTCTCTCACAAGACAAAGATAAGTAGTTTAAAAAGTACCTTTATTTAATTTTCTCAAGAGGAGAAAAAGTAGAGATTGAGGAATAATTAAGAAATGTAATATATACAGGAAATACCCTCACTATCATATGCTCAAAGCAATCTTAAATCTATTATCCAAGCAGCTCACAATATTAAAAAGCTTGGATAGTACTTTGACAAAAGCTGTGTCCTTGACAATTCTCCTCCAATAGCAGCTAAGTAAAATGCATGCCACATTATTTGTCCTTTAACATTACTGTGAGGTTTTTTCCTACAAAAGCTTATTTAAATATTGTAATTTGAAGGAGTATCAAATTCTATTACCACTCAAAGCATTTAAGAAAAACCAGTAGGAAGTAATTTTTCACACTACAAATTTTAAACTGTAGAATTTGTTAATACAGAATGTTAGGGACATCAAAAGCATAAATGCTTAAAGATCAGTTGGACAAGTTCATGAGCAAAAAACTCTGACACATAGTTACAAGGCTCTGGAAGTCCTGTAGGTCACAACTCAGTTTGGAACAGTAGACTGGGAGAAATATCCCTATATACTTCCTTCAGTCTTGAAAATCATTGGTTGCATTTTTGAGACAAAATTTAGTGTCAAATTTTGCATTCATTTAGTTCTCCAGTTATAAGCACTCAAATAAGATGAAAAATATTCTTTTCTAATCTGGCACAGACAAGCAGCAGTCAGATATGATACATAATTCATGCCTGTTGAGCCAGTCTTCAAACACTGAGTGTTTTAATACAGAGGTAGAATTTTCAATTTTTTTAAGACAGATATCTCTACAGATGCAGTAGACTCCAAAATGCACTGCCAAAAAATTAATATAGGTTTAATACTTAGTATAATGAATTTTGCTTAAGTCACTTAGGCAGAGCAAAGAATTATCTGGCAAAGCATTTACATATATGAGTATTATGTGTATGACATATTTACAACATAGCATGTGACGGTACAAAGCCGAAGTGGCTACAGCACTTGAAATATTTAAAGATGAGAGAGCTGTCTATCAATCTTAGCCTGTGGAAAAAATTATTTTTATCCAAAGCAAAAACCACAACATGTATTAGAATGAGTGTTTAATATATGGGACCCCAAAAGTAAGAGCCCTTGAGACAGAGATTTAAAAATACAAGACAAGCAGGTGACATTTAAAATACTTGTTTTTAATGAGTAGTTTCTGGTGGTTTTTTAAGTTAATCCCACTTCTGGGTATTGATGAAAAGAATGCAACTTTGAGGCACCCATAGTGTCAGGATGTTGTCAGTAACCCTGGATTCCCTCAAGGGAGCTGAGGTATTTTTTAATTCTACATTCATTGTAAAATTTCCAGTCAACCCACTTCAGCCACCTAGAAGTACCTTTTTTGTCCTCCAGCATTACCACTACTACCAGCTTAACCTCAAAACTGCAGTAATCACAACTATGTCACTGCCTGGTCAAACAGGTAGAAGGAGCTTGTATTTGTGGTAAATATCATCCAGATGTATTATTCTCCATAGCCTAGTGATTTGTACTCTTACCTTATTCTCCCAAGACTCTTTATGTGTTTTATGATGAACACTCAGCATAAAACAGAATTAATACCCATAAGAGGTTCAGAACAGATGATCACAATTATCCCCTCTGGCCACTCAAGCTATTAGCTTATACATCTGCAGCAAAACATTGGACCCTTTTCTAATGGGATGCTGTTATGAACTGAATCTCTGACCAACGCTCTGACAATGTTGCAAGTAAACAACCTCAGGGTTCCTCAGCTGAGGCTCTTCCTTTACTGTGATCACTCCAGATGTCTATGAAATATGACTAGATATTGGCCAAAATCCTTTTGGCTATTAATAAATGCCATTTCTGGTTAGAATCGTGTTTTAGCAAAAACATTCCAAAGGCCCACGTGCTACAAATAAGACGGTTTCATTCCTGACCTTATTATTTTTCCATTTGACAGTCACCTCCCTGACAGATCAACCCAGCTAAAAACTGTTGGTAGAGTACTGCAATAAGCAAGTTATGTATTAAATGTTTTATCCTTGAAAATAAACACAAACCTTTTTTTCTAACTCAGTAACTCAAAAAGTAAACAAAACTTGAGTATTTTTTTCTCAACTTTACCTTAACTATTCAGATCTGATTAGAAACTACAGGAATACCTGAGGTTGAATTAAAAAAGTGAGCAGCAAGTATTATGACAACAGTCTTTATATGAAGTTTAACTTTTGTAATTCTGAAGGATATATAAAAGATAATATTTCTACCAGGATTTCTAAAAATGGATCTCAACACCCCATCAAAGTAAACAGATCTATGATTTCTAGACTAAGGAGGGCAGTAACATTTCCCCTTTTCACCACCTTGAAGCTGCCTCTATTGAAGGCAAAGCTCCCAGATGAATATAGCTCAAAAGACAGAAATTAAAGCGATGAAGCTCTTGTCACTCTTTCCCTTCATTCACTCACTGAATAAAATAATTTCTCTAATAATGCAGCTCTGTTTGCCTCCCATTTTACTTTCCTTTTCTCATGTAAAGTAGCTATGTTCACTCCTGTATTTTTCGAAGGCAAAGAATACCAATGACACAGAAGCAAAATACGTTGACTGTGCCAATATGCAGAGATTGATAGAAAAATACAAGATAATGAAATGCTCCCTCAGTGTCTTTGTTTTTAACATACAGGTTTCCTAACTTTTATTTCTTTCTCTTCTTTTTCTTCCTGTTGTGTTTCCCCTTTCTTCAGTCCATCCTTCCTCCTTTTCATTTACCTAACCTCCCTCTTATTGTTTTTCTATTGAAAATAACATTCAAACTTCTGGTTTTCTTCATCAACTCCAGTAAGAGGATATAGCAAAAAATCCCTACACTTCCTCTGGGAAATGAGTAATCACAAGGGATGGATTTTTACTAATACTCTAACATGAACAAACAGTGGGAAAAAGTGCCTCTCCCTCCTAGTGAGTGTGTTCAGGCTGCTCATACCACAAATGTCTCAGAGTGGTTCAGCCCCTGACCTGCTGCTCTGCTTGTGAATACTCAGGTGCAGGAAGAAGCATTCATTTGGCAGAGCTGTGGCCTTTTTCCTTCAACAGTCCTCCACACCAATCAACAGAGATGGCTGGCCGCAGAGGAAGAAGCAGACTGAAAGACCTTTGGACAAGAAAGAGGAGGCAGGAGTAAGATACTGATGCTACCCGTCTTGGCTGAGTAGCTCTCCATACTCCTTTAGTCAAAGTCAAGAGGGTGACTCTGAGCACCAAATGTTGCAAAGTAGGTTTGTAAAACAAGTGGGTCTGAATACATTCCTTACAATTCTTTTCCAATGCTCCTTCTGTGGAAGAAGGAGGCTGTAGGTAAAACCCGAATGGACTGGACTGACTAAATCAGAAGGCTTCAGTTCATTTTCACTTCTTTTTCATTTCTATTTCCTTTATAACAAAAGGTTGCTACACTGCACTTGCTTGACACCACAAAGGGCTAAATAAATTCTTTAGATTCCGGTAGTACTGCAAATAGTTATTTATGAGGTATCCAAGATAAAGATTTTATGGCAGGTAATTCCATGTTCAGTCCTCTGCTTACTGATGCAATATGTGACCAGCAAATGTTTTTGTACAATCACCCTCACTGCAGTTGTTTAGTGATATTAGTTTCAATGCTTTCTCTTAAGGGTAATATTTCAAAGTGATGCTGAGTTGCATATTCATGCTTATTAGCATAACTCAGCACATTAGGAGTGTCATGGTTTAACCCCAGCCAGCAACTAAGCACCACACAACCGCTCACCCACTCCCCCCCCAGCGGGATGGGGGAGAAAATCGGGAAAAGAAGTAAAACTTGTGCGTTGAGATAAGAACGGTTTAACAGAACAGAAAAGAAGAAAGTAATTATGATGATAACAACACTAATAAAATGACAAC
>JANZLQ010000079.1:22595745-22607611 GCA_026212715.1 Elanus axillaris | reverse complement strand
CCCTTATTTATGTATCAGAAGATACCTCTTTTCCAATCACATTGCACGGTTGTGTCACTTACCGCCCAACTGCAGGAGAGGAGTCCCTTAATAACAGGTCAGAGCATGCTGGAGTCCACTCACTTCTCTCCTCCCCATCAGATGCAGCAAGATGAACTGGGCAAGACTGTCAGTGCTGTCTTATCTTAGGGTAATACTGCTGTTGTCCCAAAAGTGGGGTCATTTACCTGGTGTGTGAAAGGCCAAGGTACACACAGAGCAGAGGTATTTTATTCCAATTCATGTTTGTGCAAAGATGGGGGCTAGGTGGTAATCCACAAAGCTAGCACACCTTATACCTAAAGGGGCAAGCAATTTATGCAGTTTATTTTTACATATTTAGTTTCCAGGGTTCTTCCCCCAAACTATTACTGGTAGTCACTTATCTACCATAGTTTCTATTGGGCTGAAGTTTTCAGGTGAAGTGTTCTTTTATTCTACAGCACATGCTCAGGGAGGTGTGGGTAAGATTTTTTGGACTTGAATTGAGTCAGTGGTCATGATCTCCCCCTGCTGCCTTTACCTTTCCCCCAGTTACCGAAGATTTTTGCTGACTTCATGCTTATTAGCAATTATTCAACTTTCAGTGCCTCCTGGGGTAGGATGCTCCCTTCTTCTCAGTCTTTTAGTTCTTCTTGGGCACAGTTGTTAGCAAGGCATGCATTGTTTATACGGAGGGCATCCTGTTGCACAAGACTGTTGTGGCCTTTTTAAGGTGGCTTAAGTACATCACTGCTCCTGTCTATATGTCTTCTGTTTATGCTAGTTAGAGTAAATATCCTTTTCTGTGGTTACTTGTTTTTAAAACACAATCCAATTATCGGATGTGTTTTGAAAATATAATTGAATATATTTTTTTTTTGTTGCAGGGTCTTTTAGTACTCATGTTGGTCTTGATGCTTGGTCATGTTGGTCTCTACTATTCAGTAAAAATTAAATGCAGTTTAGTTAAAACTTGGAATTTTAGAAGCTTGTTCTTAACATCGGCCATTTATCATGCCTTCATTTATGAACTTTTTCATGCAATTAAATGTTGATTTCTAGTTCCCAAAGCTTTGAAACATTGACAGAAGTCTGCTTAATGCCTTGTAAGGGCCTAAGGAAGTGGGTGACCTTCACTCTGCTCTTGTCTGTTTAGTAAGAAATACCTTTCCTGTAGCTCATCCAGTGCTTGGTTTGAAATTTTAGTATTGTGTTGCAACCTGCTTGTTCGGTGAAAATGTTGGCCATTTTGTCATGTTGCTATGCGGCAAAAGCTTCAAATGTATAGGTAGGAGCTTCATTTTCATAACAAAGAGAAATCAGCTTCCATTCTGAAAGAAAAGTTTGCATTTTATCAGTTCTGCTGTAGTGCCCTTCCAGCACCCATAAAACTTGGCCCAAGAAAGGAGTGTCTCTTTTCCTCATGTTTAGGAGTTCTTCAAGTAGAAAATTCCCATTTATGATGTGCAAAGCATAGGTCATAAAGGGCTGAGTAGCTGTGGTTCTTTTACTATAGTAGAAGGGATACAAGGCAGAAGTTTTTTTGAACCCAGAACTACTTTTGTTTGGGTTTTATTTTTTGTTAGGTTTTGTTGGTTAGGCTTTTTTAGAATTCAGCTATGGGTGGGGGTAGAGGTGGAGATTTAGGTGTTTGAATTAGACATTCTGCAGAGGAAACACTGTACATGCTTTGAATAATGGGATTTCTGGAGCTAAATGCTTGCATTGTCTCACTGAGATTGTTTTCAACTTCTATATTTTCTGCTCAGAAAGATGTGTATTCAAAATGTCTGCTCTTTCTAAGCTGTTTCCCACAGAACTTGAGATCCAAGGGCTCATGTAAAGTCTCCTTGATTACTCTGTATTAGTCATTAAAGGCTTGACTGTGGAATGAAATTTGGGTAAAATTGTTGGCTGACAGCAGGTGCTATACACCAGAATATAGAGCAACCAACCAAAAAAAAAAATGCTGATTATGTTAGAATTTACTTATTTACTTACTTTTGGCATCAGAAACCTCCTTGTCAGCAGTTTTGGAGTAAAACCTTTGGTGCCAGTAACCTTCACACTATAACTGGCACCTTTTGCTGCCAAGAAGACCGTGTCAGCAAGCAGTGTAGAGATACATGAGATTCTGAGGTTAGCAAAACCTAATATATGGCCATATTCCTTCCACATTGTTGCTTGTTAACACAAATCTAGATTGATTTTTAATAACACAATGTAACAAAAATTTTGTTTATGGACTATCAATATTAGGGTTAAGCACAACTCTGAATACTTCCTAATTCCCTTATATCTCTGTTTCTTTAATCTTTCTTGGTACCAGTCTTCCTCCTCCCCTGTATTTCAGCAGAATGACTCTATTGGGATTTTGTTCCCTGGTATTCAAATTGTTCAACTACAAGCCTTTCATTGTATAGGACTCTAATTTTAGCTCAGTTTAGTGGAGTGGTGACTCAAACCTCTGTAAAATTCCTCTTTCTGCAAGAGCAGGGAAAAACCCACAGAGTTCCTGCCACTTGCTCTAGTATTTTTCTACATTTTATGTTTTGTTGTTATTTCAGTGGAAACTGCAGATCTAAATTAGAAATACAAGCTGAAAAGGGGCATTAGATAATGTGTTTTTTCTTCTCTGGTTCCAAATATAGCTTATTTGTTTATAGGTATTGTTATATATGTTCACGACTTCTTTAAAATTCTGTATCCTGAATATGACTCGGGGTAGAAATGCCAATGTAGAATAATGGTACTTAAATTCACATGTGTAACTCTCTAAGTATGGTTCAGAATGAGCTCCAGAAAGGTTTAAGTTCAGGACTCAGCTTGGAATCAGTGAAACAGTTTTAATTTGATCAGATTTTTTTCCCCCCCACTTGGATGCCATAATTGTATCCAGGCTACCAGGAAGCACAGAGTATGCTTGAGTACCAGTTCATACATGAATGTGGTTATTACACTTTTGTCTTAGAACATCCTTGCTAGTTTAACGTGTACATGGTAAGTCTATGTTTTTGCATTCAGTTAGATTCACTCCACTGTTGTGTTAATACATGCCAGTGCAATCAAGTAGCCAGAATATTATGAGACGTCTTGTTAGTTAATATAAGACTAATGGGATGTTTGAGTTGGCATGGAATTAGGTCTCTGACAAAAGGTTTAGATGCCAGTCCAAGTGATGGCTTGCTAATTAAATGTCTAAATGTCATTGTTAAGACCTTGAGAACTAGACTTGATTCATAGAGCTTTTTCCAAAAAATGTTTCAAGTGCTGGAAGCTGAAAAGAGTGAATTGAATGGAGAAATAGAGCTTGTCTTCCTCTAAAACCAGTGGGTTTGTGTATTGCTTTATTTGCATGAAAAAGTAGTTGTCTGTACATGACTGTCTTTATACTGTTCCAAATCTCTCTCAATTTTACTTGTGAGCAAGATGTCCAGGTATTATTTTTTTTTCCCCACAAGTAGTGCCTTGAATGATGTAAAGGTACTGAAGAGTCCATGTGACAGTCTAGTATGCATGCAGCAAGGAAGACCTGAAGGTAGTTGTAATGACAAAGCCTGGTTGTAATTCACTGTTTTATAAGTCTTGGGTGTTTTAGAATGTTATAACTTGTTCAGAGAGTAATGGGAAAACATCTTCCTTCAACATGCTGGGGTTAAGTTTTACATTTACTCTCTGCCAATATATTCTTGCCTTTAAAGTCAACTGCTCTGAATATAGGTAGCATAAGAATGTATTAATTTGTTACTTGCTCAAACAGTGTTTATTGCTTGAAAATTTTCTGACTTGTGACTTATAAGTGATGGAGCTCTTTACAAAGCCAAGTAATTGTTCATCGGGGCAGTTTGCTACCTAGTTTGCTGTTTAAAGGAGAATTGTCTATTTTATTAAATTCGTATTTTAAGTTTATTGCACCGTTTGTAAACGTGGATGGATAGTGCTTTTCATTATCTTGCTTCTGCTCTGCATTTCCTAGGTTGTTATGTAATTATATTGCAGGAGTTTCTAGAAGCCTGGTAAGCATCAAAACCACTTTGTTGGGCAAACCTCAAACCCATAAAAAGACACAATTCCTGTTTTGAAGCAATTACATTGCTTATAGCCTGTGGTGTAGAACATATTCCCCAGTTCAAATGCCTGGTAAAGGTTTTCATGAGGCTCGCTACTAGCGCTTGCCAGCATTTACTCTTTGGGAAAGGAAAGGTAACAAACACTGAATAAAAGATCATCGGGAAAGTATCAGCTAGGTGTGGACTAGAAAACCCCTGCTCTTGTAGCTTACTTGTTTTCAGTGGAGTCATGCTATACAGCCTTTCATGGAAGTGCTTGGACTTGGAGTGCTCTATTGCATGACTGAAGTATAGGTGAACCCTTCTGTGTGGTGGGTGCACATCTGGTTCCAGTCAAGTCACTCATCCAGATGACTTCAGTCACATGCATGTTTGATCACATGATGAAAGAGTGCCATGATATGAATGTCGCATGAAGTTTCCAAGGGGGTAAGACATGTCTGGTCACAAGATAGGGCAAAAAATTCAGGGAAAGTGGAAAAAGTAAGAAGTGAGGCTGGGGAGCAATTCTTCAGTTGCTGCCAATTGTGTTTCTGGAGAAGGGCTTTGGCTTTTTGTTCATGTGACAGAAGGGGTTTTGCCAATGAAATGGGATGTCTTCTGTTGTTTCTTACTTGTCCAAACAAGTAGTACCCACTGTGAAGACTTCTGTTTTTCTCTTGCCACATGGGGTAATTAGCTTGCAAAATTAACCCCTTCGGTGGTGTGGGAAATGCTTAAAATTCTTGGGATCCCAGCTTACCTGGCACCAAGTTTGCCACCATTGGAGTGGGGATTGTTTTTTAAAAAACTCTGAGGAGTCTATAATACCTTAGGATATTTTCTCCTAAAATGTCCTAAAAAGGTTTAGCATCCTTTTTTTTTTTAGCAGTGACCTCTGCCAACCACAGTGTAACAGGAAACTGAATCTGATCATGCATTTGCATGGGCATTCATCCATTTGTCATGTACAGATGTGAATGCTGCAACTTCTTGTGACTGATGCTAAATATTAAGAGGAAGCAAAATAGGGCTTTGTCTTGGAACTCAGGCCACTCTGAGTATGCTTGGTATGTGCTCAAAGTTTTTTCTACTGGGTCTGACCCTTGATCATTCAGTCTCTGGGCAGCTGATGGATGTGCAGCCCTGGGTAAAAAGGGAAAACATAGCCAAGAGCTGTGCAACAGCTAAGGACAAAGTATCATCCAACTGAGTGCTTTGATTACAAAAGATAGGTCTAGTGGTAACCAGGCAGATCCAAAGCCTAGCACTCTCCAAGAAACATTGGAAAACATCAAATTCTTGATCGTTATCTAAACATTTCATATTTTTCTACTCTATGGCCCAGATGGGGAAAAGAGGAGAAATCTGTGTTAATGAACAGAGTCTTCTAGGAAGAGCTTTTCGTGTGAAAAAATTTCCCCGGAGAATCCGTGAGGTACACTGGACAAGGGCTTTTATATGGAAGATGTTCAGACTTCAATACTTCTAACAGATTACTGAAATGGCATTAAAGATGGGTTAGAAGGTGCAATTACAGCTTTCCAAAAGTGCTGAATAAGCCTTTACTTTGCTGGAGGTTCGGAATGAGTGGGTAGGCACATGCATGAATCAGTGGAGTAAACTAAACTATGCTTGAAAGTCAACTGTTTAGTTTATCTGATCAGTGTGAATTCACTTTCTGCACATTACAGACAAATGGTAGAGTTTTCTAGCTCACATCTTTAAAATCAGCTTTCCAAATTTCTGTAAAAGTTCACCCCTTTAGAGCATTCAGTGAGCACCATTCATTTCTATTTTCTGCCTTTTTAGCTTTTTCATCTTCCTTTTACATTGTTGCAACAGAGCTTTTTGGATAGGATTGTTTTTCCCTTTAAAAACCAGAAATCTGTGTGAAAATTAATGCCCAGTGTTAATACTGGGTAAGATGAAGGTATCTGCTGTTAGCTGAGGAAAGCAGGAGCTGACGTAGGTATGTATTGAACTTCTCTGTTGCCTTTCATCTGACGTACTGCACAGCATTGCTCTGACTTGCTACCTCCTGATGTCCTACAGGTGAGACCCAGGTTAAGTGACAACTTATTTTGTTGATACTTGAACAGAAATATTTCTGATAAAAACTTGTACTCTAAATTAAAGTCCCTTAGAAGTGAGGCTTAACAACTGTCATGCTTTGCCATAGTATTAGGAGGAGATGGAAAAGAAAGGTAAATAAAAGGAAGGCTGAAAATACAATATGCAGCTGGTTAGAAGGGAAGGAAAACACAAGGCATGGCTGAAGTAAGAAGTGGTAATTACAGTATTACACAGATAACAGTAAACTACCTTACAAGCCTGAAAGAGCTGCAGTAGAGGAAATAAAGTGATAAAATACTGGGATAATCTGATGCTTTTAATTAGAGGATGAAGAAACCATAGGTAATGCCACACAAAGTTCATCAGATGGGGTTTATTATGTAGCTGAGATAGAAGAATAGGTAAATGGATTAATGGTTTGCTGTGCCAACTCTTTTTTTTTTTTTTTTTATACTCTTTTTAGAACGTATGTGACCAATATCACAGATTGGGCCACAGCTCTGTACTAGATCTAACAGATTTGAGAAAGGAAACAGTCCTTCTCCTTGAAGCTTCATTTCTTTAAGTTGCAGCAAGAAACCTGCATGCAGATGGAAGAACTCAGTGAGAGGGAAGAAAGCAGTACTTCTGGACAAAACTAAGGAATTGGCAAACAATAGAGAGCATTAGATAGTGAAGGATTTAAAGAGCAGGTGATAGCTTTCTATACATCTGACTTATTTATGAAGTAATTAAACAGCATGCATTTTTCTGCTTTTCTCATTTACGTTGTTACATGACTTCCCGGTAGTTAATTGACCCCTGTGAAAGACAGATCTTTTCATTGCTTCTGGAAAAATCTTCTCAAGTTCAGGCATGTGTGTAGCACAGCCTTCTGAAAAAAAAAAAAAGTGGAATTTTAGTACATTAGTATAATAGAAAATCTTAACAGAACAACTTGATTTCTGAGTCTGTATTCTCAGTACAGAAATTTTCTGGGGTTTTTTTTGTAGGACTAATGTCAGAAGAGTTGAGCACATGTGGTCTGGATGATGCATTAGGAACAGTGACAGTTCTTTTCTCCATTCTTTCTGCATCCGCATGAGAAAGGTGGTCCTTTAGTTTCTTGATCCTCAGCAAACCTCTTTTTCTGATGATCTTTCTAATCCTCATAGTTGGAGATCATGTGTATTGGGAAATAATACACAACATTTCTGAGAGAATCCTGATGGTCAAAGTAGCAATACAGTTTTTCATGGTGAAAACACTGGCATTACTGCTGATGGGAGCAGGTTATGAGTATTCCCAGTATGTGTATATACAAACTATCACTGATCCTAGTCACATGGGAAGGACAAGGCTCAGAGGGAACAATACACAGTCTGTGTGTGGTAGTGAGAGGTGAAAGCAACTCCACAATTTCCAAGGAAATGAGAAGCAGAGGGCATGTTCAGCTTGATCAATTTTTTAAATAAAGTTGAAAGGCAGGAGACGATCCTTGGTTATAGCAGCAGGTAAAATATTTTATCAAGTCCTGTGTTAAGATGAAATTTGCATCTATGTAAAACAGATGTGAAATGTTTTCAGTTTATTTTGTTAATAAAATCTGTTTATAGCACCTTTCTAAAAGGTGCAGCCTGATGCAAGTCAATGTGTAAAACATTTGCAGGCGAAGTTCTGAAGGCAAGATCTCTTAAATTGGCAACACTACATTTCATATTTGCCAGTAATACCAACCACAGAGCCTGGCAACAGAAGGAGAGAATTTAATTCATTATCCAACCCACTCACTGCTCAGAGTCTCTGAGGTAAGTGGTACTGTGCATGTACAATGACTTAATAATGAAATATCAATCACTTTCATTATATTAAATAGGTAAAAGCTGCTAGGGAGAAGGGTACTGCTGTAGAGGGTGAGGTTGTGAAGGCACAGAGAGAAGACTGTCCAATTTATGAGCCCGTTATCTAAAACCAGAAAACCTCTTGCATTTGCTGTTGTAATAGTCTTGATTTTATGAAGCAAGTAAATATTTTGAGGAATGTCCTTCATGTTTTTAAAAATGTGGATGTTAATCTGCTCAGAGCTTCTATTTAGCACTACTTAGTAGTGTGGGAAAACAGGGTTATGACAATTTTAGTTTGTCTCAGACTGGATTTTTGTAAATGTAGTAAAAGGTTGGGAAATACTTAGTGCATGGATTACATAAAATATTCTAGAAAAAGATTGCCAGTTCCTTTTCTGGAGCCAAATTCCCATTAGGATGTTTGAGAATGCTGTGCTGGGTAGACTGCAGGGATCTTGTCGAAAATAACAGAAGTAATTGTATTTTGAATACTGAAACTGAGCTGATATTTTTCAGTACTAAAATTTTGTGTCCCTGAGATTTGATGGCTTCCATGCAGAGATTTCACTCTTTTAATAGACTTTAAAGGGGGTTTTATGTAATCCAGAGCAGGTATTGGTAGATCTGTCATGGTTATGGTATCTTTCAAAAAATGAAAATGCCATCTTGTTCCTTCTGCCAGATAGAAAGTAACTAACCAAAAATAAACTTAGTCTAAATAAGATCTTTCTCTGTACAATTCCTTTCTGTGTTTCATTTTTTCCTGAGAGCCTGACCTTTTTTTATTCAAATACTGTTTCACTGGCATCAGTTCTATTAGCAGAATTCAGTACTGCACAGAGAAAGAAGTTTTGAAAGAAAAAGAGTATGTGTAGCAATACCATTCACTTGTTTGGCTGTATATCAATATTGTAACACCACTGGAAGGTACAGTGTGAGAAAGGTCGTGTTATTACTAATAACATGCTGTTTCTTAAACTGTATTTCACTTAATGTTCAACTTGGCTTCAGATACAAGTGCATGTGATAGACACAAAACATAAGCTACCATTTTTATGAAATCATAACAGAATGGGCATTACTATAAGCAAGGAAGGGAAAGCTTTCTGCCTCTCACTCAGCTGTCATCTTCGCAGAATATAGTAGAGAATTTGTGCTGCTGCTTATGGTCTGCTTGTTCTGCGAATAAATACGGGACTTCAGGCTATAGAGCAGTGAATCTAACAATGCTCATCAGCACTGAATTTACGCAAACTTATGCAGCTTGTGACTACCACGCTCAGAAAGGACTGACTAGTACCAGGACTAACAAGGATCTTTTCACAGAGTGAGAGCTATGGTTAGTTTTTCAGAAAATGCAGTATGATGTGTGTAAACTAATGGAATACATTATGTAGCCTTCGATCTTTGATTTTACCATTTTGGATTCTAGAAAATTAGCTATACTCGTCGAGCTTAGTTTTTCACTTAGAAGTATTCAGTTTAGCTTTAATGTGTACAGGATTTCAGTTTCTCTGGCATTTTCTTTGGCATCGGTTCTCTAGTATTGTCTTCGCACATGTAAAATACTCATTCCAGACTGCGTTACACTTGCAATTTCTGAACATGATTTAAAACCATTACTGGACCAACCTGGTTGGTATGTAAGCCACAACTCATATTGCAACAACTTGCCAACGGTAACATAGGTGTTGAGCTATGTCCATACTTATTTGAGTATACATTTATACTAATGTAAATAATTTTAGGGTGGAGAGAGCTGCACAGTAACAACTGGGAGCATTTTGGTTTGCTTTTCTGAGGGGAGGAAGAGTGGTGCATATCAGTAGTACATCAGTAAGATACAAAGAAAGATGGCTTTAGGTCTAATGCCTAGCTAGGTTCTAAACTTTAAACCTGTTAAGAGTTATGTGATAATTTGTTACAGCTGAGGGAATGTGAAGTCATTTTCTGTGAAATGAAATTGAGTGGATCAAAAACCAGAGGGGTGTTGTCTACTGCTGTAATTAATAGAAGCTTTGTAGCAAAAAATCATATAGCCTGAAACACTTACCCTTGAATATTGGCTGACTACACTTTTGTTTAAAATGGTGTGCCATAACAGCTTAACTGACAGAACCTCTATAGTTAGCCATACTAATGGAAGTCAGAAGAGGATTGTGCATGATGCTACGCTGAAGGTAGCAGATTATGTAGTGTTACACATCTCCTTAATCATGAAGATGTTTGATGAAAGGTTATCTGCTAAAGAACATGTTTCCTGAGACTGGAGTGTTGCCTTTTATGACTGGAAAAAGGAGTCATGAGAAAACAGATGAAATTTGTAGTAGTATTTAAATATCTGTGGTGCAATTGCTCACATGGGTACACAGGTCTGTAGTGCTTTTAATTTTGTCTGGTCCCAGCCACGAGGTATCATGAGGCTACTTGTTTTATACCAATCAAGGAAATGACTATAGGAAAAATGAAATTTCCCCAGGCATGTAAAGATACATGGTTTTAATGAGCTATTTATCGTTACGTCCACTTGTATAAGTGTGTAACTCCGTAATTTATGTGAAGTGCCACAGGGAAGGGCATTTGTTTGCTCTAGCTGAGAAACCCTTGCACTTTTTCAGAAGTTTTCTATCATGAGCTATTCTGTTGAGATGGACTGCACTGCCCATAGATTTATTCTTGAATACTTCTAGAGGATTAAGAAGACTTAATACTGTGCTGTGTCTACAAAGCTGCCTTTTATATTGGAGGTGGATTATTTTTTAAACAACATCCCCATAGTACCTGTTACCTAGATAATCTTTTTTTAAAAAGTGAAAATACAGACCACAAACTCAAACAGCTGAAATACAGCTTAATTTCTGCTGTCTCTTGTATTGAGCAGTGTGCTTCTGTAGGCTTTGAAGTCATCTTCCTGAATGCTTTGTTACATCCTTATCCTTGAAGAGAGGTCAGCTCTGAAAGAAGATTCTAAAATAGTTTCATTACTTGATTTGTTTGTTTATCTGTCTTTTGGATTTTTTCCAACCCATCACTAAAACTGGTACTTGCTGTTCTAATTTGGTATAGCTTAAACATACACATTCTTGATCTGTTATTAAACTAGCAAGTAGCAGTGACAACGTTATGTCCGAAAAGCACATGAAAGCAGTATTTTTACTGCACTGCAAATAGGATACACCTACGGGTCCCCTTTTTCACAAGCAGTGGCTGTATGCCCTTCCTTAAAAATTAGATGAACCGTATTAGCTTTAATTCTAGTACGCGCAGAACCTCGTTTCGTTTTCATATGAAAGCAAAGTATTTGTCTTTAGATAAATGCAAAAGACCCTGGTCTCACGCGGTCTTTAGTCCTTGTGTACTTTCACTGAAAGGAGAAGGAATGATGGTCATCACCGCCGCGGGAGCGGTGCCCATGCCTGGGAGCTAGTTTCTGCCGGCTGCCTCAGGTCTCCTGCCCACGGCTGTGCAGAGCGCTGGCGCTCGAACACGGAACCGCGCCTGCTCCCGCCGCCGCAGGGAGGTCCCGCTGCCCGCTCGGCGGCTTAAAACCCGCCCGACAGCTGGCACGTAAAGCCTGTGTGCATGGGCAGAAATCGCAGTCTGCGTTCTACGTCATGTGTGCGCAGCAGGTGGTAACAGGTTGGGGAGGGCTCCGGCCGTCGGCGGTGCGCGCCGGTGGGGACGGCGACGAGCTCGCCTCGCCTCCTTCCCGTTAAGTTCCCGGCGGAGGTGTGGCCCGCTTCCCGGCTCCCGGGCCCCGCCTGCCGCGGCTGGCCGCGGGAGAAGCACTCGGCCGCTCCGGGCGGTGGTGGGGCAGCCTGCCGCAGTGGCCGGGCCGCGCCGGTGCCGAGAGCCGCAGCTCCCGGTCGGGCCGCCGGCGCGGCTCCGCCTGCGGCG
>JANZLQ010000079.1:22575754-22595171 GCA_026212715.1 Elanus axillaris | reverse complement strand
GGAGGAGGGAGGCGGGCGGGCAGGCAGGGGTCTCGGGGCGGGCAGCCCCTGCCCGGTGTGTGGCGGTGCCCCTCGGGGGGCGGCGAGGCGGTGCCCGCGGGTGGCAGCAGCCCTGCTTTGTTAGTGGCGGGGGCGGCGGTGCTGCCGCTGCTGCCGCAGCGCGTCCCTCTCGCCGGGAAGGGCGAGCCGCGCCGAGCGGGCCCGGCGGGGAACGCTGCGGGGGGAGCGCCGCGGGGGGAGCGCTGCGCGTTCCCTGCGCCCGGGGATCCGCTGACTTCTTACAAATTATTTAACATCACAAAGAGATGCTTGGGTCCGCGACTTAACCTGAATGCTGTGGGAAATCTTAATAAATTATGTATGAAGCAGTGGGTCCTTTCTTTCCCTTTGTCAGATACGCAGCTTTTATTCTAGTAATTAGGTCATTGCCAGCAGAACTGCTCCTTGCTTTTGCAAAAACGTGTAGCGAGTTTTTGAAGACACATAGGCTGCCTAATTATTTCATCGTATTCGTTGTTTGGGTCGTGATTTAAAATTCTTCCTGTTGACTTACATGGAGTACCCTGGCTATGAGCTGTAAGGAGCATTTTTCATTTGATAGGATTTTCTTCAAGGAATCAGTGAAGCCCGGTTTTGGCTTGATTTGGATAGTCATACGCTGAAGGGTGCCTTTTAAAGGCATAGCAAGAAACATACAGCTTCTTAGTTTGCATAGAAGGCTTTTCCGTAAACTCTCCTGCATATATGAATAATACAATATAGAACAATTTCAGTTTTTAAGAACTCCTTCCCACCCCCCGCTGTTTGTTCTGTTGAAAGTGTTCCTTAATCTTCTTCCTACTCTCCTTTTACTACTTAGTTAATTTTTCTGTTACTTCTAATGCGGTTAGTAGATTTATGAATATTTTGTCAAAATTACAGTTCTTTGAAAATATGTGTAGACATACTCACTGAAACTAGTTTCCTGGAACAAGACTCTTCTGTATTTTTAAGGAGACTCAAAGTAACTGGTAAAATATTCTTTTCTCTTTCTCAGTTCTGTTAAATACAATGAATGATGCACAAAAAAGGGTTGAAGACAAGTCTAACTTACCGAGTTTAAATTTCTGCTTTATAGTATACATGCCTTCAAAACATTTTCTGTATATACTATTATTTTTAAAATCATAGATTTCCTCTATCAGTAAGAGAGGCTTTGGATGATGTTAAATTTTAAGACATCAGTTGAGGACTTACCATTTGGAGTAATTTGTTTCAAAAGGTAAATTGGTAAATTAGATTTTTCTTCTGTAATGCTTTGAATGTTTGTAACAGTTGCTTAAATATTAGGATACAGTAGATGCAGAGGTGCTTTCAGTGCTTTTTTTCTGAAAGGAAAGACGGTGACAAAAGCACGATAGTGATTATGATGGTTATTGTGGTGATAATTCTTCCTGTACCTTTTTAAGTCTTAAAAAGAAACAGCCTTAGTATTTATTGTTTTGTGTAACGAGCAGAGTGGTTCCTGTAAGAAACTGTAGTCACACTCTTAAAATGGCAGCTTGAATAAAAGTTCACTTTTAAATATAATACTTTGAATTTATGAGTGCAGACTTTCTTAAACATCATCATTCAAATACTATCATGCTTGCCAAAATATTTGTACAAAATACTTGGTTCTGATAAATGTTCTGATATGTGTTGTCACAGTACACTATTAGTATATTGTCAGCATGGTTGGAAATACAGCATAAGTTGGAAATACGTATGGCTAAAATTGGTTCCTATGGCCTCTAAATTCTTACGTTGGATTTCAGTATGTGTCTTAATTCAGTTAGTAAAATGTTTATGTTGATGATACATGTTTAATTATTTTTTCATCAATGTAATGAAATCCTACTTAAAATAAGCTATATCACTAATGATAATGCTGTGATAGTAAGTTATTGTCAATGAAGTCTAAGTCTCCACTGGTGGTTTTCCAAAATTCGTGCAGGACCTGTGTGAACAGATGCTGATACATTTCCTGCAAGACAAATGGTCTTCTGTTCCCTACAAGCACTGAAGGGAAACCTGAAAATGACCCTGATAGGTCACCTAATATGGGGAAATACTTCTTTATTACAAAATAAAAATTTTCTCTTTTTTTTTTTTTCATTAAAGCTCATTTATTTCATGTTAGTGGTTTTAGGTTTCATTTGTGTTTTCAGTTAAAATAGGAAAATAAAGACCTGTCTCAGACTTTCTAATAGCTTAAACTTTCTAGAATTGAATCCTAAAAAGATTATGAGAAATACAGAAGTAAACAGGAGCAAGTCATATGCAGTGAGGGCATACACATTAGCCATGAATAGCAAAGACGATCATTATGAAGAATGAGTGTTCAGGCTTGCGAATCATCCCTGGTCCAGTATAAGTTATGATTCAAATGATGTCTGGACTGCTTTGTGTTCAATATACTATTTAAATGCAAATCATGTTTTGTATTTTCACAGTCGTATTCTGAATGCAGCATGACTAACCAGCTAAAGAACTTCCCAACCCAGAATTATAAAGGAAGAAGTGGGGCTTTTTTCTTGGCTGTGTAATAAAATGTGAACTTGAGTGTTCATAGCCTGAAATGTATGGCTTCTTGATTTCACTCATTTTGTGTTAACAGGAATGTTTTTCTGATTGTTAGCGTTTTTCAGTAAAATTCTAAACATGGGCTTATGTCTGTTTCTCATACACACACACACTTGACCTCCATCATCTTGACCTATAATGAGGAACATGGGCCTAGAGTTCAGACCATCATCTCTTTCCTTTTCCTCCTGGTAGTTTAAGGAATGAGGAGAACATGGATCGCTTATTATTTAATCAGCCAAGTTACATTTTGCTTAGGAAGAACAGATGATGCTTCTGCTTATGGCTGGTGAGTACAGGCCAAGTATTGAACTGAAGGAAGTATCCCAAAATATAACTGATTTGAAAGCTCTTGGCTGCGGTACAAATTCATTTGTGGAAGAACAAAACCAAAAAAACGCTCTACCCTACTCCCACCAGTCAAAAGGATTTAGGAAGGTCAGGTATAGAAACACTTCAGTGTTTTAGTCTGCTGTCCACAAAGATAACTTTCATGCAGAAGTGGATAGAAAAACTAAGAAGAAAATCCTCTCCATGCAGCTGACATTCAGAGAGAATTTTGTGGTGTCCTTTTAAAGGGACTAACCATTTCACACATTGTATTAGTATAACTGATAATAGTGATGGCTTTTCCTCTGGCCCTTGTTTTTTCTACATGGATGAAAACCCCAGGAATTCAGAGGGTACCTAATTTAGAGATTATCATTTGGTATAATTTGTTGTCAAATTTTTTCAATGTCAGCTTTTTCAAATTATTTATTAAAAGGGGTAGTGTTACAGAACTTGCAGTTAACTTTCTGATATCAAAGCCCTTACTGCTAAAACAAGCTGGTGAAGAGCAGTTTTCTGTGATGGCTTTTCTGTTTCTTCCTGCATCTCTCTGATGACCTAAGCATGTTAATGCAGAACGCATGAGAATGCAAACAGAAGGTACCAGATCTGCTGTTCCACCCATGGGAGATTCTCATTCTGTACCAAATACTTTCTTAATTCTCTTTAACCACACCCAAAGCCTTGCAGCACTTCAAGGCTCCTCATATTTGTGTGCCTACATAGCCCGGATGAGGAAAAAACGAACAAAATAGCCTCCCTTCTAGCTGCTACTGACTAGAAGTTTTGTGGTTTGTTCTTAAATGTAGGTAGGGATAGGATGATTAAATACGCTGGCAACAAAAGCCATTTTATTAAAGCATAAGCTTATCACCAGGTGGAAATAACATAGTTGTTTGGTATGGTGCTGGACAAGGCAGAAATAAAATTTTTCTGTTCTGTCTCGAAAGAACCAGGATAATGGGCTTTTACAGTCTGAGGCCAATGGAGTGTTTTTCAGTGAGTAGGAAAGGAGGTTATTAAACAATGCCTGTGAAGGATAAATATTTTTAAATCAGCAAGCCTGGAAAGCTTGCCCCAGACTGAAATGGGTAAGACAATCCTTGGCCCACTGATGGTCATTTTTGATAAGTTCTTAAACGTGGCACTTATAAAGTACTGATATTTTGCCAGGGAGGATATTTACATACAAACCTTTTAACCTGAAGACAGGCTTCAAGCAAAATAATGGAAAATCTGATCTAGGATTCAATCAACAGAGAAATTGAATTAATGCAAACTGGCACATTTTGATATGTTCAAAATAAGAATGGCCAAAAAAACCCTCACTTTATTCTCTTGAGTGTATTGATAAAGGTAACTATATGAAAATGGCCCATTTAAGGCTGAAGTTAGTAAGTGGGGTGGCTTACCTTAGAGCAGCTGTGCTGGATTTTTTTTTTTTTGCCCATGGTTGTCAGCCTTACTCCTCTTTTGGAAATAGCCATGTAACAGCTGCCAAATGATTGTGGTTAATGGTCCAGCATAGAAATTAAACTGACACCTATTTCAGATTACCTTGGTAGTCACGCAGTAATCTGCAGTGGTTTAGGCAGCTGCCACTTGAGCAGCTGAGCCCTCTCTTCCCTGGGTGGGAACCTTGCGGATATGGGTAGGGCAGACAGCTGGGGGCAGGCACTGGTGTGGCCGTCCTGGCATTAGCGCTGACTGCTTCCAAGTCAGAACCCCTGGACCTGATGCTTTAAAAAGTCTGCGTTTTAAATGTATTTAAGTTAAACTAGTTGGAAAAATCTTGTGACAGTATGACTGGTTTTTTACCTGAATTCCGTGTGATATGCCCTTGAAGAAACAATTTCTCATTAGTCACGTGGGAATGAATGACAAATGAACAGAATGGTAAGGAATAACAAGGGCAAGATACTGGGCTCAGCGCTGAAGCGTTGGGTAAAATTTATGGATGTAGGAGGAAGTCAGTTGATGGTCCTTTCCATCCTTACTGAATTATAATCTAGATATCAATGAACTTTAGATACAATGATTACATGTTGTTATATTAAGAACATAAACTACATTGTGAAAAATCTTCAGTTACAGAGTGCAGGAGCACATCTGCTTACTGGTGGTGGTAGTAGAATGCTAAATTCTGTTTGCTTATTAGAGAGCTGAACATCTGCTTTAATACTCTCAATAAATCCAGTATCAATTACATGAACAGGAGCCTGTTCAGGAGCCACCATCAGTCGTTTTTGGATTGGGCATTATTGAAGAAAGCAGTTTTGCTGTTCTTCACTGCTTTTGATGTTTGAAATAGCCATACAATTTATTTACTAACAAAAACAAACAAAAATACTACTCTTGGGCAGATACTGTGGGTGACAGAATAATTATTCCATTGAAGATTGCTAAAATTGAAACAAACAGGTTGTAGTTGGCTAAAAATGTTATCTAGTCTTACATATAGACAGACAGTGCCAGGTCTCTCTCTTTATTGTTGAAAAAAACACATGGTATGGTTTTATATCTTAGGTTATCCTGTACTGAAAAGACTATGACTAATTTGTTGTATAAAAGTTGCTTTATAAAAATAGGTAGTCTGGTAACAATGATAGCTCTTATGGTTTAAAAATTAGTAATGGGAGTCTGAAATATTTTCATAAGATTTGATTGATATGTCACAAATAGTTGGGGTTCTTAAGTAGAACTTCTTTAGGGCATGTTGAGTGTGTCTGCTTATTGATTTCAAAGAAAAAGGCTCTGATCAATAAAAAATTGTAAGTTTTCAGAGAATATTGCATTTTTTTCCTATCTCTTGGAACTTGAGACTAAAAAGAGTGCATCTAAATTACTTATTTCTGGGCAGTTGTTAAATGGTATAGATCTCTTAATGTAGAAAAATGCATATCTAAATCTTAACAGTATGTTTGCATAAATTTAGGCTTCTCATCAATTTTTATTTTAGTGTGTGAAAGAGTTATATACAGCTTGAAATTCTTCTTTGATGTGTATACTTATGCAAAATGATGATTCAGTAAAGCATGAAATTTCTTGTCATAATTTCACCTTACTTTAAAAAACAGATGGAGAAGAAGCTGCTTAATGATGAGAAATATGGGTCAGGGAAGTAGGAAACCTAGATTTTAGCGGCTTCTTACAATGAGGGAATTAAATTCAAAAGTTTCTGTATTCCAAGAGGGTTATTTCTTGGAGTAAACCTAACTTAGAGAAAGGGGTGTCTCCATTCATGCCTTTGAATGATGGCTACTCTGTGAGGAACAAACACAGAGCGCAAGAGGGAGCTTGACAGAAGCATAATAGTGAACTTCGCAAAGGTGGGTTGTATTGCATGCATCATGCATTTTCCCTTGGGCCTGGGTAAAATGTATTTGAAATAGCTGGGTATTAGAGGCCAGAGCTTTTCCACCCCAACCCCGCCATGGCTTTGTATAGGGAGCAAGAAGAGTCATATGTTCTTGACTTAGCTGATTCTGGCCCCAATAATCTTGAATATATTTGTGTGACCGTATGCAGTGGTACAGCTTTAGGCCAGTGGGCCACATGTAAACTATTCCTTGCTTTCTTTTGGACTGGTTATTGGTTACTTCTGCTGTGAATGAGGTGATACACGGCTGTGAACCCTGTCTGGCTGAGAGGGTCCAGAGTTTGACTCTTTCCCCAAGGCACATGTTTTGACCACTGAGAACTTGCAAGAAGAGGGTGCAGTGATACAGTCAATTTCTATTAATGCCACCAATTCTGTGTTTAAAAAGTGTTTTTAAGTCTTTTTTTTTTTTTTCACTCAGATAATTTGGAGCATAAATTCAAGGATTGGTAAAAACCTATTTCTAGAAGAGAGGCAGATTTTAATTTTGAGGGTGTTAGCTCAATATACGTGGAACAGCTTGTGTGTAATGGAGCCTTGTGGTTTCACTCTGCGAAGTTAAGTGCCTGAGAGGTGTCGCAGTGTTCAGCATCAGCAAGCCTAAGCTGCTTGGTGGTTATGCATTACCTGTGTCCATTCCCCTCATTATAAAATTAAATCATGGTGCCTTTTGTGAAATGCTTTGGCATTTCATTATTTCAGGAGAAGAAGATACAAATATCTTGGAGCTATGAAAATAAATACAGCATTCTTCTGTATTGAAGTTTAGGAATGCAGGATTGGATTTCTGAACAGTAAGTCTAGTTCCTTCCTGTGCATTGACCTAAGATGGTTGGATGTTGCTGAATTTACAACTTCTAATGGGTGTTGCCCACCTACATTGATAAATAACTGCTTTAAACCCATTTGTTCTGTGTCAATATTGTGTTTCAGCACAAGTATTTTTCTCCCTCTTGGGTGTTTTCCCCTCCCTAATAACAAAGCGTAGCTGTGTTGTTCCAGCCTTTGTTGTGCTGAGGCTGCAAAGGCTTGCTTGTCAAAGTCTCATATGAGAAAACCTGCAGTCCCCTAATCACTTAGCATCTTTCTTTGCAACCACTTAAATTCACTTTTCTTACCCATGTCTTTGTAAAATGACTTGGTAACTCTGGGGATTGTGCTGGTCTCAAGTTGGCAGTGCTGAGGTGCCTTGCAGTCTGGCTGCAGAGAGGCTCCAGGTTGCTTCACCCTGCTTCCAGGTGACAAGATTCCTACATGAGTGACCTTACACTGTTAGGCTATTTAAGTCCAACCTGTTTCTACTGCTCCGTTTCTCAGGTCATCACATTCCTTGTGTATTACATGTAGTCCTCTGACCTTGTGAAGCCTCTTGCATTTATGGGAGCAAGTTTTCATGCTGCTTCTTGTCCGAAGGTCAATAATGAAACGTTTAAAAATACCTGTCATATACTAGTTTTGGGGGAACTTTGCTAGCAACCTGCCTCCAGCCTAACAGTTTGGCTTTCGGTACTGCCCAGTGTTACCTTGTCTTTGAGCTACTCTTTACCAATGTACAGTTTTTCTGCTCATCTTTGTTTCATAAATGTGGCTGGTTTTAAGTGTGGCACTGTGTCAGACGCCTTGGTGCAGTAGGTGAGACCTATTATTTCTAAGAAGTAGTTTACTTTTCTCAAATACATGGCAGTCCTTCCTTTACAGGAAGGAAGAAGGAGAATTAGAGGGCCAGGGAGGTAGGTATACATCTGCATGCCCCCAAGAAGTCCAGATGCTTCATTCAGCCAGTGGGGTGGCAGGCATCGCTGGAAACAGATGCCTGGGTGGCTCGCAGCATTTTGCTAACGTGAAACTGGCTGACTTCAGTCCAGTTTTCAGCATGGGTATACTGACTGCAAACACACTTTCCCCAAACCTTGCTATGCTCCCAAAAGATACGATGAGCGCTTCCTCCCCCCGCCCCCCACTCTCTAGAGGTTCTCTTTAAAGTGCTGGCTATATCCTGAGGTTCTTATGTGAATGCCCTGGTAGTGGAGAGCAGCTGCCAGGCATTGCCGTGATTCCTGCTGGTGCAGGCACCTTTCTGGCAAGTGCCTCAGCGGCTGGCAGAGCTGCAGTCAGGCAGCAGGCTCCTGCTGGATGCCAGACTGGCAGGAGTGAGTTTCTCTGCCTGTGGCAGTGTTGCTTATTGCCCATTTGGGCATCTATTTAACAACAACAACAAAACCTATTTAACAAAAAAATGAAGATGTTTTGGATTACCCAGCTTGTGGTAATCACCTAACTCAATTTTTTAAATCAGAAAACCCACAGAGTAAAGTTTGACATTTGAATGAATCAGGACGTGTCTCCTAGTCTGAGGCAGAATGCTGTCTCTTAGTGGTGATGTGCTACTTCCGTGTTATGAAAAGAAAATAACACAAAAGGAAGTTTAGGAACTTAGATCAGGATAGGGAGAAGACAAACCAAACCTCCAATTCAGAAACTGGATTCTAACTCGTATAACATAAGTACATTTAAGTTTATTTGGCATTTAAAATTCCAGAGCTACGCACTTGCTGTGTTTCTACTTTAGCTCCTTCCCTCATTCAGTTTCCTTCATTTTCTTTGTTGTGTGTATGTGTCTTGTTAATGTGGCTAATTGTTTTAAATTCCAAATTTCGTGAGTGAAAATTCATTAGTGTGGACAGAGAATGGAAAAACTTGACATTTTTTATCATTACATGTCCTTTATATTAATAATGAATCAAAATAATGGGAGAAAAAGGATTAGCTAGAATCAAAATGCAAGTCAAATACATGGCACACAGCAGCTTCTGTAAATTACATGTAGATGAATAAATGTGT
This sequence comes from Elanus axillaris, assembly GCA_026212715.1. NCBI lineage: Eukaryota > Metazoa > Chordata > Aves > Accipitriformes > Accipitridae > Elanus > Elanus axillaris. The sequence continues at coordinate 22,586,017 of JANZLQ010000079.1, read as the reverse complement.
GATATTCTTGAGTTGAAACCAACACATCCTATGTATATTACAATACAATACTGATTTATGAGAACTAATGTGAAAATGTTTGCACTTCCATCTACCTTTCCTTGGGCTTGTGCAGAGTTGTTCATGCAGTTTATGTTCTGAAATGTGAACTACAGCTGTTGGTTTTATTAATAACAGTGCAAACTGTTACCTATTAAATAAAATAAAAACATACGTGAAACGGAACAGAAGCTGTCTGCCTTTTTTAATTATTTTTTGGTTACAACTCTCTTTGACAACTCTTTACCTCTTAGGTAAGACAGCCTGATGTTGAAAGCACAGAATTCATAGTACAGAGCACACGTTTCAGATTGCCTTTCTTTCTCTAAAAATAAGGCATCCAGTAAAGCATGACCAAATTTTGAAAAAGAAATTTGTTAGGGATTTTTTTTTTCTTCAGGTTATTGGTAGTGTCATGGAAATGATGATTCTTTAAGTGGCAGCTTCTTCCTTCTCCCGTCTTTGATGATGATAGATGCTTAGGGCGTGAAGACTTGCTTCTTGAGAAGGAAGTAAACTAGTCCTATCAACAACACTACAGCTTTTGTTATTGTTCATTTCTTCAGCGGTATATATTCTTCTTTATGTTTTGTTGAGTTTAAATTCAGAAAGGTGAAGCACAATTTTCAAAATTTATATTGAGGAACTAAAACCTTTCTGAATAATTTTACCTATTTTTTGTAAGCTGGATAATTCAATTACGATTCATTTGGAAGAGCAAAGTTGATTACATAAGGAGTTACACAAGCTGTAAGGTCAAAGGCATAGTGAGAGGATACAGAGAAAATGCTAAATAAGAGCTTTAAATTGTTTCATCTTTTCCAAAGTACTGCAATAATGATGAAAAGGAATGTTGTCCCATAAGCTTTTTGTATTTTTTTTTTTTGCTTTGAGTTACAGGTCGCATACTTAGGAAATTCCTGCAATGACATTGGAAGGGTAATTTGTAGATGTATGAAGTGCTAGGCTTCTTTTTATACTCTTGAGTGGTTGAGGAATAATAGATTGATAGCTTCAACTGTAAAGAGCTTCAAACATGGTTAGCCATGTTTTAGTTAACTTACATTGTTTTAGATGAACAACTTTGGTGGTTTGGAAAGTGGGAAACAATTTGAATTTTATAATTTAAATTGGAGTATTTTGTTTCTTTCTCCTTTGCAATGGCTGAATAATTGTGGTGGTGTTCTAGAACTATGTTGCAGTATTACCCAAAATAATATGGGATATATTGATATCAAGAATAGCCTTCTATCTTTTTATTCTACTGTGCAATATGACCACTTCTTGTTTTGGAATTTTGTTAAAAGTGTTTGTTTTAATCTTTATACCTTGGAGGGTATTTCTGCAAAAGACTTGATTACTACTACATTTGATGCTTTTTTTCCTCTTAAAATTCCTCAGTATTTACTGTTTGCCTTTCATACATCTCTTTCAATGTGTGCTGTTCCTAGGAATTTTGAACATCTGTGACTATCTTTCATTTCATAATATAAGTAGGCCGTCAGCATCTTTCACGTATTGTTGACAGTGCTTGTTGTCTAACCAAAAATGATTAAAAGTGGTCTATTATCTGCATAGTTTCTCAGTGTTAGAATTGAAATGCGAATAGTAAGGGTGCTTTTGTATGATGCTATGATTTTCCTTCATGTGTGCTGGCTTCCCTAATACCTAATGCAGTTGTTAATGAACTTCTTTCATTTGCTTCATCATGTGTATCCAGTGGAAGCCCTCTGAAAAAAGTCTTTGAACTGGCATTAGTTCTAGGCATTAATAGTTTGGTTTAATGGATTTAAATGTTTAGAAAATTGAGTGGTAAATGGGAAAGTGAGAGATACAATTTTATGGTTACATAAATTTGGAGTGTTTTTCTAAAATGTATACTATTTTTTTTGTATTTTTTTTTAGGGCTGAGGGTAGCCCAGGATGGCCGCAGCTTCATATGATCAGTTGTTAAAGCAAGTTGAGGCATTAAAGATGGAGAACTCCAACCTTCGGCAAGAGCTAGAGGATAACTCAAACCACCTAACAAAACTGGAAACCGAGGCATCTAATATGAAGGTATTACAAACTCTGTGTCTGTGCACATCAGCATTTCAGTTGTTGCCTTTTGTGTTATGGGCTGGTAGTTAGTTACTCAACAAGTTTTGTGTGCTTTTAGATTCCTACAGAAGTCCTTTTCCAGACTGTGTAAGGGAAAACTATCAAATCTACTTAGTGATATTTTTTTTTTAAATTTTTTTTTTAAATTGAAATATTTCAAAACAGTTTTTTAGAAACGGCTTCCAGTTTTCATAGCTTCTTTTCTGGTGTGTCACGATACGTGCTACCATTTTAGCACTGCTGTGCTTACCAGCAGGAAGTCCAGTCTGCTGACATAGTTTGACAAAGAAGTGTTGTTCAGCTCTTGAAAACATGGGAGAGACTGGAGGTTTTTAGTGTTTTAAGGTAAGTTTAAAAATTTTGGGATTTACTGCAGTTACAATATTTAACATCCTGAAAGAAAAAGTTCATTTTAAAATAAGACCACAACTTCTCCAGCCTCTCCCAAAGCATAAATTCATACTTAAAAATTTCAGCCAGATCTGTCCATCTGGTGTTTATAGTCTAGGTGTAGGCCTTCAGAGCCACCTATCCAAGAGGAAACACTAGGCTCAGCTGGAATTCAGATGGATTTGGATCAGTAGGAAGATACATCACAGCTGTATCCATGTGATCCATGACACTGAACAAGGAAGAATTTCACAAGCATTATAGCTGCAGTAATGTAGTGCTCTTCTTAAACTGACAAATCATGCTGCTTTTTGCTAATAGCCAGCAAAACTAGACTGCTTTTGGTACCTCAGTTAATAGGGCTCAGACATTGTTGGTATCTCTGCATGTACTCCTGTATAGGGTAGGCACATTCTAAATATTAAACAACATTTGTATGTTCATCTCCTTGCTTTCTGTTCTTTGTATCATGGACTTACTGTTCCTTTATTTTTTTATTTTTTTTAAATATGGTAATCTGGTGAATATAGCCATTAAAAATACTTTGAACTGAACTTTTTTTTCCTCCAGCATGTAGGTTGTGACCTGTATATTCACTGTAAGAAGAAATATTTTCATGTGTTCTGAAGCACTGTCACTAGTTACAACACTTGAAAGAAGCACAGATTTTTCAGATGCATTTAATCCTTGCATTGCAGTGTAAAATGAAAATGGCTCTCCTACCTAAACTGAAATGAAGTTAAAATTAGTCCTTTAACACCAGTTACTTGAAGCAGTAGTTGGCATTAGCAGCTGTGGAAAAAAAAAAGTTTTGTTTGTTCAGTTACGTATCTGAAAGCTAGTTCTGTCATTTACATGGTTTTTCTTAAGATAATATTATAACAACAAATTTGTCAGTAACTCCCCTTCCTTCCTTGTCATTGCAGTCTAAAATAAGGGAGGGAAGAACAGGAGAGATACCTTCTCATAGTTTGAGAAAGGAAGAGTGAAAATGTCTTTTTTCCTTTCTTTGTCGCCATACAGTTCTTTTTTCTTTTTTTTTTAGCAGATAATTAAATTTCCACTGACCTAGAGAGAGACAAGCTATATAAGCTGGTCTCTAGAGCATTCATTTGGGAAGTGGAACAGTTTTCTGTCCTTACTTAAACCTGGCAGACCACCAAACGGAAAGTGGCTCTATGGCACTCCACAGAGGAGTGCTTACGAGTGTATTCAGAGTAGATGTCACATTTTTTCTCTCCTGAAGTGCCATTCCAGATCTAATGAATTTATCCTAAAAAAAAAATCAACTCAAATATCAAACCCAATATGTCTCTCTTCATTTTGGGGGATGGGTGGGGAGGAGATTGTTCAGATTAGTTTGTTTTGTTGTTTTTTCACTTGATATTCTGTGAAGAAATCCTAATCAACTGTGTTCTTCAGGGGTGCTTGCTCCTTCGCCTGAACCAAGAAGCTGTTTTTTTCCCTTGTTTGTTTCAGTTGTGTTTGAAAGGGTTGAAACCTAGCTTTGACTTGAACCTGAAGCATGCTATGAGAATGATCTTGGAGTCCAGTTGGAGTCTGTGGGTGCAATTTGATGGGGATCATTGCAGACTTCTCTTTACTCAGGAGATAACTGCAGTTTGCAAGCTTTTGGAGGAAGTATGCAGTAGCTTTGTTCCACTGAAAGACACAGCATGGCTTGTATGCTTCCAGTGCCTTAATTAGGGATAATTACAAGAAAAGTAATTAGAAGGACCAGAGCAGTGGTGACTGAAAGCCCTTTGGCTACCATGTAAGCAGTTAAAACTCAAAATATTTTGGAAAAAATGATCTTTTGCGAGAATGCAAGTGTCACAGAGCCCTAGAAGCTCCTCCCACCAAGTAAAATCCCAAATACTAGTGGGAGAAGGGGAGTGGCAGTGGGGAAAACAAGCTGTCGTTCTGTGGCAAACATCACTGTTCTTGCACCATAAATTTTGATCTATGGCTGGCATAGAAACATCTCGCAGTGATTCTTTGGACTGTTAATGTGTTAGCTTGTGTCTCTTCTGTCTTACATTCTTTAAATCAGTTGTGGAAGGTAATAGTTAGGAAGGGCATTTTAAAGACAGTATTGTATCTTTAAAGAAATTGTGTTTGGAAGTAGTAGTGTTAAAATGTTGTGTAAGTGTGCCTCATCTTTATAATCACTCCATTTCAGAAATGTAAAGTAGTCATCCTGGAATTAAAAGCTTAACATGATCTCATCTTGCACATGTATTTATGACAAACTGCTACTGACCTATATAGGAACAATGCCTGAATGCTTCATATTTAAAGCTAAATTTCATTTTTAAAAGTGAAAACTGTCCATTTGCTGACCAGAAAACAACCTGATGGGTGAACAAAGATAAATGTGATAACAGGGATGCCAAAATGATTGGTAAAACAGTGTCCACTGTGTTTTTTAATTTGTGTTGTCCTAGGGATTAACTGTTCAAACGCAATAAATCCCTCGGAGTATTATGACTAACTTGGGAAATTAAGTTGTTACTATTGGCTTACTGTCAGATGAAATATTAGAAGTTTGGTATGATAAAATGTTCTCTCTAAATCAACAAATATGTTGTTTGACGGTCAATGGAATAATGATGTTGGCCCATAAATAGAGAAAAAAGGTTTCAGTGTCTAGATGTAGATAGTAACTACATAAAACACAGACTATGGACAAGTTTAGAAAAAAATTAATAGTTTTATTTCAATTCAAAACCTGTAAAATGCATGAAGAGACAAAAAGCAGTCCAATGTCAACTGTACTACTTTGTGCGTGTAAATGTAGGAGACTTTTTGTCAGACTCTTCTGCCTGTTTCTTGTAAAAGACAAGTATTTTTCTGTTAAGGATGGCTTTTTTTTTTTTTTCAGTGTCATAGCTAATTCATATTAGCATTTTTCCCCATGTAAAATCTGAGGGGAAATGGGTATATGTAACTTCAAGTACTCAAGAAGTAGCAGAAGAATAACGTGCTTGATTTCCACACTCAGTCTGAGTGCTTGGATTTTATAGTAAATGAGTAATGCATGTTATCTTGTGTAAGAAAGCCATCTTTATTACATGTGGGCAACGTTCTCTTTCATCTTTATATAGTACACTTAAAATTATATTCTGCATATGATTTTCCGGCTTAATGTCCTCTGTATTGTATCCACATGTATCAATAATTAAATAAGAAGACTGTCAGGAGAACTGATTCAGATTTCAGCTAAATATACACTGTAAAGAAACAAGGCAATGGTTAAACTCTTGTTCTCAGAAAATTATGATCTGCTTATTCATGGGGTTTTTTTGTAGAGGGTCATTTTTTGGCAGATCATTGTCCTCATATAAAGGTTTTAGTTTTAATAATCTTCTGAGGACTTTTTTGGTTATTGCTTTGTTTGTTTATTTTCAGGAATTCAGGTTTAGAAGGCAAAGTCCCAGCGAGCTAGTTACTATCATATCTAGTGCAGTTCCAAAGAGTGGTTTATTTTTGACACGGATAATGTTCATGGGTTTCTTCTGCTAAATAGACAGCAGGGTAATAAACATTGTGATGCTATTGTGTTGGATTGGAAAGGATTTTGACTAAATGAAAAAGCAAGCGCTAAGATATTTTGAGGATCTTGATTTTAAATGTGTTTGTACAATGTTAAGCTAAGATAATTTAATGTGGTTGCAAAAGAAATTTTAAGCCTATAGAATATAATATCCCATATTTATTGCAGTGTTGTGCACACTCTGTGAAGTTGATTAATTAATGCTCAAATTAGCAGAATTACAGGTAAAAAGTGTGCTAAAGAGGATGCCATGGTGGCTGTTTTTTGTCTTGTTTCTGTCATGATGGATTTGTGAGAATATGAGAAAGCTTATATCTTATTAGAACTGAGTGTGATTTTACAATTAAATAAGTTTCATTTTATCTGCAAATATAAATTCCTTTATCTTTTTATGACTATTTAAAGGGATGAATATGCAAATCCTTAGCAGAAATAGCAGGCTGACTGCCAAGTTAGCAACTTAACAGTTACAGTAGCTTGTTTGTTTCATTAAAAAATGGGAATTTGAAAAAAGTACTTCTTCCAGCTTGGAGTTGGTTAGCATATGTTTGTTAATAAAAACAGAACACTGATGTTCAGAATGTTTCAGGAACTGGCTTGCAATGTTTTGACAATCTGTTACACTTTTTGGACATGAACTCTTTGTCAGCCTCTTATGGAAGCAGCATTTTGTGATCTTTAAGCTGTAAAAGTTAAAAAATAAAAAAGTGTGCTGATCCTTTACATCATGTATACCAGGGCTGAATCACATTCTTTTTTTAGAAGCTTACAGTTGTAGCAACATAAGAGTTCAGATACTGTTGGTACCCTTTATCCCCCTTGCCTAAATTTTAAGGTTTGCTTTAAAGTGGCTGCTGAGGGTTTCTCTCTTTGGGAATATGTACCGCATGTCTCCTTGATTAGGTAAGCAGCTGATGACTTTTTCTTTTAACTCACCAAACCCCATTTTATGGTCATACAATCTGCTTAGCCACCACTTCTTGATATTTAACCTTGAAAACCTACTTTATTGTCATCAGCTGTCTCTGATACCAGTGTTTAATGATATTCATTGTAAAGCACAGAAGGTGCTAAGAGGTATTTTTGTAACTGATGAAAGAATTTTTAGTTCGGTCTACCATGGTAAGCCATGTGCTTGCAAATTAGAATTTGAAGCCTAGCGTGTTCACAGAGACCTCTGATACATACAGCTTAACAGTTTTGTCGTGCTATATACGTATGAAGTGTGTATCTGTCTACCTGTATATGAGGTTCCTCAAGTAGATGGTAGATAAATACATTTAATGGATACTCATGTTTGCAATCCTATCTTCAGAAGTCTAATAGAAAAAATTTTTAGTTGGCATCACACACAGTGCAATGTTTCACCAAGGCATACAGAAATAAAATAAAAAAATAATTGAAAAACTATGTTAAGCTATGAAAACAAAGCATTCAGTAGACAGAATAGAAATGCTGATGTTAAAACAGATATATTTGATCTGGAATGGCTGTTAGTGAATAGGCTACACATAGTAAGCAAATTGTGGTGTAATTATGTTTGTATTTGAATCTTGAGTTTAGTGTGATAGGCATTTCTTTGTGCATCATGTTGCACATTAAATTCTTAACATCATTTCCAGAACTGTCACTAGGAATCTGATTTACAAGTGATCTGAGTTACCTGGTATGTTGTTATTTCTGCTAAGAGGTCAGATCAGGTATAACATAGTTGCTTCATGAACCGAAACCAATGTTGTGATTATCTCCACAGTAATTGCTCATATGGACCATAGGGATATTGCCCTACTATGCAGAGAACATTTCAGTTCCTGAAATGCTTCAGTTCCATTTCAGGCCCTGTCTCAAATTTAAGTGTCAACAATAAAACTTTCAGAACAAAGGGATAAAACAGATACAGTGAATTGTCAGAAATAAATTATACTCACCCAAGTGTTTGAAAGCAACTTGAGTATGAAATTGCTGAACTCGAAGGTATTATCTGTTCCACCTTCTACTCTTCAGCTGCTAGGAAGATAAGAGGTATGACCCCTTTGGCTTTAAAGAAGAAGCAGACTACAGCCTAAGAAAGAGAGGAAATCATTTACTGGAGTGATTGTGAGATCTGGGTACTTAAAATGGTAGTAATGCAGATTATTTCCGTTCTGTCAAAAGACTTCATCAGTTTGTCAGCTGGTAATTTCTTGTTTGTTCATGGATCCTGAAGTTCCTCTATGGTAGGTTCCCTCCTTGCAGCAATTTGGCAGGTATGGCTTCTTAGTCAAAGCTTCTCTTCTGTATAATGCACACTATGTCAACCTTACTGCTTAAGGAGAGATCTTCTGTTGGTTAGATAGCCCCTAGCCCCTGAGATTCTTTGCCAGCATCTTTCCACTTGCTTCCTTATGTATCTTCATTCATTTGTTTTCTGTTAAACGTAATTATACAGTCTCAAACTGTAGAATTCAACTGAAGAAAGTTCAGTAATATTTTGGGGTTTTCTTGCTCTTCCACCAGACATATATCTGCATTGCTTGCCAAATTTGTGTAATTTATGTAATTTTCCTGCAAGATTCCTTGCATGTTTTAAGTCGTTCTGGTATAACAATCTCTTGTGATTATTGAAGCTCAAGATCTGTATTCCATGTTTAAAATAGCCTCAGCATGCAAATTATGGAAGCTGGCATGTGTGATGCCACTTTTAAAGAAAAAGTGTAGGAAAAACTGCTGATCTACAGACCTGCAAGCTTGAGTTTGTAATGGACATGTCAGAAACCACTGTAAAGAGCAGATTACTGTTTGGCAAAGAGTTAACATTCCTTTCTTAAGGAGAAGTGTAGCTCACAAATCTGAGTACTTTGAAGGAATTGTTGAGTAGGAGGTGAGCAGTATTGGCACTGATGAGTCTGCTTGGATTTCTAAAATGAGTTTAGTAATGTCCCTCATCAAGGACTTCTGAAGAGCCTTAGTTGATTTAGGAAGGTTCTTTGATTATTATCCAACTTAAAGGTAGAAAATGAAGAGCAGAATAAATAAGGTTTGGGGTTTTTTATATTACCAGTAGTGTCCTAGTGAGATTTCTGCCATGACCTGTGTTTTTTCAAGATATTCATAAGTCATCTGGAAAAAAAGAATGAGATTAAAAAGTTTGATTTTTAGTGTGGTAAAAATGAACACAGAGTGTGAAGAGCTGCAGAAGAATCTTGCGATATTGAGTGACTGAATTCAACACAGAACAAATAAAATTCAATGCTCCAAAGCATAAAATGATTGTGACAGAAACAGCCTTAATTTTATATACATAATGAGCGGTTCTGAATTACCATGGCAACAACACAGAAAGAGGTCTTAGAGATGCTGTAAATATCTGAAAATGTCAGGCTTTTTGATAAGTGGTCAGGTTGATGCTTAGTTTGCATCCAAAAAGTCAGTCTGATATTGGGAATTACTGGATGTACATGGGGAAACAAAAAAGCTGCAATTTTGTCAGGCTGGACACTTGCTGCATCCAGAAGTTGAGTAGTGTGTCCTGTTCTGATGAACCTTCTCAGGAAGGATCTAGTAGAATTAGTATATGTCCAAAGAAAATTAAGTGATATGAAAAGCTTCCTTAAGAGGCATGATTGACTAGAACGGGACTTTTCAGGTAGAGTGAGCTGGAATTGAGAGGGACAGGATGGCAAGAAGACTGTTGAGCTCTAAAAAATCGTAAAAAGCATAAGGGAAGTTAATAGGGAATTATCAGTTTCCCTCAATACCAGATCTAAGAGACATCAAGTAATATTATCGGATAGCAAGTGGAAAACAAACAAAACAAGGTTCGTTTCTCTTTGTAAGTCTTTGCAATGGGAGCATTTGTATGCCAAAAGAATGGATCAGGAGATAATGCCACTGGAGATGCAGTTTCAGGAAATCTGCAAGTCAAGGCTGGTTGGAAGCTGGGGGGAGGACACAGAAGATAAATGAACAGTAGTTTTTGTTCTTTTCATGTATCCTCACTAGGTTCCTGCTGTTGGAGGTGGGATGTTGGCGTCAATGGGCATTTGGTCTGTTTCAGTGTGAAGGACAGTGTTTGCTTGTTTCTTTTCCTTTTTTTTCCAGTTGGATTATGCCCCCTTTAGAAGGGGGAGGAGGACAAGGAGGAATTTCCCTCCCTTCCAGAGCTCCAGAGCATTGTGAAGGAAAGGGGACTTCTCAGG
>JANZLQ010000079.1:22508976-22557836 GCA_026212715.1 Elanus axillaris | reverse complement strand
CAGCTTCTTGTACCCCCCCAGCCTGCTCGCTGGTAGGGTGTAGTGAGAGGCAGAAAAGGCCTGGACTCTGTGTAAGCACTGCTCAGCCGTAACCAAAACATCCCGGTGTTATCAACACTATTTTCAGCACAGATCCAAAACATAGCTCAATAACAGCTACTATGAAGAAATCAACTATATCCCAGCCAAAACCAGGACACACTTCAAAGGCAGATGAGATAATTTAATTCAGTATCGTAACTGAGGGATGTATATGCCCCTGTAACATCCAGGCCTTTTCTTAAATGTAGTTTGATGTGTTGTACAAACCATATTGTCCAAAAGAAGCAGAATACAAGTTAGCACATGACTAATAACTGTGTTTTGCTTTCAAAAAATGCCTCTTAGCTTTAGATTTCAAAGTGGTTTTGTAGAGAAACATATGTATTTTCCTCTTTTATAGATGTGGACCTCATATACAAGAAGCTAATGACTTGCTTAGCACAGAGGAATGGATTAGCCAGGGCCAGGGAGCTGTACCCACCTTCTCAAATGTCATCTTAGTGCCCTCTTCAAATTTTGTTTCTTGTTTAACCTTTTTTATGCGTATCAATGCCTATTTCTGTACCTATGTATGGTAATGATGTCTTAACAGTGAGACACTTTCCACTTCTGTTTTTAATAGATCTCTTCTGCTTGCGGAGCTTGAAAAGGAAGAGAAAGAAAAGGACTGGTATTACGCTCAGCTTCAGAACCTGACTAAAAGGATTGATAGTCTCCCCCTTACTGAAAATGTAAGTACCTTCAGTATGTTTGGTCATGTATCTGGTGCTAGGTCTGTGTTTAAATGCACTGTGTACTTTGTGAAGTTGGTGACGTTCTCTACTATCATTTTAATTTAAAACATTATTTATTCACTAGGTAAAGCTCTTAGCCTAAACAATGCATTTTTCGTATATAATTTTACACATTTATACTGATAGGTATGAATTTTGTCAGTGATAGAGAGGAGCACTCCAAAGTCATTATGACAAATGAATTACATGTCAGTATGCTCCTTCTTTAACTCTATCCACCAAAGGTCTTTTCTCTATCCATTCTGTTTTAGTGGATTCTTTTAGTTTTGAGAGCAATATTAGCCTAAGAGATGATTAAGGAGCTCTTAATTCATAACAGCAAGTAAAGTAGTGCTATAGCCTGTGCAGGTATTGTAGCTCCAAGCTTTTACCTTGACACCTCCAAACTATTTATAGTCAACTCACCATCATCTGAGATAATGAAGATGTCTAATATGCCAGATATGACAGGTTTTCCTGTTGTCACACCTCAGCAGCTTGGATATATTTACAGTGCATTCCTTCACACATACAGTGTTGGGAAGACCTGGTTACACGTCTTTACACTCATACCTGATCAGGAATCAGTCAGCCTCTTAGAAACGGAAACAGGAAATGGAACCACTTCTGTGACTGAGGTGGAGCAGCTGGACTTCAGCAAACCTAACACTGAGTCATGGCTGAGCTTACAGAGCACCAGAAGCAAGGGGAAAAGGTCTGAAAAGGATCTTGAGGAAGTGCTACCCATTCCCAAGGACACTGTTGGCTGTATCTGTGTCACTCTATTGTAGGTTTTAAGATTGTCTCCCCAGTTTCATAGGTAATGAATTAACTTAGGCCTTCTTATGATTAGAATGACTTACTTAACATCTACACTAAATTTCTTTTGTGATAATTTATATCCATTACTACTTACTCCAGCCACAACCGAATGACAGATCCCATTCTTTTTAGTGGCATTTTACATATTTGTAGATGATCATCTCTTTTTGACTCTCTGAATTGATGTTAGTGAAGTCTGGGAGGACTGCTCTTGGAGACTCATATATTTGCAAACTGAGTAATTCTCCAAAACTAGTGAAGTGCTTTACTCCTGCCTTGAAGAATCTGTATCAGTTGGAATGTTTTCCCTTAAGCCGTGTTGTTCTTGAATTAACACTTGTGCTTTTAGTTAGGATAGTTGAAAATAGGGTTGGTGGCAGATGAATACTATCGCTATGTGCAGTAGTTTGATACCCTTGAATATTTTTGAAAATACTGATTCAGATGGCAAGCATAACAGTTTTGTTGGTATGCTGACGTACCTTAGTAGCCAGATATTCTAGGCTTGTAAAAATGATAGTGTCTCAGTGTTTATCTACTACATTTAGTCATTTGACAAAACTTACAGGTAGCCTGTTGGTTAAAAACAAGAACACAAAATATTGTTCAATAATGCAGTCATATTTTAAGGATCTATTACTATATTTTGTTTGTTTATGAAGTTTGGTGTGGAAAAGTAATTTTTCTGCTTTTGTTCAAAGAAATACATAGTTTATATAAACATTATTTACTAAAATGCCTTCTCTGTACTTCAATTTCAGTTCTCCTTGCAAACAGATATGACCAGAAGGCAGCTGGAGTATGAGGCAAGACAAATCAGAGCTGCAATGGAAGAACAACTAGGTACTTGTCAGGACATGGAGAAGCGAGCACAGGTACAGTTTGTCCTTCATTATTAGAAGGAAAGGAAAAAGTTTCCTGCGTTTTTATTCAGTTATTGGTAGTTGTACCTTTAAACTGTGTGTAAACACAGTGATACCTTAGAGCATTTAGTTAGCCTTTCAAACACAAAAATAGGAATCAGAACATAGGAAATAACTACTCTGCAAAAAGTACTCTCCTCTGCCTGCTTAAAAGAAGATTTATGAGTAGGCAGAGGCAGGCAATTTCTTCAAAAGAAAATGCTTTTTAATTATTATTTGTTTATAATTTATTACCGCTTTATCTTCAAACAATCATATATTTGCAACTGCTCTTTTTTGCATCTGTCATGCTGTTTTTTTCATGCTTTTTGATTTAGAATAAAATCCAGCTACCATTGTTAAGTTTCCTTAACCAGAAACCATGTATCAAGGAATAATTTTTGAAAACAAGGTATTCAGTTGAGTGAGTAAGTGGCTGCATGGTGCTTAGTTGCTGGCTGGAGTTAAACCACGACAATAATTCACATACATACCTGGAATTCATTTGCTCTCACCAGGAGTTGTTTTGCATTCATGATGAACACATGTACAATTCTGTATGCAAATCATGTTACGCACATTTAGAAGTATAACTCGGAATGGAATAAGCCATTTAACCATTGCTGGTTAAAAAAACCTATTCCCCCACAGTAGTAGAGCAACAATTTGTATTATTTCCTACAATTTATTTCCACAGATGTTAAATAACCAGCTTGGTAAGATAGTGTGGGGTTTTTTAATGGTGAATATTACAAAAACAAGTCCTTTCAATAAAAATAGTCTGTTTAGGCTCTATTTTTCTTGCTATGTTTACTCACCACAAAATTTCACTACATAAGAAACATTTCTGATTACTTTTGCCTGTAATTAGAAAAGCTGCTTTAAATTTTAAAGTGAGTAACTTGGTAGGACCTTTCAGAAAATTCATGTGGTTACAAGTGTTTAGCAAAACAGTTAACCTGCAATTGTCAGGTATGTACATAAAGGGTATGTAGGGATTTGTTTATACAGATGTACTCAGACAGAGCCAAATTTAATCTGCCTGGATAATGACTGGCTCTGATGTGAAAGCCGTATGGCTGTGTTATCAAGGTTGATCAGCAGTGGTGATGCCCTGCATGAATTCAGCTGTGCAACTTGTGTCAGCCAGTCCCGAGTGAAGGCAGAGCAGACTCAGGATTGTCTCCAGATACCTGGTTACCCCTGTTGCAGAAGAAAGTGTTACAGCATTGATGCTAGAACTTCTGGGAAGGTTCTCTTGTTCCTAACAAGCTTAAACTAGAGTAAGGTGAATTAAGATAAATAGGTAGGGTAGGCTGCTAGTGAAATTCTGAATACACTCAGGCAAAGAATAAATGCTACCAAAAGATGTTGAAACATTTTACAGTTTTCTGAATTAATGTTTGCCCATGGGCTTATCACAACTGTTTATGTGTAACTTACATACTTATAGAAATTGCAACATCTATTGTGATTATATAAAGATTATAAAGTAGGAAGTAACTAGTTCTGCATGTGCTTCTTGTGAATTTGACTGGTAATTCCCCATTCTTTCACTTCATCAAGGACAGTTGCCAAAACTGTGTAGATGTTCATTGGTGTACAAGTACATAAACACAAATTCTGGATTATTTCACTGTGAAGTTTAAATGTGCAAACTGAAATAGTCATATTTGGCAAGTATAGTGAACTTGCTACTTTTTCAGCTTTCTTTCTTCTATATCTTCCTTCCACCCTAACTGACTGTGAAACACAATACAAAGCAAAATGTAGATATAAGGAGAGAATGGTTCAGCTGTATAAAGGCTGACATTGAAGACATCTCTGTATTAAGAGTCCCAAAGATTATTCTGTGAGAAAGCTGATAACCTGCTGTTGCCCAAGTGATTGATGCACTAGCCACACTTTCTCGTGGACCTTAAAATAATGGCTGCCTTCTTTCATCTGTCATGATTGGGCTTTGCTTCCTTTAACCTCCTCTTTGTGAAGCAAGTTAGCTCACAGCAACTCACCGTTGGTGTTATCTTTTATGAAGATCATATACAAGCACATGACCAAAAACAGTTATTCAGAAAGATGCATTAGAAGACCATTAGCAATTTATTCTAGTGTTTAATTATTTACACTAACTTGTACTATTCCCTGAAGCTTATAATTTCACATGGTATTATTTCTTACTTGAAAAAAAAAAGCATACTTACCATGTTTTGACTATTCAAATGTTGTAGCTTATATACCTAGTAATAAGTAGAATCAAACTTAATTCTGTAAAATGTAAAAAATGAAAATTCCAATTCCAAGACTGAAATCATGTTTGCATAGAATTTATTTTTTCTTCATGCCAGAACAAGAAGGATCTATTTTTTTTTTTTTTTTTTTTTTTTTTTTTTTAGGTTTAGAGTTCCTTAAAAGCTCACAAGAAATATTTATTGTCATAAAGATTTATGCCAAAATCCTTAAAAGTTTGCTAAAACAGCAGACCACTAAAGATATAAGAAAATTTGGATCCTGGAGTCTCGCACATTCTTTTTTCTGCTTGTACACTGTTCGGTACAAAATACGCTCCTGGTTAATGGAACTCCTCAATTTCCCTGTAATACAAATAATGAATTAGCAGAAAGAATAATGGTCTGGTCTTTAAATCTCTGCACTAAAATTGCAAAGGGTGGATTGAATTCCTGTCCCTCTTTAGGACTCCCATCAGTGACAATGGGCAAATAATGCAATTTTTTTTTTCCATCTGCATAAAAATATTTCCCCGTGTTTAGGTGTGTATATAAGGGTATTCAGATCCTCTTGATGGATTTGTGGAATAAATTACTGGTTACACAGAAAGAAACTAAATTTAGGGGAAATTTACATTGCTTTTAAAGACAATGAGAAACATATTCTGTCAGTCATTTATCACGTCACCAATGCACAGTTATTTCCAGGAATATATTATCTTTGTAATACTTCAGAATTTCTTGATCCAGCAGCAAAGGCGGGATGAATTATCTGTTTACCTCATGTTGTGCTGAAGCTTCCATGTATGCAGCTTCCAAATTTTTATTGGCATTTTTTCTGATACTTTGCTTACAAATTCAAATTAAATTTATAGTTTAACGTTCATAGCTTTGCATCTCTACTAAGTTTTGAAGTTTATGATGCTTTTCCCATAGCTGCTTATGATGTGTGTTTCAGGAATTCATTCTATTTTGTGATTATATTTTCTTCTATATTTCTATAATTTCTAGATAAGACTGTGTTTCTATTCCATGTGTATCTTCTGGCATTAGTACCTTTTAAAAGTTCATCCTATTTCTATTTTCAGATTATAAACATGTTAAGTAAGATTGGTTATAATGCTGATCCTTGCAGTGTCCAGTAGATATACAAAGCCTCTCCTTTTTAGTATAGCATTGTAAATGTGAATCAGGTAAAATAATCAGGATTTTTCTTTCAGTTATGTGTCCATTTTATTAAGCTATCTATCACACAAAAAAAATATTATTTAATCAGTTCAGTGTTCTGTTCATGTCCCAATACTATCAGGCTAATTATTTTCTGCCCACTTTTAAAGTCAAATAACGTCAACTTGTTAAATTATCAAGCTCATACAGGTTTGTATAACTTTATGCACTAACTGTTTCACAGAATCATAATGCATCCTTTGCTTCATAATACAGTTTGTATGGAGTATATGTATCCTGTAACGTTTGGTATTTTTCCTTTCACTAACCACAGAATGGTTGCAGTGGGAAATGAGTAGTAATATGGCTGTAAAAGACTCTGATTCAGAGATGTCTGTAAAATCGCAGACAAACCAAAGCAGCAGTGTGTAGTTTTCTTCATACTTAGCCTGTTTGAGATTTGTAGGAGCAGAAAATGTTCAGAGGCTGTGCATAACCAAAACTCCTAAATAATTATAGTAACTGAATATAATAGAAGTCATTCAGGATTTCATACCTTCAAGACGCTCTGAAAATATAAATGTCTCTCAAATCTCTGTGAGGTAAGGAGGATTCTAACATTTGAGATGAAAGTCCAGTAATTTGCTAAAGATCTGCACAAAATGTCAGTTTCAGAAGCAGGAAAATTGTGCAAGTTACTGGAGCATTTTTTTTATACCTGGATGTGTACTGTATGATGACCTATTGTATTCAGATGAGTATCAGTTTTATTAAAAACCCAACTACTTGCTATGTTTTAAATGTTTGCCATCATGCCTGTGTTTTATTACAAAGAACACTTGAACTACCGCATGAATGAAGTAGTTTTGTAGTCAGCTGTATTTGAACAGAACTCTTCATATTACCATTCTATACAGTAAGTAGAAGGAGTATTTGAACAAAATCAAACATGAAAATGCATTCATTTCAGGTGAGGGTGGCAAGAATTCAACAAATAGAGAAGGACATTCTTCGTATACGGCAGCTCCTGCAATCACAAGCAGTTGAAGCAGAGGTTAGTGAGCAATTCCTTGCCTTCTTTTGATTATGGTATGTATCTTTTTCTTTAAAAAAACCCTGAATTATGTGAATAAAGTGGTAGGCAAGATTATTTCCATCAGCTAGTGTTGTCACAGTTAATCAGTAGTCAATATATGAGGCTGTTACTTCCTCTCTTACCAGTGAACTGAGGGTGGCATACTTGGATTAGTCTTCATGCTACTATTGAACTTTTCTAACTGATATATCACTAGTGATGAGTTTAATTTGAAATTTCAGTAAGAATGCCAAAGTGCAATGTATTATAAAGGCTGAGTCTTGGGTTTAGCAAATAGTTATAACAGACAGTTGTACATGCCTTTCTAAATACGAATCTCTTATAAGCACCTTTGTGGTTTGCTTATCTTTTGAGAGAGGTAAGATTTAAAAAAAGGTGAGTACAGCTTCTGTCAGACTTCATCGTAGAAGCCTGGCATATTTTTAGTATTTAAGTATTGCATTCTATATTAAGAAATGCAAGATAATGTTTCCTGTAAATTATACAAAGTCTGTGGTAGTAATTGCCATTAGCAAAAACTGCTGTCACAGTGGAAATTCACTTACAAGGTTAACTCCATTTCTCATACTGGTAAATATAAATTGTATGTTGGACCTGAATATTTTATGGTTTGTCTTCACCCAGAGTAACTACTGTGAAAGCTCAGAGTAGCATTTTGATTACTAATGGATGTATGTTTTTCCATTTTGAAAAATAATGATTTCATTATTCCAGGATTTGTGGAAAATCTGGCTTTGTAAGTGAAGCAGACAGTAGTGTGTGTAATCAAAGTTGCCTGCTCTTTTGACGTACTAGCCAATCCAGGTGTTTATACACATTGATGAGATCCCCCCTGAGCCTTCTCTTCTCCAGGGTGAATAGTCCCAGCTGTGCTTGCTCCAGTGAGTCCCTATCTTTATTGTACTGGGGAGGCTTGAACAGGATGCAGTACTCCAGATGCAGCTTCACCAGCTGAGTAGAGGAAGGATCATGTTCCTCAGCCTGCTGGCAACACATTTCTTTATGCAGCCCAGGTTACTGTTGGACTTTTTGCCACAAGGGTCCGTTGCTAGCCTGTTCAACTTGCCCACCAGACCCCAGTCTTGTTCTGTCAGGCTGCTTTCCAGCTGGGCGGCCCCCAGCACGCACTGGTGCCTGGGCTTGTTCCTCCCCAGCTGCAGGGCTTTGCACTTCTCCTTGTTGAACTGTGGGAGGTACCTGTTGGCCCATTTCTCCATCCTGTCCAGGTCCCTCTGGACAGCAGCAGGACCCTCTGGTGTATCAGCCCCTCCTCCCAGTTTAGTGTCATCTGCAAGACTGGCTGGGGGTGCACTCTGCCCTATCACCCAACTCATTAATGAAGATGTTAAACAGGATTGGACCCGGTATTGATCCCTGGGGTACACCCCTAGTTACCAGCCTCCAACTGTACTTTGTGCTACTGATCACAATCCTCTGGTGCCCAGCTGTTCCTCCAGTTTTCAATCCACTGTCCACTTATCTAACCTGTACTGTCGGCTTGTCTGTGACGATGTTATGGGAGATGGTGTCTGAAGGCTTACTAAAGTTGATGTAAATAACATCAGCTGCTCTTCTTTCACCCACCAAACTAGTCACCTCACTGCAGAAGGTTCAAGCCTGACTTCCTTTTTGTAAAACCCTGCAGACTACTCCCAGTCACCTTTTTGTCTTTCATGTGTTGCGGAATGCTTTCCAGGAGGATTTCCTCCATCACCTTCAATTGCCAGGGACTGAAGTGAGGTTGACTAGCTTCTAGTTTCCTTGATCTTCCGTCTTGCTATTCTTGAAGATAGTGACATTTGCTCTCCTCCAGTCTTAAGGAACCTCTCCCTGCTGCCATGACCATTCAAGAGTGGCCTCGCAATGACATCATCCTTCTCCCTCAGCACTCGTGGGTGCAACCCATGAGGCCATTAGGACTTGTGTATGTCCAGTTTGTGTAAGGTCTCCCTATCCTGGTCCTCCCCACCAAAGGTAAGTCTTTGTTGCTTCAGACTTTCCTTCTGGTCTCAGGGACCTGGATTCCTGAAGGGTGGTTTTACTGGTAAAGACCGAGGCAAAGAAGGCATTGAGTACCTTGGCCTTTTCTGTGTCCTGTGTCACTAGGTCCCCTTCCCCATTCAGCAGAAGGCCCACATTTTCCCTAGTCTTCCTTTTGATATTTATGTACTTGCAGAATCCTTTCTTCTTGTCCTTCACTTCCATGCATGACTGGACAGCAACTCTTTACTCCTGGATTACCTGACCCCCCTTCTGCCTCTTGTACTCTTCCTTTTAATGCCCAAGTTCAGTTATGAGCTTCTTGCTCATCCATACAAGCCTCCTGATGCCATTGTTTTGTTTCCTGCTTGTTGGGATTGACATTTCTTGAGCTTGGAGGAGGTGATCCTTGAATATCAGCCAGCTGTCCTGGACCACTCTTCTCTGCAGGGCTGTATCTCATGGGATTCTTCCAAGCAGAGATGTGAAGAGGCTGCAGTCTGCTCTCCTGCAGTGCAGGTCCGTGGTCCTGGTTTTTGCCCTTCTCCCTCCTCTTAGGATCCTGAACCCTACCATCTCACGGTCACTGCAGCCAAGGCTGCTTCTAACTTTCATATCCTTGACCAGTTCTTCCTTTTCTGTAAGTATCATGGCCAGCACAGTACCTTTCCTTGTTGACTCTTCAGTCACCTGTGTCAGGAAGTTGTCATCAGAGCAGTCAAGAAATTAGAATGTTTCGTCCTGCTATTACCCCTCCAGCAGATACCAGTGTGGGTGAAGTTCCCCATGAGGCCCAGGGCCTGTACATGTGAGGCTTCCTCCATTTATTTTGGAAAGATCTCATCTGTTTCTTTTTCCCTAATTAGGAAGTCTTTAGCAGATAGCCACTACAACAGCATCCATTTTGGTCTGCCTGCTAATCTTCATCCCTGAGCTCTTGACTGACTCCTGACCCATCCCTAGGCAGAGCTGTATGCACTCTAGCTGCTTCCTCACATAAAGGACAACTCCTTCTTGTCACCTTAGAATCATGGAATCGTGTAGGTTGGAAATTTATGATCATTGAATCCAACTTAATTCTTAACACTGCCAAGTCCCACTAAACCATGTCCCTAAGAACCACATCTACATGTCTTTTAAATACTGCCAGAGATGGTGACTCAGCCACTTCCCTGGGCAGCCTGTTCCAGTGTTTGATAACCCTTTTGGTGAAGAAATTTTTCCTAATATCCAATCTAAACCTCCCATGGTGCAAGTTGAGGCCATTTCTTCTCCTATCACTTGTTACTTGGGAAAAGAGACTGACACCCACCTCACTACAACCTCCTTTCAGGTAGTTGTAGAGAGTGATAAGGTCTCCCCTGAGCCTTCCCAGCCTGTGCTTCCTAAAATGTCTGTATTCCTCAATTGCACCCTTGCAGTCATAGGAGCTATCCCACCTTGTCTCCATGTTCCTAGTGAGGTTGTAGCCCTGTGACCGTACACACTTTTAACTCCTCCTGTTAGTTCCCCATGAAGCGCACATCTGTGTAGAGGCATGCCAGAGAGGCACCCAAGTGTGCCAATTACCCAGCTTTCCCCACAAGGCTGTACTGCTGCACCTCCTTCCTTACATGCCTGTGCTCAAGGGGATTCCAATTTGTCTCAGTTGTGCGGATTGCCCTTGTGTTCCTATCAGCCAGGGTCCTTGCCTTGCCCGCCATATCCCCAGCTTCCTTACTTGTTTGTTAAGGAATTGCTCTGTCCCCTGTCGTTTCTAGTTTAAAGGTCTCCCTACCTGGTTGGCCAGCCTCTCAACAGATACTTTCATCCCATTTAGTCAGATTCTGTCCCCAGAATGTTTCTCTCTTACTCTGGTAAAAAAAAAGGCACTGTATTTTGGACTCCCTTGAGATGAAGGACTCAAACAGCATTGAGATGCAAGTACAGAATTAAGGAAGTTTTTCTCTTAATTCGTCACTCCTTTCACTATTTATTTGGATGCTGGATGCATGGAAATTATAAGGTACTGAAATTTTGTTCCGGTGTATCTTACACTTAAAGTGTCCGGATGGCTAGTTGTATAGTTACAAGTTTTAGGACAGAGTTACCAAGGTGTTTGTAAGGAAGGTGGCAGTCATCATGCACTTATTAACACTTTATAGTGTATTTTAATCATTTCCAAAGGTTGGCCATCTCTTACGGAAAGCAGCTGGATCTGATTCTAATTGCCTGGTGGTAAGGAGGAAGGTAGCAGCAGTCAAACTGCAGAGTCCATATAGCTGAAAAATGCAAACATGAGACTTTTATTGTCTTTTTATACTGTGCCTGATACAGTGATACCCGAATTGAATGTGCTGCTTATGTTTGTAATGATTGAGTAACAACAGTAGTAAATACCATAGCTTGTCTACTGATACAGTGGGCCCCTGTGGTGATGACAGTCACTGTGGAATTCAAGTGCAATGTGTCTTGTAGAATAAGACCAAATATAGTACTGCATCATAAAAACAGCTTTTGGAAATCAATGTGGAGAAAAATTTTGGCTCACACTTTTACAGTTTGGCAGATTACTAAATCTTGTAAATGCTACTAGAAAAAGTGGAAATAATTTACCTGCAAGTGATGGTACCTTCAAATTTTGTGAGACTTCTGTTAGATATTTTGCAAGATTTTCAGAATAAGGTTTGAAATCCACTGTAGAGTTAGACCACTCCAAAGAGGATTTTTGGCAGTCAGGTACAAATATGAAATTATTTAAAAGAAAAAAGCAAATCCTTGGCAAGTGTTTAATATGGGGTATTCAATTTATTATAGTGGTACAGGCCTTTCTTTCACAATACCTGCCATTTGAATCATGTGAAATATTTCCACTGGGCAATGTTGCTGTAGATAAAATGTAAAGGATTTATTCCATACAAAGCTCAGCAAGCTTTAAACTGTTTGGACTGTGATGGATAGGAGTTCTCTCAAGTATTTGACTCAGACTTTTTTCTTTGGCTCAACTGTAGCAAAATTGTTTCAATCTTATGGTTTCTTGTTTTTGTTTGTTGCATTGTTCTTTGTTATACCTTTTTACTTATAGCTGTATGTGTATTGTGTTTAATATGAAGTAATGGCAAAATAAACATTTTCTGCTATCTAGAAAATAATAGTATATCTGTAGTTTTTTCAATACACAGAAAATAATAGGATGATTGAATATTAGGGAAAAAACAGTGGTTTAGGCATGGAAATATCTTCTGTCCTAATAAATACACCAGGGGCTGCTTTGGCAGCTCATGTTGACAAAGTATTAGGTAAAATTATTTGTAATTGATTGACTTCGCAAAAATTATCAAGGCCTGCTATGCTTGTGAATGTCATAAAATAGCTAGAGATTTGTCATTTTTCTACTAGTAAATATAGGGAAATTAATAATTGACAAGTGATAGCTATTGTTGACTTCAGAAGCATTTAGAAAATAGTGGCAAACAAGATGGAGGGAGTGGCTGTATCTTCCTGTAATAGGCACATGTGGTCCTGCACCCTTATGCTGCAAGACCACACCAGCATACTGTATTAAAGTTATTTTTGTAGTGTGATGGCAGGATTCAGAAATTGCAAAGGGCTGTAAACCCAGGTTATGCCTCTTTAAAAATTATGCTTCAAAACAAAATAGGTGGTGCTGTTTAACTCAGGGGACCTGTGTGCCATTCTCTAGCTGCCATACCTCATGTACTGGTTACATACAGTGTCTGCAGCTGTTTACATGCTCTGGTTCTTTGCTGATGTGGTTTGTAGTTTATATATTTTCATCCACAGGTCCTATGTTCTGTGTTAAAAGGTAATGCAAAGAGAGGGCATAATTGCAGTGGTTATACTGTCTTTATAACCACTAATCCACAGTCTGGCAGTTGAATATTGATTTATTTACAGTAATATATATATATATATATATAAATATATTTTAAACATCCTTTTGTGTGTGTGGATACAATTTTTATAAAATATCCATATATAATAGATATATGTTGGTACTTATATATTAACACATCTATAATACATACCTATTTATATAAAGAATCAGTTTTCAGTAAATACGTGCTATTTGCTGCCTGTGTTATTTTTAACTCCTTTGGGCCAGTCTGCATGAAGGGAGCAGCTTCACATTTCAGATTATTTCTGTAGCTGAACTGGTAAAAACTGTTTGCTGTGAACTTGCATATTTGACATTCAAGCCCAGCCAGTGACTCATCTGACAGTAATGTGTGTGCATGTTGCGAGTGCATGCTACATTTAAAGTTATATAAGCCCTGCTAGTAACTTAAAAATTGTCTTACAATTATAAATTGATTTGGGTGTTACGTTGACTACTTTCTGTAGCAGCATATATTTGAGAGTGCTTGAGGGGGAATGGGAAGCCACCTCATTCATAAATAGCCTATAGCAAACAAAATGTGTTTGAATGGGAGGAGGAAGCGCTGAGGAGAACAGAAACTCTTCTTGTCAGGGAATGAAATACGTCTGTGTTTGTGCTGTAAACTCATCAAAACTATTTTAACAGATAAATTATCATCACCACTGCAAAAAAATTGCCCCAAACCCAGGAGTGGTCTTGGCAGAGTAGTATTATTCCCCCTCAGGTGACCCAGTGGGTCAGAGCCTGGCTAATGAAAAGTTAAGCTTTTTGCCTCTAGGTACATAGAATACTGTTTCCTTCATTGGATTGAGAACTACTGTCACCTAATGACTGGAAAGTTCTGTCCTGAGTTATACCAGATGCTTAGACCTAGATTTTGTGAAACTTAGAGTTTATCCTTTATTCAAGACTGAAAATTGTGTGAGACAGGGATTCAGCATATAATACATTATACTGTATTCAGCATGTAATATGGCAAGGCCTGATATTTACTGGGTCCTCACTCTTACATAGGGAGCCAAATTTCTTTAGTTGTTGTATGAGCATCAACAACAGCATTATTTCATACACGATGACAGAGATGGTGATTTTTTAAATTACAGATAAGATTTTAAAGAACAGTAACATTGTGTCTCATTTTGTGAGTTTTGCTTTGTGGGTTACTCATTTTCCCTAACTGAACACAATGTTAAGAAAAATGTTACCTCTCATTGTTTTCTGTTTTCTCATGTTATTACTTTGTCTAATACTGCTGTGTTCTTTGACATGCCTTATTCCTTTAGTTAAACTGTACAGATTTAATTTTTTACATTTATCCCTAAATTATCACTTCACACGTATTTAGTTAGTTACTGGTTTCTGAAATTGTGTTCAATGTTAAATACTTTCTGTGTTCGAGAATCTAATGTCTTTATATGAACAAAATAGTATGCTTGTGATACTGTATGAATTTGATCACCAGGTAACTAAAGAAGTTTCAGTGTATGTACATTGAAGAGAAGTATGTTTCTGCTAAAAGTTAAAGAGAAATTTACATAAAGTAAGATGGGGCAGACTATGCTATCGTAGGCTGTACTGCTCAAGAACATTGCAGAGCCGCATACAAATCAAATTTAATAAACCAAGTGTAGTTAAACAGATTAATTGAGAAGGATGGAAGAATGTTGTCTGTTAAGGCAGTAGCCTCTGAGTCTGCAAAATGAGGTTTTACATCAAAACTAACAGTTTGAGAATAATAGTCCTTCAGAGGTAAGGACATAGATTTTCAACTCCAGATTTCAAGCTAGTTTCATGGACAGGATTATTTGTGTCTTTCTGAAAATCTGAAACATTTTAAATGCATTAATAGATAATGTTGGATACTTCACAAACTCCACAACCGCTCAGTTATTCTATTTACTTTATCAAGAAACTGTATTCAAAGGCCTGATTTTCATGTTGATCTCATGATACTATCAGTGGCAGGTACACAAGTTCAGTTTTCATGTAGATGTATAGAAAGTTGTGTCTCCTGAAGGAACTGAAACATATCTGTACCAGCTTGCCAGATCAGTTAAAATTACTTTGATAAAATATTAAATGGATCAGTATCAGGTTATATGAATTTTATTTACATCAAAGTGGTTATTCCTGCACTGTTTGTCCTTAAAATTTAGAAGGATTCTTACAGTACAGATATCCTTCTGTTCACGCAGAAATTATTCGTCTTTGAATGTGAAGCTTAATTGAACTATGCTAGCTGTAGTCTCCAGTAAATGTACAGATCACGTGACAGTGCAGAGAAGACAGTTGTTTGCTCCAATTCTGTTACATTTCCGATAGCGATGTGAGCACAGCTGGTGGAAAATGGTGTTCCTGTGTGTCACAGCAAATCCTTTGTCTTGCAGGGCTATAATCCTCAGAGGACATGCTTCACTTTCATCTTTTTCGAAGACACTCGGTCTCAGCTGTTAATTTTTGAGGCTAAGGTTATGAAATACAAAGTACCATTCCCTGGCTTTGAGAGGGTGCAGCATTGATGCATTCACAGTCTAGAAAGCTTTGAATAATGAAGTGTACTTAATTTCTGTATGTAATCTCATAAACTCTTACATTAACAGAGAGCACCTCAAAGCAAGCATGATGCGGGTTCCCATGATACAGAGAGGCAGAATGAAGGTCAAGGAGCAGCAGAAATCAGCGTGGCAACTAGCAGTACCAGTCAGGTAAATTGATTGTTTTGTTTGTTGATAGTATAATTAAATACTCAGAATGTACAATGCTTATATGTTAGTATATACCTTAAAATGTTTGTATGCCTGCTTATTTTAAAAATATACATGTTTTTCTTCTTTCCATCTATACATACATGAGAAATTTTTTGTATTTATTTGAAGGAAATGTTTTAATAAGATAAAGTATAAATATTCAATAACGCAGGAGCATTTTTCTTTCGTTTAAATGATTAATGAGCCTAATGCTATGAAGGAGATAACAAAAATTACTACAGAAAATGTATTTTATTGTGGGTGAACTGTAATATTAGAAGTATGATTTAATTATGGAAAATTGTTCAAATTTTCACTAGTGATTTTTAAAAAAGAGGAGAACCAAATGGTTTGGCATTAATGTTTCTTTAAAACAGTAGCCTCAATGAGGTAATCTCCTGGAGGTTGGCTGAAGGGTTATTTAAATTCCTCTAAATAATCTTTCATTGCTGTTCCTTTTATTAGTGAAACACATTAGTGGAATATTTTGAGGGGTACATTAAATTCTTGTCTTCAAAATAAATATTTATAAAAATTTATGACTTCTCTCATTGGCTAAAAATACTTTGATTTATTTAGCATGTGCTAATGATCATTCCCTTCATGATTTCCAACCATACCTGAGACATTCCCACCAGTGATTTTGGTTCTTAAAACTTCACACTACAAATTTAATAGTTGAATTCATATGCAAAATATTTTTGCTACTCCAGGGAAATAGAATTATTTAAATAATTCTGAAAGTGCCTTGTACAAGAAGATTTATCAGAAAGAATTGTGGTTTGGCTAGACTATTTCACTTGATTAAATATTAAGCACAGCCCATAGTTTTGCTTTCGAAATATGTTTGATTATCATTTGGAATTAAGTTCTATCAGCCATATCCAAGCAATTGCTTGAGGCTCTGAATCTAATTCTTATGACAGCTTTATCGTCTGGGAAGAAAATCGTTCAGTGCTGCTTTGGAGCTGAAAGCATAATGTACTTAAATAATTGATGTATTGTGGCTGTATCTCCATCTTCAGTGTATGAATTAGGGGATTTTCTGGACAAAATTTTACAGGGAAGGAAAGAAGAGTTGTCATGTCTTGGCAGACCTATGGAAGTGGGAGATTCACTCAATACTTCATTTGATGTCTTATGTTGAGGATTTGTGCAATTTTGAACTTTGCCTCATAAAAATGTATAAAACATGCATATTCCAGCTAGGACACTGAGTCTGTGTTAAAACAGACATCTGGAGATTATTTACTTTCAGTACAAGTCCAGACAGAGGTGGTTTAATGGATTGGGCATAACATTTATTCCTGATAAACCAGCTCAATATACTTGAAGCAGTATCTATTCAGTGGAGTGCAAAAACATTTTAACCAAATCATTTAGTTCTAATTGGTTTTGTAGTCACATAATCAATGTTAATTGAAATACAGCCAATTGAATCTAGGATTTTTCAGGATTCAGTTATGTCCTTTTCTGCAACATCTTCCATCTGTCCTCTTTTCCATTACACTTACTATCCTGCTGCTGAAGTAAAATTTTTTTCATACCTTTGATTTGCAATTTTTATAAAGGAATTCAATGAGATTGTCTGTTTTGTTAAGAAAATGTGCCACAAAATAGGGAAAATTACCTAACTGACAGAGTAAATAGCAAGCTTAGAAATCAATGAGTGGAAGACCATAAAGTATGAAAGGAGAAAACAAGATGAAGGAGACAGATACGAGAAGATTTTAAAAGAGAAGGTTCTACACAAGATGGGTCCACTTAACATCTCCTTGTCATTTCCCATTTTCTCAGATGAATGGCTACACACCTTACACTAGTTTTTTCACATCAGTCTTTAGGATCCAGTAAGAAATGTAGTTACACTTCATTTGGGCATCCAGGCATCCTCAAAGTAGCAAGGCCATGTGATCGCTCTGAACAGAACAGTTAGCAGAATCAAAGTTGATAAAGTTTTGGGGAAATGATAGGAAGATTACACTATTTCTGTCTACACCATGGTGAATTTTAATAGGTAGTGCTCCACACTTAAGTATTTTTTACCTTCTTGGATTAAATGGTCATACTGAATTTAATGATGGAGAATTCTGACATGTGCCTCATGTTGAACCTGTAGTCCTCTGAATGTAGTTTGAGGTCAAGATGATACGAAGGCATTGCTCGGTGTAAAAATCTGGGAATTCATTCCCATATTCCTAGCACTGCAGATTATTTAAGTGAATAATTGAGAAAATCCAATAGAATTTTCATTCTGAGCTTTAAGATTTTGAATTTTTCCTATAGTCAACAGAGAATAAGGGCTCATTTACATAGGAAATATGTATTTGAATAAATTGCATGAATTTAAATAATTCTAGTTACACTCTTTCAGCATACTACTTATTCTGGAACACGCATGAAATGTTCTGGATTCAAATGGGAGAGTGAAATGAGTATAATAATGTTTGTTTAAATATTCCAGTATAACTAGGGTTTTTTTCTGTCTAGTCGAACACTACATGAAGTTATTCCTACCTTTTACTTATAGTCACTTTCAACTTCAAATTTATGATGTTTAACTGTATGAACAGCAAATACTCAGAGGAATATTCTTATTCTTTCTTTATCATGCACCTAGAAAAAAACATAGAAATTATTTCAAAGTGTCTTTCATGCAGTTTTCTTCAGTGTGTTACATATTTTTATCAAAAAATTTTGATTCTCATTGATCCAGATAGCTTGAAAATGTTGTTTTGCAAATTAAGCCACTGATTTCATGAACAGATTTTAGCTTTTGTAGAGGATCTACAAAAGACTGGCGATTATCTCAGTAGAACAGTGTTCTGATACTAAAAGTGTTCACTAGTCAAATGTATTTTCAAGTTCCCTGAAATGAACAGGGGGGAGGGACGACACATAGTAAGGGGAACTTCACAGATAGGAAGCAGAGAAGAAGAAAACAAAGAAAAAAAAGCAAATAGTGTGAGTGGATAAAAGGTGATAAAAAAGGGAAAATATAAATACACAAAATGGATTAAAAGAGGGAAAAGATGCTAGTAATCGAGTCTTGCTACTACAGGTAGCTTTTTACAGTAATTTCTAGGAAAATTATACCAAATAGTGTCAGCATTATTTTATAGCTTTTCATTAAAAATTGAAATGGATTCATCCACTCATAATTTGCTTTTGATACGGAAAAATTCAAGTAGGGTTACTCCTTGTCCAGATGAATTTCTTTTTACTTGTCAGTTCTTGCATACCTGGTTGTGTTCTGAATAAGTACAGACTTACTCCTCTGCACTACATAATCTGACATAAAAGTTGAGGCTGTCTTTTTCTCTCCCTATAAAAATTGTAATTTGGTTTGTTGCTAAGTCCACTTCTCCTTCTTGGTGAAAATAGTAATTACAAAAGAATTCCACTGAAAATACAACTCTATTGAGACTTAATTTCAGGAAAAGTGGTTAATAAAACCCAGTTGAACTGTGACCTCTAAGTTGTGTCAGGGCAGAGAGGACCTAACTTAACAAAAGTCAGTTGACAGTTCATTATCGTCAAAACGATTTCATGATCCAGTGCTGAAACTTAATTAGGCAATAGTTATTTTTTCACTCAGACGTTTTTTTTATACTGAATTGTTGTTTAAATTTGTAGGGTTCTGCTGCTCGAATGGACCACGAGACAGCCAGTGTTATGAGCTCTAGTAATAACTATTCTGTTCCTCGCAGACTGACAAGTCATCTGGGTACCAAGGTAACCGAAGATTACAAACCACAGGTCGCTAATGCTACATTTTTACTAATACAATAACCTCATTGTTTCTGCCAATAGTACTAATATTAGCTGAAAGATTGATCCACCCAGTGATTTTATTGAGTTAAAATTTTTACAATATTTTTTCAACTTTTAAACTATATGCACAGAAATCCTTTTTTTTACTTGATGATCAGTTAAGAGTTGCTACAGCAAGGAAAAAATGAAATTACTAGAATGTCTAAAAATCTTGTGATGTTGATTTATAATCTGTGATGAAAACTAACCCTTTTAAGAGCAGTACTTTGAATACTTTTCCGGAGTCCAAATCCACAAAACAGATGCAACTGCTAAGAAACTGAATGGACAAAAAAAAAGAAAAAAAGTTATGTAAGCCCTTCACAGTGATAAATGTCTGTTCACAAAAGACTGTGCTCAAAGTAAATGTGCAGCATGAAAAGAGAGGGGGAGGAAAAGGCCAAATCTGTAACACAAAATTGAGTTCATGAACCACTGGAGTTTATACTGCCTCTGGAATCAGCAGCAGTATAGATATTATCGGTGTTGTGCTGGCTGAGTGCAGTCTTCTGGGAATCACAGCTTATTAGCTTGACATAGTATTAATTACTTTGGGCCTTAAAACAGTGTTATAATGTTGTCATTTTGGTCCTGCACTGAATGCATGTACCAAATGGAGGTGATATCAGCTAGTCTGTCTGTGAGTTTTCATTGCAAATTGTAGAATTCTCAAAAGCTGCAAACAGGAGAGCCTTGAAGGCAGGGAAAGGGACTGAGTGTGGAAGGATACAGGCAAAGAAATAAATAGGTTGAACTAAGTGTGCTGTGGGGTAGGAAAAGCTAAACATTAATGCCTGAGAAGAAGGGAAAGTGGTAGAGGTTCTAAATAGAGGAATGCGCTTACAGATGCAGAAAGAGATGTGTCAGTGGGCAGTGTGTATATATATAGAGAGAGAGAGACAGACAGGTTTTTTTTTAGTTGTACCAATACTATATTTGCCACAACCTGGAGGCCAGATTGTGGTGGCTTCTTCAGCTTTATTCTCTGACAAAAACTTTACCTTCCAAATCCAAGTAACGCTGGATTAAAGCTGCCACTTGAAATATCTGTCAAGAGGCATGCATAAAGCAGATTAAATTCACTCTCCCTTAGGAATCCAAGTGGTTTATTTTAACGTTACATTTGATTTTTCCCAGACCAAGAAAACAGCATCTCCAAACTGGGATGCTAGGCTGTCATAAAATTGGCTCCAAGACTCTTTAAGTGGATTTTGCATGTGATCATACAGTTTCACAGATTCTAAGATTTTTACTGCTCAGCAATCCTATAGTATTTAGAGAAGTACATGTTAACAGACTTGCTGCTTAATCTACCCACTGCTATCCAATTTTTTTATAACTTGGTATCTGTACTTATCTTCAGGCACATTTGAATTGTCTCTGAAGAAACTAATTAAATAATTCATTTGTCTGGTAACCAGTGCAAGTATCTAGTTATTAGTAGAAAACTTTGTCTAACAGTCCAAAGTCTCATTTCTTTCTTAATTGGTATATTCTAAAGAAACACACAGGCTGCTATGTCACAATTCCCTTTGATAGTTTCTTTATGTTGTGCTTTGATTTAGAATGTTCCTGTTTATCTTAGCTGTAGGAGTTTGGAGTTTCTAGGTAGTATCTAACATCATCCTCTACATCCTATTACTCAACTAAAAGTTCATTAGAAGAACCAAATGCATTTCTTGGTCTAAAGCTATTGAAGAAAACAGAATGGGAAAGACAAAACAAATAGCTTGTTGACCACTGTATTACATGACAGCCAAGGGAATCGCTCAGAAATTGCTATTTTTTAATGAGAAATTTGGTTACTCCAAGGTAAATGTGTAATGCTGGGGTTTCATGGCTTGATTTAAATTGACAAACGCTCAGGATTTTATATATATTAAGGGAACATTTGTTTGCTTTATTGGTTTTATCCCCGTAAACTTGAAAAGGTGTTAATTTAAGTCTTCCGTTTTGCATTTGCCGTAAATAATCTGGTCCATATGCAAGTCAGTCATCACAACAAAAAATGGTTAGTTAATTTGAAGTAGTTTTAAAGGAAAACTTTAAAATACATGGACATCAGATTTTTTTAGCACGATGTAAACTAAAACCGCATGTAATCATTCTTAGCCTTTGTCTAAAATAATGGCATTTAATACCATGTAACAGTTTTTCACTGAAGAGCATCTTTACATGAAAGTATGATTCATACAGAACATATTTTTTTGAGACAGAATTAATTTTCAATATATTTTAGGTTTCTCAAATTGAAACACTTCAATTAGTATGTTTATTTAATCTTTTTGTACAGTGGAAGTTTAGAAGTCTTTGCCATTGGTCTTGTAAGTTAATACAGTTACATAGAGCTACCACCCACTTCTTCTGGCCACTTAACCACTAAGTGAAATTTATTAAGATTATGAAGTCTGAAGTAGTAATAGTACTTAATTATTTCTGAATAGCACAGATTTTTGCGCCATTAAATAAGGCTTTCTTGCAGGTATACCATGCAAATTTAATTATAGTTTTATTTAATGTATATCTTTTAAATGTAACTGTATTTTTAAAATCATTTGACCTGCAGGTGGAAATGGTGTATTCATTGTTATCAATGCTCGGTACTCATGATAAAGATGACATGTCAAGAACATTGCTAGCAATGTCTAGCTCCCAAGACAGCTGCATAGCCATGCGTCAGTCTGGATGTCTTCCTCTCCTCATCCAGCTTCTACATGGCAACGATAAAGACTCTGTCTTGTTAGGAAACTCTCGTGGTAGTAAAGAGGCCCGTGCCAGAGCCAGCGCAGCACTGCATAACATCATTCACTCCCAGCCTGATGATAAGCGAGGAAGACGGGAAATCCGCGTGCTCCATCTTTTGGAGCAGATCCGTGCTTACTGTGAAACATGTTGGGAATGGCAGGAAGCACATGAACAAGGCATGGACCAAGACAAAAACCCAAGTAGGTTTTTTGGGGTTTTTTTTTGTATTAAAAAGTTGCAAGGATATATTGAAAACAGTGAATTTACAGAAAGTACAACTTTATCTGACTTCTTGCTGAATGTATATGAGTTTTCTTGTGTGTGTGTATATATTGTTTTGTTAAGCTGAGGTAGTGTTAGGAAATAGTATTTATTACAAATACGATACCCTATTTATAAACTTGTTATTTAAATCATAAACCTTGGTGTACTTTCCACATAATAATTCTAGTGTTCTATATTTATAATCTGTAAAGTAATATTGAATGTGTACTCATCCTATTTTACATTTTAATGGATAGTGAAACATACCTATATAAATAATCCCAGATTGCTTTTCATGCAGATGTATTCAGGAGATAGTATATTTCATTTTGGAGAGGAACAGAGAGTGCAGATTTCTCAAGGAACAGTTAGAAGAAAGACTTAACCTGCTGGATTACTTAGCTGCTTTTCTGAACTGATGGCATTTTGTAAATATGGGCTGCAGGTGTCTTGACAGATGTATTACTGGCATCAGTGGGCTGCATTATGGGTGTTGGGAGTTTAAACAAGAACCATTTAGCAGGAGTGGGGCTCTGAACAAGATGTACCAATACCATTTGTGCATTAGCCAGAATCTAGCTCAAAAAATATGAACTTAAAAACTTCTTGGTTATGTAATAAAGGGTTTAATTAACCATTTGTAAGGACATAATACCCAAAGAAACAGCTTCACATTAGGTGGCATAATATATTATTTAATGCCACCAGAATATTTAAACTTCCTGATTTGTTTCACTAAGATTATGCGTTTTTAACAGTAATAAGATAATTCTTTTTTACTGGGAGCCATATTTCTTACTTAATATGTAAATTAGGATTCTCCCTAATTTCTTTTTCAGCATCAAATGTATTTCTAGTACACACATTTGTTAGTAACATTCTTAACTAATTGTCTGTTGGTGGATTACTGGGAAGATACAAACCCTGAACAAAACTGCCAACTGATTTATTTTAAGATTAGATTCACTTTGGAAAACTTATGATCTGGATAAAATCATCTAGGAAGTACTAATTGTTACCTATTTCTGGATCAGTGCCTGCTCCACTGGACCATCAAATCTGTCCTGCAGTATGTGTTCTGATGAAACTTTCATTTGATGAAGAACACAGGCATGCAATGAATGAGCTTGGTAAGACCAAATGTATTTCCCTGACTTCCTTTGAGAAGATTGCTGGGAACGGTGACACTTCTGTACCTCACTGGATATATGGCCTTTTTTTACTACTACTTTAAACAGATCATCAGCTTATTTGTGTCAGTTGCCCTCTAAAGTGATGAATGCAGTTTAAATTAACCAGACCATTTCTGAATGGATAGATTATTATGCCAGTTACTCTTTTTTTCTGGCATGAATTGTGAATTTTGGAAGAGTAGTAGTATTATGCAAATATTTGCAATTTTAGAAGTGTTGGACTTAGAATGGAGACTACTTTCCAGGGTGGGAGGTTTCTTATTGGTGTTTTGTTGGGCTTTTTTTGTCCTGAGGTGGTTCCTGTCTTAAAAGCCTGAACTTTTTTAGTCCATGCTCACTTAATTCTGTGCATGCAGTTTTCCTTAATTTCCTACTTTTCATTATCAATTAAAATATTCTATGTATTTTTCTCTGAAACAGACATTCAGTGGTAATAATTAAATCAGTAACTTTCAGATTTACTAAATAGTGAGTTCATCAGTCAGATGTGATTTTGGCTGGGTGGAATTAAAAGATGAGTGTGCTTCTTACTTCCTCATAATTCCTCCTGTTCCCATTTTCCCCTGAAATCTCCATGTCATGCTATCATACCTTGCAGCTGCTAGTAAGCACAGGACTCAAGATCCAGAATCAGTGTTCAACAATTTATTTACCTTTCTGAGCCTTCTGGTTTTCAGATGTGAGATTTGTTCTCTACATATAAATGCAATTTGCTCCTTGGTATATATGTATTGTACTCATGATATTAGAGTACAGATACTATTTCTTGGTTTGTTTGTTTTTAAAGGAGGTTTGCAGGCTATTGCTGAACTGTTGCAAGTGGATTGTGAAATGTATGGACTTACAAATGATCACTATAGCGTTACCTTAAGGAGGTACGCTGGAATGGCTCTGACAAACTTGACTTTTGGAGATGTAGCAAATAAGGTAAGAGTAAAATTTTAAACATACAGTAATTTCAGTTCATAGCTATGTTTGAATTGTAGTTCTCAAGACAGGTGACAAAAATCTCCAGGATAGGATATTGAGTTTGAGCTCAAGACAGAGGTTCAAAATACCTGTCTTTCCATCCTGTTCCTGGTAGAGAGCACCACAAACTGGATGTTTTATCATGAAAGTATAATATCAACTCTCAAATTAAATAACTTTTAATTTGTCACTGAAAGTAAGGTTTTTATTTACTAGCTTAATTTTTTTATGAGCATTAGATTAGCACATAATGATTATGGACCAGTGATTATGGATAGAGACTGATTTTTCTTAGGATGTTGAACTAGAACTGTTAATTCAGTCAAATTTTGTAAAGTTGCCGGTTATTTAATGATGCTATTACTGTCTGATTGAATTTTGTAAACCTCTTCAGGCTGGAGCTTGCTTATTAATATTTGGAGCATATCTGGCTCATAATGGGCACTACTTCAAATTAGTATAAGAGAAAATAGGTTTCCTAATTTCCCAGAAGGACTTTGCTTTCAAGAAATAGAAAGTTTCAATAATTTCTTGCCCCAGAGTTTGCCAAGCCATGGATCTTAAAATAACTTCATACTGAGAACACTTTTATCTTTCTGCTCTAAAGGAAGACATTTCAGGGGTGAATGGAAATAACAGGCTTCATATAACTCACATTTTGTTCCAAGTTTTAGACAAGAGTAAAGCATAAATCCGTGCTGCAAATGAATAGCTTCACAAAATATTGGCTCTTTACATCATCCAGTGAGTAACCCCTGCAGGGCTGCAGTTACTAGGTTTATACCATAAACTAAAATATTCAAGAGATGTAAATGTACATGCTCCCCAGCTGATGAGTAGTACAGTTCTAATACATACTTTATTTTTTGATAATTTTTAGTTGTGCTTTGTCACAATTTCCAACTTAAGCCTTACAGTTTTTCAATTGCTCTTGTATTCTTAAAAAGTTATTCTTCAAATGTCAGAAGTGTTGTTATATTTGTGTCAATCTTAAATATTCATATTATTTTTCATACTATCTTTATTTGAAAGAAAAAAATATGATTGTGAGACTCAGTAGGTAACACATTACCAGCTCACAGGTGATTTTTGTCTGGCACATAGTAAGGAAGGCTTCTAAGGTAGTAAAGTTCCAGATCAAGTCCTAGACCTGTTGTAAAAAATAAAAAATTAGCACAATTTTACCACTTTTAATAATTTACAGTTATGCTTAACTTTTTAGTAGTTGTAGACTGAATAGTTACTGTTGGCAAGATATTTCAGTAAGCTTTTATTGAACCTCAGATACGATTAGCTTAAAATATCAAAATGTTGTGCAGAAGCAAGCCACCTAACCTGTCATTAATACTATTCACTTTTTTTCTTCAATTCCTTACAGGCTACGTTATGTTCTATGAAGGGCTGCATGAGAGCTCTTGTAGCCCAATTGAAATCTGAAAGTGAAGACTTACAGCAGGTAATGTCCTTTTGAAATGAAGTATTTCTTTAGCTTGGACATTTCCATCACTTTGCATGCCATGAATTACATTGCATTGTAATAAAATACTGTATTACTGCTTTCCTTTCCTAATACTTACCTTCCTTCTACTCATTTGGCCTCCCCACCAGTTATTTTTATACTTGGATTCTATCATCTTCATTAAGTTTCTAGTATGCTGTCCACAGCCAGCCTTCTCTTTTTTGAATTAGGCTTTCTCTTTGAAATATGCTTCATTCATCCCAGGCTGATTTTTGCTGCTGTTATTGTTATTGTTATGTTGTATTGTCTGCCTTAACTTTGATGCAAAGCATGTACCTGTTCTCGTTCCACAAATTATGAAGTAGAACTTTCTTACTGTAAAAATGCTTATCTGTGGGTTATATTCTGTTTTTTTACCAAAGCATATAAATAACACATGGCCTATAAAACTCACTTTTATGACACTGATCTGTTAGTGGAAGTCCAGTTTTAAAGATGAGTTTGAGTGATCTTAGATTCTCTAATTTAGTCTACTAGTGATGGTGCTAATGGACTGGTATTACCTGGAGAATTAATACAGTATCGTGACTTCTCCTACAGCTGCAGCAAGTAAAAAATAGGGGAATAATATTAGAGAAAGCTATATTTCAAAAGAGAACCTGTATGTGACTTGACAAGTCATACATAACTACTCTCGACACCAGCACCACCCAAAGAAGCTTTCTAAGTATGAGCAAACAGTGTGGCACCTGAGTGTCTCTTCCGATGGCTCCTGCTATGTAAAGAAAACAGATGGAAAATAAAGTCTGTGGGGAGTGCTTGCGGTGATCCTGAGAGTTGAGAGTGCAAAACTGTTCTTCATTGGTGTGGAACTTATTTAAAATTATTAAATATTAACTTATAATCCATTTTAATCAATATATGCTGTAAACAAACTGGAACAGCTTTTGGAAGGGAAAACCCTGTTTTTCTTGCAGTCTGAGTCAACAATTTTAAGTAAAATTGACTTTATCTCTTAAAACACTGTTCACAGAAAATTTTCTCCACTAGAGGAGCAGCTAACTAGTTACAATTGAGAAAATAATTAGAATTACAATAGAAGTTACTGGGTAAACTGATTTGGTATTAGGACAAATATTAAGTACATTTAGTATTCTTGGAAGGGAAGTCAGACACACGTGGGACCTCTGACTCATGGTGTGTCTCCAGCCACTAGCATGTAGACCCCCATACACATTGCATGCACACAGAGCAGGAAGTCCCTCACTCAGGAAAACTTAGAAATGGGATTTAATAAGAATATGGGAGGAACTGTGCTCATCAGGCAAAGGGCATGGCCATACAAACATATCAACCAGCTGACTATTGAGATGCAACTGTGCCTTTCTGTCACCCTTGTCCCTGTGTTTTCCCATGCCTTTACCTCCCCAAATCAGGTAGATCCGCTCTCTTTACTGCCTTTGGAACCTTTGGGTCTTCCCATCCCATAATTAGTCTTCTACAGTCAAGAATGCTCTACCCCTGGATCCCAGAAAGTGTCCCACATCCCTAGGCCAGGATTTCTAGACTGACCTGTCTCAGTCCAGAAGGTGCAAAGAGCTGTTCCCATTGACTTTTTGTGATGGCTGTTACACCTGGGCCATGGGGCTAGGGGTGTCTTGGGAGAGCCCTCAAAAGAACCCGGACAGGGTGCCCCCTCCTCTGAGCCCTTAATTTGGGTTCCCACCTGCCTTTGGGCCCCTGTGCTCTTCTCTGTGTGCTGAGATGGGCCTCTGATGGGCTGATGGGTGCTGTGGTGGGACTAGGAGCAGCCAGGGCAGGGGATTACTGGGCTCTTCGATCTGCCGCTGCCTCCCTCTGCTCCCTTGCGGGTGTAAGCAGGGGAGCATTCATCACATAATCTAACAAGCTTATGCACTTCTGTGACAACAAGAACATCGATAGGTAGAAGTTTTCTGTCAAATAAATTTCATGAGGGATATACATGCTTAGTGCAGCCCATAAATGGATGGAGTTCAATACTGTCCACTATAGTGACAGCCTGTCTCAGTCTAGCTACTTCCAAGGACAAGGACATAGGCTGAATGGCTACTCATCTTCTATAGATAACTATTCTGATTGTAAAAGACACAGCGTTATTTTTAAAAGATTTTGAAGAGCTTTATAAACACAAATCCAAGTAACCATACCATCTGAGAGACAGACAAGTCTTATTGTACTATTTTACAAGCAGAAAAGCTGAGAAAAAGATGATGTAAATCTCTGCTGAGATTACATAAGTAGTGCAGACATTGGAGTAGAGCACAAGTCTGGATTTCTGGATGGGTTTTTCAACAAGTGTGGGAAGCAGAGAACTTGATTTCAAATCTTTATTAAGTACTCGCACAGAAAAAACAGTACTTTTGGTCAAATTTCATACTGAAACGTTAGAACAGTCTAGCAGGTAACACAACAAAAAAGCAGGTTTCAGCAAATTTTAGTTCAGTAACTGACAAGACCACTGTTAAAGAATCCACAGCATTCCAGAAATCCAGGAGGAAAATCTGATAACCTGCTAGAGAAGTAGCTATATTGAGATACATTATTTTTCTTTCACATTTTGTAGGTCATTGCAAGTGTGTTGAGAAACTTGTCCTGGCGAGCAGATGTAAACAGTAAAAAGACTCTAAGAGAAGTTGGAAGTGTGAAAGCACTGATGGAATGTGCTTTAGAAGTTAAGAAGGTATTCTGTATAAATGATTGAGATAAATTTTGGAGAGATTGCATTTATTTCACACAAAACACAAATATTGTTGTCCCTTTTGATAAAAGCAGTTGGTCAAATATTTGGGGTGGTTTAGGTAACTTGCTTTGAAGAGAGAGTTGCTTTGAGTTAACATAGCAGCAGCCCACAATGTAGCAATGACATCTCAAAACTTCTTGTATTTCTGTACTATTATTTGGGGGGGTCGACAGCTTCTGCTCTTCAGTTTCATGAACCATGCTGTTGAAATAGCCTTTTTTATAATTTTGCAATTTAATAAAACCTCTTCTGAGTTAGTGAATAGATAACTACCACTTCTGTAATTTTCTAGATGTATTTTTGGTATCCAGACAGGATGATATTCCATCCCAGAGTCTCCTGCCAGTTAGTATTTAAGCCATTTTTACCATTAGGGCAGCTAACAAGTATTGTAGCACATATTTCTGAAAACTTTGGGGCAAGCAATACCAAATCCATAGCTGAAGGAGAGAAGCGAACAAAAGTATTTACATGTGCACTGCTGCCTGCATCTAGCTTATCAGCCCAGAAAGCAGAAATTGGAACATACATAACTCCTTGAAGCTAACTTAGGTATTTTTGAGAGCTTGTGATCAATAGCTGAAAACTCCTCTAATTCTGTCATTTTGTTATTTACCTAGGAATCCACCCTAAAAAGTGTTCTGAGTGCCTTATGGAATTTGTCAGCACACTGTACTGAGAACAAAGCTGATATATGTGCTGTTGATGGTGCTCTTGCATTTCTAGTCGGCACACTGACATACCGGAGCCAAACAAACACTTTAGCCATCATAGAAAGTGGAGGAGGAATATTAAGAAATGTTTCTAGCTTAATTGCTACTAATGAGGACCATAGGTGGGTGTACTTTTTATGACAATCTTTAGCAGTTCCACATGTGTATTTAATAGACAGTTTCTATGATTGAGTCTTAATATGAATGCATGAATTAAGTACAGTTAATTTTTAATGCATTTGATAAGGCAAGTATTTCACTTACATAATAGGAATATGTAGATTAATACCTGCTGCTTGTTAATGATGAACTCTACTAAAAGCCAACTATTTATACTTATAATAGGATTTGATTAGTATTCAGATGAAAGCTAGAGGAAATAGGAGATAAATTTGCACTGGAGGATTCATGGTTATCCTTTCTAAGGGCAAAACTTGCCACTAGCACAATAGGATTTTGTTTTGCTTTGTTTCTTACCCTTTTGAAATGCCTCTTACTGGTGTTTGCTTTCCATTACCCAACACCAGGCAAATCTTGCGAGAGAACAGCTGCTTACAAACCTTGTTACAACACTTGAAGTCACACAGTTTGACAATAGTCAGTAATGCATGTGGGACCCTGTGGAATCTTTCTGCACGAAATGCAAAGGATCAGGAGGCACTCTGGGACATGGGAGCAGTCAGCATGCTGAAAAATCTCATTCACTCAAAACACAAAATGATAGCCATGGGTAGTGCTGCAGCTCTAAGAAACCTCATGGCAAACAGGCCAGCAAAATATAAGGATGCCAACATTATGTCTCCAGGATCAAGCTTACCTTCTCTTCATGTCAGAAAACAAAAGGCACTGGAAGCAGAATTAGATGCTCAGCATTTATCAGAGACTTTTGACAACATTGATAACTTGAGCCCGAAAGCATCTCACCGTAATAAGCAGAGACATAAGCAAAATATATACAGTGAGTATGTCTTGGACTCCAGTCGGCATGATGATAGTATATGCAGATCAGAGAGTTTTAATGCTGGTAATATGACTGTACTTTCACCATATTTAAATACTACAGTATTGCCTGGCTCTTCCTCTTCTGGTAGAGGAAACGTAGAAAATTCTCGGTCTGAGAAAGACAGAAGTCTTGATAGGGATCGAGCAGTAGGTTTAACTACCTATCATCCAGCTACAGAGAATACTGCGAACTCCTCTAAGAGAATAGGAATGCAGATTTCTACTGCTGCAGCTCAGATTGCCAAAGTTATGGAAGAAGTAACAAGCATGCATATTCCACAAGAAGACAGAAGTTCTGGTTCCACTTCTGAAATGCACTGTTTGACAGAAGACAGAAATGCCCCAAGGAGATCAGCCACTGCCCATACTCACCCCAATACATACTTTCCTAAATCTGAGAATTCAAACAGGACATGTCCTGTGCCTTATACAAAAATGGAATACAAGAGGGCTTCAAATGATAGTTTAAATAGCGTCAGTAGCACTGATGGCTATGGTAAAAGAGGCCAAATGAAACCTTCCATTGAGTCTTACTCTGAAGATGATGAAAGTAAATTTTGTAGTTATGGTCAATATCCAGCTGACTTGGCACATAAGATTCATAGTGCAAATCATATGGATGACAATGATGGAGAGCTAGACACTCCCATTAATTATAGCCTTAAATACTCAGATGAACAGTTAAATTCTGGAAGGCAGAGTCCCTCTCAGAATGAAAGATGGGCAAGGCCTAAGCATATAATAGATGATGAAATGAAACAAAATGAACAAAGGCAGTCAAGGAGCCAAAATGTAACCTACCCCGTGTACACTGAAAGTGGAGATGATAAACACATGAAATATCAGTCACCTTTTGGACAGCAAGAGTGTGTTTCTTCCTTCAGATCAAGGGGATCCAATGGTTCAGATCAGAACAGAGTAGGCTCCACTCTTGGAATGAATCAGAAAGTAAACCAGTCCTTGTGCCACATAGATGATTATGATGATGATAAGCCAACCAACTATAGTGAACGTTATTCTGAGGAGGAACAACATGAAGAGGAAGACAGGCCAACTAACTATAGTATGAAGTACAATGAAGAGGAACATCATGTTGATCAGCCTATTGATTATAGTTTAAAATACTCAACAGAAGTTCCTCCTTCTCAGAAGCCAGCTTTTACTTTTCCAAAGACTTCTTCAGTGCAAAGCACTAAAACTGACCATATTTCCTCAAGCAGTGGGAGCACATCAGCCCCCTCAGCTGGTTCAAAGAGACAGAATCACCTTCACCCAAATTCTGCACAGAGCAGAGGTGGTCATGCGCAAAAGACTGCCCCCTGTAAAACTCCCTCTATTAATCAGGAAACTATACAAACTTACTGTGTGGAAGATACCCCAATATGTTTTTCAAGGTGTAGCTCTTTGTCATCTTTGTCATCAGCTGAAGATGAAATAGGACGTGATCAATCCACACGTGTGACAGACGCTAACAACACACTACAGATAGCAGAACTAAAGGAAAACAGTGGGGCTTTATCTACAGAAGGTGCAGTAAGTGAAATCACATCAACATCACAACACATCAGAGCAAAATCCAGTAGACTTCAGACTTCTAGTTTGTCTCCTTCTGATTCCTCTAGACATAAAGCTGTTGAATTTTCTTCAGGTGCCAAATCTCCCTCAAAGAGTGGTGCACAGACTCCTAAAAGCCCACCAGAACATTATGTGCAGGAAACACCACTCATGTTCAGCAGATGTACTTCTGTAAGTTCCCTGGATAGTTTTGAAAGCCGTTCAATTGCTAGTTCTGTTCAAAGTGAGCCTTGCAGTGGAATGGTAAGCGGTATTATAAGTCCCAGTGACCTTCCAGACAGCCCTGGACAAACAATGCCTCCAAGCAGAAGTAAAACACCACCCCCTGCCCAAGCAGTTCAAGTAAAAAGAGAGGTAGCTAAAGGTAAAGTACCTAGTGGAGAAAAGAGAGAGCCTGGTCCTAGACAGGCAGCTGTAAATGCAGCTGTTCAAAGAGTTCAG
Source organism: Elanus axillaris (assembly GCA_026212715.1). Classification (NCBI taxonomy): domain Eukaryota; kingdom Metazoa; phylum Chordata; class Aves; order Accipitriformes; family Accipitridae; genus Elanus; species Elanus axillaris. Next base: position 22,525,246 of record JANZLQ010000079.1, on the reverse strand, counting down.
GTACTGCCAGATGCTGATACGCTATTACATTTTGCCACAGAAAGCACACCAGATGGGTTTTCTTGCTCTTCTAGTCTGAGTGCTCTGAGTCTTGATGAGCCATTTATACAGAAAGATGTAGAGTTAAGAATAATGCCTCCAGTTCATGAAAATGAACATGGAAATGAAGCAGAAACTGAACAGTCAGGTGATACAAAGGATAAGCAAGAGAAGAAAGCGGAGAAGCCTACTGAAGCAGAAAAAGACATTCTGGATGATTCTGATGATGATGATATTGAAATATTGGAAGCATGTATTATTTCTGCAATGCCAACAAAGTCTTCACGTAAAGCCAAAAAGCCTTCTCAAACATCTGCTCCAAAAATACCTCCTCCTGTAGCCAGAAAGCCCAGCCAGTTGCCAGTTTACAAACTTTTGCCTTCACAAAGCAGATTGCAGTCCCAAAAGCATGTGAGTTTTACACCAGGAGATGATATGCCACGGGTATATTGTGTTGAGGGTACACCAATAAATTTTTCAACAGCTACATCTCTGAGTGATCTCACAATAGAATCGCCCCCAAGTGAGATGGCCAATGTAGACAGTGTGGGTACGGGAGCGGCGTCAGGGGAATTTGAAAAGCGAGACACCATTCCTACAGAAGGTAGAAGTACTGACGACTCTCAGAGAACAAAAAGCTCAACTGTGACTCCCCCAGGCCTGGATGATGACAAAACAGAAGAAGGTGATATTCTGGCTGAGTGCATTAACTCAGCTATGCCAAAAGGAAAAAGTCACAAACCTTTCAGAGTGAAGAAGATAATGGATCAAATTCAACAAGCATCTTCATCTCTAAGTAATAAAAACCAACCAGAAGGTGAGAAAAAGAAGCCAACGTCACCAGTAAAGCCTGTTCCCCAAAATAATGAATACAGAGCACGTATAAGAAAAACCACAGAGCCTAAAAGCAATATTAATAATGAAAGAAGCTATCCAGAGAACAGAGACACAAAGAAACAGAGTCTTAAAAATAATTCAAGAGAGTTTAATGACAAATTGCCAAATGAAGAGCGTGTAAGAGGAAGCTTTGCATTTGATTCCCCTCATCATTACACACCTATTGAAGGAACTCCTTATTGTTTTTCACGGAATGATTCCCTAAGTTCTTTAGATTTTGATGATGATGATGATGTTGACCTTTCAAGGGAGAAGGCAGAATTAAGAAAAGGAAAAGAAGCAAAAGAATCAGAAACTAAAGACTGCACTAATACAGAACAGTCTTCAAATCAGCAACCAAGTAACAGGACACAAGTTTGTCAAAAACACCCAACAGGCAGAAGCCAGCCTAAAACTTTGTCTCAGTCAACTAAAGATACTCCAGACAGAGGAGCGGCTACAGATGAGAAAATGCAGAAATTTGCTATCGAAAACACACCTGTTTGTTTTTCCTGCAATTCATCTCTTAGTTCCCTCAGTGATATTGATCAAGAAAACAATAACAACAAAGAAGGGGAACCTGCAAAACATGCTGAGGCTACTGATTCACAGATGGAACCAAACAGACCACAGACTTCTGGTTATGCACCTAAATCATTTCATGTTGAAGATACTCCTGTATGTTTCTCTAGAAACAGCTCTCTGAGTTCTCTTAGTATTGACTCAGAAGATGATCTTTTGCAGGAATGCATTAGTTCTGCTATGCCTAAAAAGAAAAAGCCCTCAAGAATAAAGAGTGAAAGTGAAAAAAATAATTCCAGAAATACAGGTGGTATATTAGCAGAAGATTTAACACTGGATTTGAGAGAGGTACAGAGGCCAGATTCAGAACATGGTTTCTCACCTGATTCAGAGAACTTTGATTGGAAAGCTATACAAGAAGGTGCAAATTCTATAGTTAGTAGCTTGCATCAAGCTGCAGCTGCTGCATCACTATCTAGACAAGCTTCATCAGACTCTGATTCTATCCTTTCATTAAAATCTGGTATTTCTCTAGGGTCACCATTTCATCTTACCCCAGATCAAGAAGAAAAACCTTTCAGTAGTAATAAAGGTCCAAGAATTCTTAAGCCAGGAGAGAAGAGTACACTGGAGTCTAAAAAAGTAGAATCTGAAAGTAGGGGAATAAAAGGAGGGAAGAAAGTGTATAAAAGTATAATTACAGGAAAAGCTCGCTCCAATTCAGAAGTTTCAAGCCAGTTGAAGCAACCACAACAAACAAGTGTGCCTTCAATTTCACGTGGTAGGACAATGATCCATATTCCAGGAGTTCGAAATAGTTCTTCAAGTACCAGTCCTGTTTCCAAAAAGGGTCCCCCGCTCAAAAACATGAACTCCAAGAGTCCCAGTGAAGGCCAAAGTTTGACTAGTTCTCCAAGAGGAGTCAAGTCATCAGTGAAACCTGAGCCAGCTCCTGTAACTAGGCAGCCATCAGGGTTGAACCAGAGTGGATCAACTAAAGGACCTTCTAGATCAGGATCTAGAGACTCCACTCCTTCTAGACCTCAACAGCAGCCATTAAGTAGGCCTCTGCAGTCTCCAGGCCGAAACTCAATTTCCCCGGGAAGAAATGGTATAAGTCCTCCCAACAAACTGTCGCAGTTGCCAAGGACATCATCTCCCAGCACAGCTTCTACTAAATCTTCAGGTTCAGGTAGAATGTCATATACATCACCAGGCAGGCAGATGAGCCAGCAAAACCTTATAAAGCAAACTGCCTTACCCAAGACCACCAGTAGTATTCCACGAAGTGAGTCTGCTTCAAAAGGGTTAAACCAGGCTCTCAGCAGTGGTGGATCAAACAAAAAGACTGAACTATCCAGAATGTCATCCGCAAAATCTAGCGGAAGTGAATCTGACAGATCTGAGAGACCTGTTCTCGTTCGTCAGTCAACTTTTATTAAAGAAGCTCCAAGCCCGACTCTAAGACGGAAATTAGAAGAGTCAGCTTCATTTGAATCTCTGTCTCCTTCCAGGCCGGATTCTCCCACAAGGTCCCAACTACAGACCCCCGTTTTAAGTCCATCTCTTCCTGATATGTCTTTATCCACTCATTCGACTGCCCAGACTAGTGGTTGGCGAAAATTACCCCCTAATCTCAGCCCTTCTGTAGAATATGATGGGAGACCAGCAAAACGTCATGATATAGCTCGTTCTCATTCTGAGAGTCCGTCTAGATTGCTGATCAACAGATCAGGAACGTGGAAGCGTGAGCACAGTAAGCATTCCTCATCCCTTCCTCGTGTAAGCACTTGGCGAAGAACTGGAAGTTCCTCATCAATTCTATCAGCTTCTTCAGAATCAAGTGAAAAGGCAAAAAGTGAAGATGAAAAGCAACATGGAAGTTCTCTTTCTGGACACAAACAAAGTAAAGAAAGCCAAGCACCAGCAAAAGGTACTTGGAGAAAAATAAAAGAAAACGAAATTCCTCAGATAATGAATGATCCTCAGCATTCTTCCTTGGGTGCCACAAATGGTTCCGATTCCAAAACTCTCATCTATCAGATGGCACCAGCTGTCTCTAAGACAGAGGATGTGTGGGTGAGGATAGAGGACTGCCCAATTAACAATCCTCGATCTGGAAGGTCCCCAACTGGAAATACTCCCCCTGTTATTGACAGTGTTTCAGAGAAAGGGGGTTTAAATAGCAAAGATTCTAAAGAGATTCAAGAAAAACAAGCCCCAGGGAATGGTGGTGTTCCTGTTCGTACCATTGGTTTAGAAAACCGTCTGAACTCTTTCTTTCAAATAGACAGTCCAGACAAGAAAGGCAGTGAAACAAAGCCTCTGCAGAATAATCCTGTTCCTGCACCAGAAAATAATGAAAGTACTGTAAGCGAGCGTACACCATTCAGTTCCAGTAGCTCAAGCAAACATAGCTCCCCCATTGGTGCTGTTGCAGCAAGAGTGACTCCTTTCAACTACAATCCAAGCCGCAGGAAGAGTAGTGTGGACAATAGTTCAGCTCGGCCATCACAGATACCAACACCAGTAAATAACACCACGAAGAAACGTGACTCCAAGTCTGAAAATACAGACTCCGGTGGAACTCAGAGTCCTAAACGTCACTCTGGCTCTTACCTGGTAACTTCTGTTTAAGTGCAACAAAAAATAAATAAAACTGATGTATTATATACAGCAGCTATTTAGAAATTTTGTTTCAAATGAAACTTTAAAAGATTGGGGATTGATCTTTTTGGTTTTTTTTTATTTGTTGTAAATAGTTCTGATTCTTGTTAGAGGGTCCTTGTTCTGGAAGCCATATTTGATAGTATACTTTGTCTTCACTGGTAATATTTTGGAGGAATACCTGATGGACAGTTTGGAATAAAATTGCTAATGCAAGTATATTTGTACAGTATGTTTAACATATATTTAATTAGCATCCCATCCCATAATCCTTTAAATATTGCTTGTCATTGAAATCATGGAACATTGCAGATAGACATGATACAGTCATGTTGCTTTATCAATTATTTCTAGATTACAGACTGACTAAATCACATCAGGGAAGAATTGGTATTATTTATGCAAAAAAGTATACTCAGTTTTAGTATTTGTGAGTCCATCTAACCCAATAATTAATCATGTGGCTGTGAAATTCACAGTAATATGGTTTCTGCTGAACAAGCTTTCCCAGCCTGCTTTTCTGCATGAATGGAACTGACGGTTCATTTTCTGAAGTAATGATTAACATTTCTGTGGTCACATAATGTGCATAGATAGTTATGGTGTAACAATTTACACTTTCTTTGTGCTCTGGAAAAAAAAAAAAAGGAAAACTGTGTAACTGTAAAACCTTGAACAAAATTATTTTACCTGAATTAGAGTTTATCTTAAAGTAGGTAGAATTTTTTTGCTATGCTGTAACTTGTTGTATATTCTGGTATTTGAGGTGAGATGGCTGCTCTTTTATTAATGAGACATGGGTGATGTCTCAACAGAGACTAAAATGAACATTTCAGAATAAATTATTACTATATGTAAATTGTGTGTGTTACTTCTGCATTACATAAAAATACAGTATTTTGTTTTGAGATGTCACCGTATAATTTGTTATATAATGCACTTAAACTTCAGGCCTAATCCAGCAGAATCTTGCACCTCCAATATTTGTTCTTCCTTATCACTGACAAATGGCTGTTGTAGGATGCTTATAACAGTTGCAGGATCAGGCCCTATGTCTTCTGTAATATCTTTGTAATTGAGACAGTTTCACACATCTCAGGTGCATAACAAGGCTAAAAGGCAGGGTTTTTCCAGTAGCCAAGCAGTATAATTGTTTTCATGACTGCAAGCCTGAAACAATATTGCATCTATAAAAATAATAGCTGTAAAACAAAAGATTTTTTTAATTGGGGAAATAACGTAGAATGTGAAATAGTGACTATAAGATGAAATTTTAATTCTATTTCAAATCTTCATGCATTTTTTAAATTTCTTTTTTAAAAACTATGAAGGGGAAAATATTGCAAGAATCCCATGGCAGCAAGAAATTTGTTACTGTAGTAGAAAAAGAATTTTATACACAAACCAGGACATTTGCAGACCTAAGCCTTTTGGCTGCAAATACAGTTTATGCTAGAACAATGCTGAAAAGACAGATTTGTGCTTTAAAAATATAAATATAGTCTGAATTTAGATGAGAATTGGTTTAAAATAGAAACATGAGAGAACAGAACATTACCCATTCTGTGCATGATTGAACAAACCATGAAACAGTATGTCAGTTCTATTGTATTTCAACTGGAGATATTCTGTTCTAAAATTAGCATTCTAAATAAATGATATTCAGGATTCAAAATGCCCTGATTTCAGGAAGCCCTGAAATAGAGCAATTTACCTTTATGGTAGCTTTAACACGGTTGCAGAGTGTATCACATCTGTGGCTTTTGTCCTTCACCTGATACTGAAATGAATCAATTTTTGTCTTGAATTCGTCATAACACATGTGGTGTTTATGAATGGAATTGAGATACTATGAGCCGACAGAAGTCAATTTAGATAACGTCAAAAGCCAATACCAAAAATAGCTGTTTGGCAGAATTGGTATCTTATTTGCTCTTTCATTCTTTGCTTCCTGTCAGCTTTGCTTAGAGACATGCCATGTTTCTGTATTGTCTAGTAAATCTGTTAACAAGCAGTGTTCCTCATGATAGTATTTGAAATATTTTGCATATAGGATCTTCACAAAGCTTTTAATGTGAATATTAGCGTCTTTTTAAAGATGAAATAGGAGGCATAGATTATCTGATGTGTTCAAAGTCAGAACTTCCTATTGGAGTAGAATACAGAACTCTGTCCTTGAGTTTAAAATGCAAGACCACTTTTCTTATAAATTATATGATACTTTTTTTGTGCTGGGCTTTAACTACTGATACAAAGATATACCACATAATCCAGATAGCTGTTTAACACTGGCTTTACATCCATGACATGTTGATTTAAGAATTTAAAGGTAAACTCAATCTCATTAAAGAAATTCTGATTTTAGTTTTATAACTGAGGGAATCAGAAGAAGATGAGATGAAACATTAAATAATTGTATATATATCAAACACCAGAATGTCTTTGAAAATTGTAGTGGCTTCTCTAGAGTCTTGGAGATACTTCATGATCATTATAATTGGGAAGTTTCTCTAATATCCTCATAAGTAACCTATATTTATAGTAAAGACAGATGAGAGAAACTTCCCAGCTGTAAGGGTAATGATACACTAAAATATGCTTCCCATGGGAGTTTTTAAATTTCCATTATAGAAGATATAAGAAGAGGTTTATGAAACATCTCATAGGGATGGACTATAGTATATTTCATATTGCCTGTGTGCAGAGATGGGCTTAGGTGATCTTTTGAAATCCCTTCCAGATCTACATTTCTCTGATTCTTTATCTAAAATATTTAGTATCCACTAAGAGCCTTTTAGAATATTTAAGGACATCCATGATGTTTGATTTATGTTAGTGATGAGGATACAAAGTTATATTCTAAGCTTAACTATTAAAACATCCCAGAAATACAAAAATAAAAAAAATGAAAAATGGCTGTAATAAGTATAATTGGTCTTGGATTTTGTTAATGATGTCTAAATTCATGATAAGTCAAATTTGATTTATGCTGCTAAATATTTACTCTTCTTCCTTGGTTTTATTTTTATGAAGTTGCCACAGCAGGTGCAACGACATTCTTTATGTCAAGGCAAAACAAAAAGAAGCAAGGAGCTAAGGAAACCAAGGCTCATGTTACTGTTCTTCTGGGATGCACTGCCTTTCTTTCTACAGATCTTGACAGAACTAGTGAGTTGTGCTCAGACCTTTAGTTGTCCTTGAATTAGCTTACCATATCCAGAACATATAAAACTTGTACTTCAAAATCATTTTATACTGAAAATAGACTCATAAAGCTCATTTCAGGCTGACTTACAGCCTTGTCCTCTTAATGTGAAAAGCAGAAACGTGACCTCTCCACAAATTGTAATTAGTTCACTTTTTAAAACGTACATTCATTTTAGGTTCCTGCAGTGTGCCACAGTTAAGGTTATTGCTCAATTTCTGTGAAAGCTCTTCTCATTAAATATTGCAAACTTTAAAGGGGAACTAACCTATTTCTGTTTTCCACGTGCAGTTCTCTATCAGAGTATTTTCCCCTGAAAGCTTTAAGGTAATTCTCAAAACTTTGTCAGAGATGACACACTTAAAAATTGAAAGCCTTGCCAGGATTTCCTGATGAGATTGGAATATTGTTTCAAGCAGGATTTGGCTGCAGAATACAAGTATAGTTTATGCTATAAACTTCAGGAAGCAACAGTATTCTTCAATATAGAGTAGTATCTTTGATGGCTTTGGGAAGTTAATTGCTATGTCTTTGGCAAAGGGGAGGGAAAAAAAGGGACATAATTTCAGAGACTCTCAGACGTATTGTCCCAGGGATTTACTTTCATACCTTCCCCAGTATCTTGCATAAGCTGCACAGAAGAGAGAATATTTTGTCCCACAAGTTAATGAGTGTTTATTCTGAAAGCGTAGGAGTAGACTGTGAAACTGCAACACTTCTGTTTGATGATCTGGCAGCTGAATTCTCTCATAGTTGCTTTGGAAGACTTCCTAATTGTCCAACCACCCCCACCCCGCATCGCCTGTAAGAGAAATTAAGATTACCAAGAAGATAAGAGTGTATTAGCTTCTTCATTTTCTTAAGGATAAAGATCTCTATTATTGCTAGAATCAAAGAAACAGCACACACTGTTGAAAGAACTTTCCTTCCCCCTTCTATGCTCCCAGCTGTGAATCCTGGCTCTCATCTGACCTTTCAGTGGACTAGCTCACGTCTTAGCAGAACTGATGGCGGGAGTAGGATTAGTGCTGTATTTAGTATGCTGAATTTGCTCAGAGCAGAGTTTGACAAGCACTGCCTGAGCCAGCAGAAAAGAAAATAAACAGCTAGGGCTGGTAGAAAGAGGTTGGGATAGTTTCCTTTATGGGTGGTCAGTGGGTTGGATCAAGCCATTACAGGCAATTTTACGCCAATATGCCAAGTTTCAGACCTGTTCTTCACACCTTTTGAGACAGCAAAAGCAAACTAAAGTTGGGTTTGTTGTTTTTTTTTTTTCTAACTATTGTTCACTTTGAACTTCTGCTTTGTATTTAAATACATTACGTTCGGGTAATCTTTTATCCTGGAAATTATGACAACTAACTTCAGAACTATTACATCAGTCTATAGTCTGCGCTTGTGGAAAAGAAGTATTTCTTCATCAAAAATACCCAAAGAACAAATTTTTCTACCATACGTAAACTTCTAGGTGACAATTTTTTAATTTGCAATATCGAATTCAATGCAGTAAATCCTTTCAGTAAAAAGATTTATTGTAGCTAGCTTTCTGGGAGAGGCTTGAAGAGGGAGAGAACATCTCCCTCCCTAATGAAGACAGTTACTACTTGTAGGGATGATCTGGGAAATGTTTAGGTGGACTCTTAGAAGCTCTTTATTCTCTTGTTACAAGATGCCTCCCAAACTGTCTTCTCTCATCTAGCTTTTATTAAATAGTATGAACAGCCATAAGCATGTTGCTAACAATAGCATATAGACTTCCACCTAAACATAACTTCATATATCTACTGTAATGCCTTGCAAAGTCGCATCTACCTGCCCAACAGCTCTGTTCTTGTTGAGATGTGTGATTTGGATGAAGCTGCGAATCAGAAGTGAAATGTCAGTTAATATGAAGCATGACTTCCTCCACATGCTTAAAACTTTCAGGACCTTCTTAATACCAAATTACGCAAATGTATTCACCCCCTGGTTCCACAGCCATCTCCTTTGCACTTTTACATTTAACCAGAAGAGATGCCCATGCTTTTATTTTCATTTCAGATTACATGTAGAAATATGATTCTTGCTTCATAGTTTCCTATATGCAGAATAACAGATTGTATCTGTAAATGTGTTATAGAGAATGTTACGTAGTAAAGGTTGAGTTTGTAGTCAGAATGGTAAGTTAACTGGTACGTGTTGTGTTTGGTTACATACTGGAAGTGCAAGGGAATTTGGTGTGGTGCAGAAGAGCTTAAGAGTTCACAACAGTAATTAATGTAGGTGTCAATTAATTTGTGATGCCAAGAGGAATACAGAGTATGTATTTAAAACATAGGTTTTCTGCTGTCAACTTCCAGTTTACCAGATGTGCTGTTTACTTACTTCAAGACTGGGTAATGCCTCCTTAGCACAGTTTTGCAAATTACCTTTCTTAGGAAATCTCCACATGGTTATAGGCTTATGTATTTATGAATTGCTGCCACTTCAAGATTTCAGGAAATTATTCTAATTTTGCTCTTTGTGAAAGCATGCTTTGCTTGAGTGGCTGTGGAATTGCAGTTAGGATATCAGGAAAATGTACAGGGAGCTTGTTGACTCAGTAAAAAGCACTTCTGCCCAGACCTCAAGCCATACGTACAAACAGTATTTCTAATGCCCGATTTCTTGGTGGGATTTAACATGCATAAAGCTTGTGCTGGTTCTCTGCAAGTAATTGTCATCCTCTGAGATCAGATGCATTTTCCCACCTGTAAATGTTGTTTCTCTTGAACAAACTCGGCCCACAATTATCCTCCCTTCAGTTCTGTTGTTTGCTTCTGCCTGAGATGCATTACTGTTTATACCCTAACGCTGTAATTAATTCTTTCTTCAATTATTCTAATGTATTTTGTTTCACAGTATACTTATTCTGAATTTAGTCTTGCTATGCATAATTTATTTATTACTTGCAGTGTTATATAAAATTTCCTCCTGATTGCACCTTGTCAGAGTGGAACTGTTTTCTTGGCTACTACTGAAAGTTGGGTGTCTGCTGTATTAGAAGTGTGGTTTCACTTTAAAAGGAAGTTGCTGTTAAGACACTTTTGCAATGATTCAGCATATCAGAACAAATGCTCTAAAAACCCATGCAGTTTTGTTTTGGTGGTAGTCATGTTTCAGATAAATAAGAAGCGGAAAAAAGCAGCTCAGAGACATGCAGTTCACCAGTAGAGCTCTCTGCTTTTTACCATGTTTCATTTTAAAACAACCTGCACAAAACAAAAAATCTAGGTCCAACACAGTGTAATTCCATAATCTGTTACAAGAGGTTTGCAAGAAGGCTTATTTCATTATGACTCATAAACACAGCAGAGACTCGGTTAATTCCGAAGTTTTTCTTTACCATAATGAATGCATTCTTTAGTCCCCGATTAGAGACTATTAAGAGACCTAGGTTGATTAATTCCCAACACACACAGAAACATATATTTATATATGTTTTATTGATTGATTTATTTTATTTTATTTATTTATATATTGTTTTATTTATATGAATGTTTTACATTCATATTTTGCACTCTTACGTTCACTTCAGGCTTTGACTGAGTTAGAAGCACTTGAACTATAAAAAAAAGGCACTGTTACTGAGTTACTAAGATCCTTTGTTTTCTAGTATTTGTAGCACTGTGTTTCATAGGTGTGAAGATCTAATTTCAGGACTGATTAGCCGGTACCTTATTTTTGAAGTGTTCTAAAGAAATGTGTACTTACGTCTTGATTTATATGCAGAAGAGGAAATTGCCTTGCTAGTAATATAAACAATTCTATTCAGAATTTTAAAAAAGCATTGTTACTATCACCTGCAGTTTAAAGTCAGTAGGGATTGTGAAAAGGGAGATTGTGATTACCTTTACTACAGATGTGAAGGTAGATTATGGCTAATTCTGTCCCTTCTTCTACCAGTTGTTTGTACAAAAAGAGTATTGTCTGAGACAGGGAGCAGTTTCAATACACCATAACATAGAATTCAGATTTGCTTGTGCATCTTACCTAGATTATTGGTAAGGTCTGTAATGGCATGCATTTAGAGTAGAAGTAGCTATGAAAGAGCAGGAAGGTAGATGGAAAAACTAAGCCATAATATGAATGGTGAGAAAACTCCCATTTTAAAAATCTTTTTTATTAGTAGTATTCCATTGTGTGATGAAAGGGAGTTGGCATCTTTTTTTTCTTACTATAATTGAGCAGTTAAACAATCACAATGGACTGATACTTTTAAGTGTTCTAAGTCATTTGGAATGCTTACAAATAGAAATCCCCTAGCTTAAGTGAAAGCTGTGGATTCAGTGCAAATACTGTATTACTCTGTCACACACAGATGATTGATGGCTCCTTTTGATCTTACAAACTGACTGTACACAGCTGTGACTTTACACAGCTGTCAGCTGTTCTACAAGGCTAAAACAGAAGGCCAAGGAGTAACTGGGTGTAAAATCTGAGGTCTATACTTCAGAGATGTAGTCTTTACAAATATGAAGGAATGAGAGATGGGTAGAAATCCCTGTTTTTCTATTTCTACTTTGCCTGTTCTCCTGTTGCCAGCTAAATAGGGATTCGGATAAGAGTCTTGGCAATGTGGTGCCCGACAGCCTCCCCGTACCTTAGTGAAATACTGTATATATTGTCTGCTGTGCTTTCTGAATTAATTCATGTAAGTCAAGGCTTGGGTCTAGGAGACATAATCCAAAAGATTGTTAGCTCTGAACAGCGTACCAGTCAGGATGATGGTTTCAAGGCCACTTTGTGATTCTCAGCTGCTCTTGTGATGCAGCATTTAACACAGATTGAAACAAGCAAGCCCAGTGTGGCTTTAGAACATCCCATGTGCCTTAAAATGGCACAAACATCAAGATTGTTTATAGGCCTCTACCACTGAGATGAACAAAAGTGATGTTTCTGATTAATAAAGTTGTGTAGCTGTTGCCTCTGTAAGATAGGCATGAGGTAGTGCCACTCCAGAAAATACGTATGTAGAAGACATCATTTTGGATTCTTAAGACTGAAAGAACTGGGGTAGCCTGGATTTAAAATAACCAGTTATTTAGGGAAAATGGTATATACAGTCTTTTCAAAGTGGCATATACCATGAGTGGTATGGTTAATTCTGCATGTTGGATACGTAAATACCAGTTTTATGAAACTAAATGAAAGGCAGCATTATTTTCTCTCTTCTCTATGCTCTGTTGGACAGACCTAGTTCACACCTGTCTATTACTTCCACCTTAAGAGTCATATTCCATAAAGTATGTTTCCATTTTTAACAGTTTCTTTTTTCCCCCCAGCCCCTATATTTTACTTAAAAAGATATTTTTGGAATCCTTGCTTACAAAGATTGTGGAGAAAATCCTTCTCAGCTTGCCCCCTTCCCTTCAATGTCTACTGAACCAACCACGATTTCACTCCATGTCCCCTTTCTTTGTTCTGCATTTTATCTGCAGTCCACTATGGAGCTCTTTCACCAATCTAGCTGAAAATACACCTCCTCCTGAATGACCTCACTAGTCCAATTATAATATAGGCATTTCTAGCATGTTTAGACTATGCAGTGTAACATCAGGTTAAAGAAAACTAAACATGTAAACTAGGTCTGAACAAACTGGCACCTGTACATGACACTTCCCAGTAAAACACAGAAAAACTGTGTCTCCTCAAACCATCTACATTTTCTTGGCCTCCCACTTCTAGTTAGGGCACCTGCATTTTTATCCCAGGTGAAATGTACCAGCCTGTACCACAACTGCTTTGAATTTCTGTTTCACATTTGTACAGGGCTCTTGTTGCTGGGTTGTTTCATTTGGGGTATTTTTGCTATTTTTCTTCCCCAGACACCCTGAACGGTAAAAATAGAGTGTGACTAAGGACACCTGACTTGCTGCTGAGGGAATTCTCTGCTTGAGATGCTTGTAGTGCAGTGCTCATTCCCTGCCACTTCCCCTTCCACTGCAGTTACAGCAAATGGAATAATCTTGCCAAGTTACACCCAGCTTTCAGAGACCAGTATCCCTGCTACTAACCGAAGGCATTATTTGCAGTCTTGACATTTTGCTGCAGACATACACGAGTCTTATCCTCACCAGCAATTATACCTTATCTTCATACTGCTCTAAAATGTTTAAAAGCTGTCTGCTTTTGATTGCTTCATCATTCAGTTTTCTGAGGTCAGGGACAGCAGATACTTGGGAAGCACATGCAGCTACAATGTGCCTGAGCTAGTGTGCTTTGTGACCTACTTCTGACTTCGAATTCCTCAGGCTAGAAATATGCAGAATTCAAGTCTGAACTGTATTTCTTACGGCACTAGAACAAATGCAGTGACTGGATGCCGTGTACTCAATGAAGTTATTCTACAGTGATGCTGGGGATTAAATTGACATGTGTGTAGCTACTGCTTCATTTTAGGCATGCTAGTTTCAAGAAGCTGTGAATTCTAGCACTAATAAAGGGGACTGGTATGTAATAATAGCATCTGCAGAAAAGAAGACATGCTTCCCCTGTTGTGGTCAGTCAGGTATGCCATATGATCCAACCTGTAACTCCACAAACTCCACTTCCAACAATTTTTTAATTATTTTCCATATGAAAAAGATGCAGAAAACAATTTTTGCAGTTGCCACAAATACTGATACAGGCTGTGTAGCTTCTGTTACAGTAAGTTTAAATACTGTTTTAAAAGAGAAGCCCTTAATCTAATATGTTGGTATTAAGAAGCTTTATGAATTCAAAGGAAAAAAAACCATGCAGTTATTGAATACAACAACATTAAACAGATACATAAAATCCTTCTCAGTGTCCTCATTAAGTGGACTGAGAGCAATATTAATATGCAGTAATGGTACTGTGCCACTCAGGAACTGCAGCTGTATTTAATGCCTTCTTTAACCTAATGTCGGAGCAGCATTTCTCAAGATGAAGTCCACTGGTAGCTGGTTAGGCACCAGAAATTGCTTTACAAAGTAACTGAGAAACTAAAAACACTGCAGAAATCTAAGGGGGGGAAAGGAAGTAAATTTTACTTAATTTTTAGTCTATTTTTTATTTAATTGTGGTAATACCAAATAAATATTTCTTAGCTTTTTTTCTTAAAAGCACTAGCTTGTTCTTTGATTTAAACTCTGCTATAGCACTGCCCTTCAGAGGGAGATTTGTGTTTATACCCTTTTGGTGGGTTCAAACTTATGTGTCCCAGAAGGAAAGGGACATGTGTATTATTTGAAAAAACCAAATGGCAATAAGCTTGATTATAACATGGTTTAGTGATGACCATGTTTCATGCAGTGGTCAGATCATAAATATGCCCTGCATACTGCCTGCCTATACAGAGACACAATCAATATATAATGAAATCCAGCCTGTCCACAGTTCACGTTTTGTGTATGGTCACAGAAGATTAAACAGCGTTGATGGTTCTTGAAGCTTTTTTTAGCTTTAAGACCTTCTTCTCCCCAGTCACAAGGACAGGGACCACAGCCCAGTGTTTGGGGAGCACAACCCCACCACTGGGGGATGTGGTTGCTATGCAGGGGGCATGTAGGTGAAACACTTGTAGGCCGAGGCTACAAAGGCTGCTGACCTGCCCACCTCCCTCCTTCCCTCCCCTACAGCCTACCTCTGTCTGGCTGAATGCAGGTGACAACAGTTGACAGGACAAGCTTCTGCCACGGTGGCCAATGCGCAGATGTAAGCACTGACAACCTGGACAGTACGACAACAGCACCCAAGGTAATGGCAGCTCTTAACACTTTTTTAGGTGGTGGGGATCTCAATGGAAGGTCATTTAATAGACACATGAATGTGTGTATGCAATGGAGATTTAAAAGAAAAACACTGTGCAAAGAAGGAACAACACAGGAAATCCATTACCAAGCTAGTGTTAACAAGATGAGAACATTTTGTTGTTAAGCAACAAAAAATGTCTAAGTAATTATTTGTAATAGATTATCTCTTAGAGGGGTACACTTAACTCTGTATCAGCCAGCTTGATGGTAACTGGGAGATAATCCTCCAAAAATCTGTCTTTAGCACTGGACAACTATTGCATCAAAAGCTTCCTTCGTAACTTGACACACCTTGTTTAGAAAACCTTTTTTCTTTTAGCTGAGGAGCTTGTTGAATCATGTCTGTGAGGTGCTGCCAAATTGCTGACTTGCTACGAGTTACTACAGCTGTAGTCACGTTTTTGAAAGCTGCTACCACTGAGGCCCCACAGTTGCACTGTTCGTATTTTCTGTAGTACTTTGTACAGTGTATTCACTTGTGACACAATGACAGCAAAGACAGAAGACAACAAAACTGACCATCATTCAAAAGACTGAATAGACAAATAACTTATTAATCAGTGCCAAATGACACCCCAATTCTTTCTGAAGTTTCTCCATAACTCTTAACTCTTCCAGGTTTTCATGAACTGTACTTGCAGTTCTTACCCGGGAATATCAATATACTGTGCTGCACTCGGTGTCAGGTCCCTCCTCTTCTGTATTTCATTGTGGGGAGCTGGATGCTTTGGTGGATCAGAAAAAAAAATATGAGAACATGGTTAAATATTGAATAAATACCTTCAGTTCTTTGTTCTGGTACACAGCTGCTGCATGCAGTTTAACTGCTGAGTGCAACAGTGAACAAAACGTGCCCTGTGAAATTCAGAGTGACCAAACAGTTGATGCTGGCAGGGACCTCTGGAGGTCATCTGGTCCAACCCCTCTGCTCAAGCGGTGTCACCTACAGCCAGTTGCAGAGGACCATTCCCAGATGGCTTTTGCGTATGTCCAAGGAGGGAGTACTCAACCACCTCACTGGGCAACCTGTGGCCAGTGCTTGGTCACCCTGATAGTTGAAAGAGTGTTTCCTGGTGTTCAGAGGGAACCTCCTGTGTTTCAGTCTGTGCCCACTGCCTCTGCTCCTGTCACTGGGCACCACTGACAAGAGCCTGGCTCCGTCCTC
>JANZLQ010000079.1:22484675-22507122 GCA_026212715.1 Elanus axillaris | reverse complement strand
CCCCCCCCCCCCCCCCCCCCCCCCCCCCCCCCCCCGGCGGCGGAGTGTGTCGGTGGCCGTGGGGAACGAGATCGAAAATCTCCTGTGGAAGGAGAGATCGAAAGCGCGGCCGCTTTCGCCGAAGGAGCAGCGGGCTCGCAAAGAGGGCTGTAGCTAACGGGGGGAAACGCCAGTGGAAAGATCCTTAGGAGAAAGAGATTAGTAAGAGTCTTGCTTTGCAGGCAGCGAGAAGTGTTTTCTGGGAGGCGGTGAGGATCAGCGAGTGGTCCTTGTCAGTCTCCAGCCAACTGACCATAAGCTGCACCAGGTTGCTTGCTCGCTTCCCTGCCTCGGGACGCTGTGATGGCTCCTCATTCAAACGCCAGCACGCCGCAGCCTCTCCTTCTAAGCGTCGGCTAGTTGCAGTTTTTTATTGTCTAATAAGAAGAGCAATTGAGGTTTTGCCGCTCTTGCCCCCTCTGTGTGTTGACAGGTTTGACAGTCTACTGAAAAATCTTAAGTTTCTGAGTATAGTTTTACGGAGGCTTTGTAACTGTGTCGACAGGAAAAAAAGAAGAAAACCAAAAAAGCCCACAAATCGATAGCAAAAAAAACGTACTTCTTGCTTCTGTTAAGAACTTGGTCAGCAATTAGTCCACTACAGCCTTTTCATTAAACCTTTTTTAATTCTTTTCAGGGAAACATGTCTGCTTCTGGGTTTCAGGGGTTTAAGAAATGGGTCAGAACATTCAGACTTCTTTTTCTCAGATAGAGAGCGCCACCCTTTGTACACACTGTGCCCCAAAAAGTGCTGTCACAGAAGGAATATTTCTGACAAATGGTCATGTAGTGTCCTGGATAACTCAAAACCTGGTCTAGAGAAAATAAATGGTTGTTGTTCTAAGTCATTTTGGGAACTTCTGTGTTACAGCCGTTGAGATTTGGGGTTTTTTGTTTTACTAGGAAAATGCTGCATAAGCAATTGAGGAGTTGATATTACTTACAGAAACTCACTGTCTTCTCTTTCTAGATTCATCTGTATTTATCCAGCATATTTGAATAACAAGAAGACAATAGCAGAAGGAAGAAGGATACCTATAGACAAAGTAATTTTGTGGGTGGCAGAGAAATAAAACGTTTTGTTTTGCTATGCAGTAGTGTGTAGGGACTTGGAAAATAAATCTCAAGCTGTTGATCTTTCCTATCCCCCATGGCAAGTAGCTTGATAGCTGGAAATTACTGTGTATTTGAAGATAACCTAGAGTGAGCATGTGAATTTGGTAAAAGAGTACTGGGTTTAAGTATCCACTTTCATGTGAGCAGCATCTTTGGCAAGCAGGTGAAGTAATGAGAAATTTAATGCACTCAACCTCCTGCATAAGTAGTTTGCCAAATTAGAAGGCAGTGCAGAAAAGAGTAGCTTGCTAATGAGTGTTCTTTGGCGACTGACTATATATGCCTAATACTCTGTGCCCTATCCCCTTTGCAGCTCTCAAAAGACAGAACTTGCACTACATGTGACGCATAGCCTTGGTAGTTGTTGTCGCTTTTAATCTGTCCAGAAATAGCTTTTTATCACTTCTTTATAATATTTTCAAGTAGAAGTGCTGGGAATATAAAGGGCTTTTCTCACTGCTTAGGGTTGGGTTGGTTTTTTTTCTAGTAATAGTTAAAATCTTTCTTGAGCATGCAAATTGCCAGTCAAAGATCTCTCTACAGGAGGAATCTACTGCCCTGTACCTAGAAAGTTTCCATTCTTTTCTCCTTCAGTCCTTACTATAAGTTCGCTGTTGCTGATTCACGGCTTATGGGTTTTTTGTAAATATAATGAATGTTATTTCATTTCAATTACATTTCCTAAGCAATTTTTCTACTCATTCCCCTGTCCTAATTAATTCTGTCTCGTGTTTCCTGTTTTACTGATGTCTTACCTCTTCTTTTTTTTTTTTTCCCTATGTTTTCTAGACCCTAGGAGCACTCACAGGTGACTTCTACAGTATATTTGTCATTATTTCAAGTGCCCTCTCTTTCCTCATCTGCTTTTTCTAATTACAGAGTATGGGGTGGGAAACGGCTAACTGTTGCTGTATAGGTAGTTCATCAGTGAAAAGTAATTAACTGTAATACACTGTTTTAACAGGCTGTTGAAAATCCTACATCTACAGAAATCCAAGATGTATGTGCAGCAGTTGGATTCAATGTGCTATTAGAGGTAATATAAAAAAAAATTTAAAAAAAAACCACTACAGAAAAACCCACAGGCTTGTTATGTGTCTCTGTTCTTCTTTCATTATAACTTTTCCTACAGAAAGGACAAATTACAATTGAGAAGTTTTTGTTACCAGCCAAGATACTAACTTGCTTTGAGTGAAAGCTGACCAAAATGATGAAGTAAATGTTGGAAAACCCAGATCTCTGAGACAATGCCACTTTTAAGCTTATAAAAAGATTACTTCTATTTAATTATCTTTCTGAGAAAACTATCATAGATGCTTAAAAGTGTGCCAGAATAAAAGCTAATTTTGCATGCTGCAACTCTGCAAATTAAGCTTTTAAAAAGGTGGTTTTTTAATGAAAGGTGGTTACCTTTTGGAATGAATGTCCTATAGGAATAGGATTCTGATGCTTGAAATCTTCAGAGTCCTTTGGAGTTCAGTTTTAGGCAGAGAATGTAATTTCTTTTTTTTAATGCGATACCTGCTTGCTCTTTAAATAGTTTAAGTTGGTTACTTTTTTTCTTAGGGAATGAGTCTGGGTTTCTAGAGAGGTAATTTTTTGCAGTTTGTTTGCTGAAGTAATTACTAATTTAAAATACTGTTGAATTTTCTAAGAAGAATTTAGCTCCTTATCCAACAGTATGACTGGTATCCAAAACCAAGCCCAAAATCACTTTGGTTTTCAGAAGAAGTCAAATGTATTCCTGTTAGTGCACACCAGCCTGTGAAATAGCCAGTACCAGTAAGAAACCTGTAACATTTTAATCAAAATGAAGGCTGTGAGTGGGCCTCAGACTGTGACCTGTGACTTACTGTCTCTAGGTGTCCAGAAGGGTTTGTGGCTGTGGAATTGAAACAAACTGTGTCACGGCAGTCCAGACTGGTGGGGAAGTAGAGCAGTCCCTGTGGCAGTTTACTCGCTAAATTGTTCAGTAGCAGTAGCTGGTTGCAGCAGTGCTTTTGAAAAAGTTACGCTATAGCTTTGGATACTACTGCAGTGGCTAAATGGTGGATGGCACTGTTGGAGAGCTACGGTTATGGTTTACATCTGTTCAGAATTCCAGGCTACTATGACTTAGATCAATTGCCTGACAAATTTTCCTGAAAATACTCCAGTACTGATTACAGTAAGTTTCTCCTTTTGTATGACAGAAAAATAAGATGTATCCTAGAGAGTGGAACAGAGATGTGCAGTACAGAGGTAGAGTACGAATCCAGCTCAAACAAGATGATGGCAACCCATGTTTACCTCAGTTTCCAACACGTGAGTAGAGTACCTGGGTTAGGCACTTTATCGGTTAACAAAATGGAGAGACTTTGTTTATTTTGTTATGTTACCACATTGTTTAATTAGTTGTACTATTACAACTTTTACAAGTTTACGTTAAATCTCTTTGCCTTTATAAGTCAACCAAATCAATCTCTTTGCCTGTATAAGTGAACCAAATCGAGCTGGTCTGTGAGCTTTGAGTGGAGTTTGTAGAACGCTGTTCTCTTTGATCCCACTGTTTCTTCAGTTGTTGTGTTGGAGAGGATTGTGAGGAGCGTTGTGTGATTGCCGTGTTGGAACAAAGCAGCTATTGAGTGTTGGCTTACTGTTTTGTTGACAGTTAAAACAGAGGATTTGGTATTAAAGTGGCTAAATTCCACCTATTTCTGAGGTTACATGTATCAGCTAGGCATCAGTATGGATGTGAAATCAATAAAACACAATACTGAGTTCAGTTGAGTTTTCTGCTGGCCATTTTCATAAGTTAACAATGGTGCAGTTCCCTTTAATTAACAGTAGTTCATCTTGAATGACAAGTAATGCAGTCTTTTGTGTTTTTCATGAAAATTAATCAGTGTGTAAAAGGGAAGCAAATATGTATCTGAAGTATGTCTCTTAAGAGCAAGAACAATACTGTATCTAGTGTAAGAGTACTGTTGTTCAGAAGGAGATGATCTAAAACCGTATTCCTGCTGGAGGACAGCAGTGCCCTTCTAACAATGCTTGCAGCTTTTGCCTGGTCATTCTGTCCCAGGTATTTTATTTAGGCCATTAAGAGGTGAAGGGAAAGAGTAGCAGGAAGGGTGTAAATACTTTGGAGATTGTCCAGTTATGAGTCTGTTCCAGTCTGCTGTCACGTTTGAGTCCTGCACTTTTTTAAAATTTGAGGGGGAAAAAAAAAGGTTGAGAAGAGTTTTTCACAAACTTCTAGCTACACAAAGGAAGGAAGCAGAACTCCTAGGCTTTATATCTAGTTTAACAGAAATCTAAAGTGGGGCTAAAGTTTCTAACTTTGAAAATGATGCAAATGCTCTTAACACAGCAGGCATGCATTGATCTCTGCCTGTATTTTTAGGTAAATCAGTGATGCTGTATGCTGCGGAAACCATTCCCAAACTGAAAACAAGAACCCAAAAAATAGGAAGTAATGATCAAAGTCTTCAGCAAGGAGAGGGAGGCAAGAAAGGTAAAGGGAAGAAAAAGAAATGAGCTCACGTCTGAGATAATTGTTACGTCACGTAGTTGTACTTGGGAAAAATGTGGATGGATGCTCACTTGCTGCAACTTTGAAGTGGAATACATAAGGAAAAGATTAATAGGTGAAGCTGAATAAACTGCCTGCTTTTTTTGGAACTAGAATGCATGAAGCTGCCTCGCATCTGTGTAACAATAAATCTGTCTTCACACAACCTGCAAGCCTGAAGCTAGCATCCACTTTTAAAAGTGGAAAAACCATAAGGAAATGGGGTGGGTGGGAGAAGAAATATGCAGCTTTTGATAAAAAATTAAATATTCTTATGCAGACTAGATACCTGAAAACTGGTTGCCTTAGTAAACCATTTAGCTATGCTAGTGAGGTGATTGTCTTAATTCTGGAGGGTCTTTGCCACTAAAAGAAAAATGTAGATCATTAAAGTTGATGGATCTGTAAGCTTCCCTTGCTAATAATCTTTCACAATTGTCAAGTGTGCTAATAAAGGTGACGTTAATTTTTTTAAACAATGTAATTTTATAGAATACTTTTGGAAAAAGTGTTAATTTTTCCTCCGCAGCCTGTTGTAAAGAAGTTGGTGACATACATTGTAAGGATAATATTGTAAAGTTTTAAGATAATTTGAAAAAAAAATCTCCCTTTTTTGTCTTGTATAATATGGAATACTACATTCTGTTTTAGGTGGTTGTTTGAGAGCTTAGGAAATGTGTCTTTGTTTTCTACCAGTCAAATACTATTTCTGATATCTGAGGCTTGCAATATCTGGTAAGTTAAAATACATTTTTTTTAATGTGGTACACGGACAGGGACAGAAGATTATTTGGAGAAGCTGAGTTGGTCAAACAGCTGTCCAGTAGCAAGGCTTCTTCAAAGTAATTAAGACATGTACTGTGCAAATTAAATGAGGGATAGTTTAGTATAAGGAGATTGAAAAAGAAGCAGCAGTATGTGTTTTGGTTTAAAAACAAAAATCCTGCATGAGTTTTCTAATCCTTACTATAGGAAAACAAAGTCACTTGAATGCTTTCACAGATGACTGCTGGAAACAAGTTATTGGATTATTTTTGATAAATTTTTTTATGTGGCATTACTGTCTTTCAGGATTTGTCTTGTTTGTCAGGTATAATATTCTATGGCATCAACTTTTTCCCACTTTAAAAATAAACAGCATTCAAAATGTATCTAGACATTTAATGATTGTTCTGAAGAAATGAAACTTGATAAAGTTCTTGACGATGTCTCTGCTCAAGTTACTTGTGATTGTAGTTTGGGTTTTCTTATGTTCTTAAATTTCTTGTTCACTCAACTGCATCTTTTTCAAATAGATGGTGAGTTACCAGTGCCCCTTGAAGATGCCACTGATAGGTACTGATAGTGCAACTGCACAGAGCCCCTGACTTGTGAATAGTTCAAAGTCAATTGTTTTTCCTGTCCGTAATAGTTGGTAAGTGTGGTTCTTGTGTTGCGTTATTTAATGAAGGAGGAGGATGTGTTTTCATTCTTACGATGAAGTTCTGCAGGCCAAGCCCTGTACCAGTGTGAGAGCAGCAGTATGTAGGCACTCTAAAATAGAATGGCTTAGGAGAAGAAATTCTGTCTTCTAAGGCTGTAAGTGACAGTGGTCACATACAAATGTCTTCAGGTTTTTTTTCTGCAGATGCAACAGTTTACACAAGCTGCCTTCGGAGTGTCTGGCCTTCAAAACATGCCTAAATTTTGAGAATCTGGGTAAATGGTAGCTCTGTGAGTTGATGAAATGATAAGGGGTAGGAACAGCAGGAATGGGTGCTATTTGAAAAGTTTTTTTTGTTGCAGAAGACAACTGGACATGGTCAGAGGTTGTTAGTTATGTCCACTCTATAGTAGAGTTAGGGAAGTGCTACAGGTTAGTTGCAACATGGGGAAAAATACCAAGTGAGGCATGCAAGCAAGAGTGGAAGATACACTCATTATATAAAAGACCACAGCTTCCCATAGATTGTGGGGCTGAAGTTATTCCTGGCTTTTCCTGGCTGCTGAGGAACTTTTGTGGAACTTTATTTACGAGAGCTCTGTGAAAATTAGTGGTACCAGATAACTCGGCTCCATGATGTTAAGTGGAGATAAAGGACTCCAGACAAGTCATGATCCTATTATGCCTAAATATTGTAACTCAGATCTTTAGACTATGGACAGCTGAAAAATGTGGAGGTAAAGTCTGAGGGGGTATCTGTTTACAGTGGCCAGAAATTAAATATCTTAAGAACTTGTCTGTGCTATGGTATGTATGTTGAGAAAGAATCTTAGTGGCATTCCTTACTAAAATTTCCCAATCAATGAACCCAAAATAGTAAGGCTATTTTAAAGTGTAAGGATCTTGCAAAAGAGACAGATAAGGACTTCTGAAGAGCATAATACTGAGCCGAAATACATAAAACTGATTCAATCAAATGAACAAAGGAAGCTCTACAGGTATTTTGGGTAAAGCTGACTTTTTTTTTTAAAGCAAATTGTGCACTGCTAGGAAATTGGATGATTACTACTGTTAGGGAGTTGAAGTCTGATTCTTCCAACCCTGCCTGCTTATTCCCCATCTCTAAATGGGTCCATTATTTTGCTTGTTTTGATTTCTGTCTGGCTTTAGAGGAAGTACACTATGTGAGCAATATTTGCTCTTAAATGAGGCATCACAAAGTTAAACACAACTCCCCTCTTTCTGCCAGGGTTAAGCTTATAAACCAGACTTTTATTTCTGTATTTCCTGTTTTTTATTAACCTAGGCTCCTTAGGGGATTAAAAACAAACAGGTCAAGATAGTAAGTCAGGTTTTCTGCAGGTCTTTTCCCTCTTCTTCAGTACCCTTCCCCTCCCCCCTTCACCCCCTCGGTTCCTGGGAACAGGTAAGATGGTCAGAGGCAATTGTGGGACTGGGAACAGAGACAAAGCTTCTGTAAAAATACAGAAATCCTGCAACTGTTGGTCTCAATGCTATCAAGATAAAATCTTTTAAGGGGAAAACTGGGTGATAATGGATGTCTTTTTATTTCAACTGTCTTAAGCTGTGTAGTTAACTAAAAAGACACTGGTGGTCTGTGGTTTCCTGTAGGTGGCAATATTAATAAAGGCATGCATCTGCTGAGTGGGCATTTACTCTGCATCCAAGAAGTGAGGAATATGGATGTTGAGCTTGTGTCCCTCCAGAAGATACTAGTGCAGCTATTTTATAAGTATATTCTTGTACTGTTTTCTGGGTACCTAGAGAAAAATTAAACTTTTTAAATACATGTGAGCTCAGGATCATTGTAACAGTTTCTGTGTTCACAGTGGATGGGGACATTGATGTTGGGTGTTAAGCAGATCTGAAGATAGGCAATCAACAAAGGAATTACTAAAAATGAAAATTCAGCACTGTTGAGAAGTGTTTTATTCTTTCAGGTCTATAGAAGAAGGCACATAGCCATTGTAGCAGAAGCACAACCATCACTATTCAGTTCTTAATGCAAAGAGAGCGAGTTCCAAAAGGTCAATTTGGAATGTGTTTTAACTTGGGAAGTGACAATAATATATGCCCATATGTAGTTCCCCACCTTCAGCCATTAAGTAAATTTTTCAAAGACCATCTCTGTGGAAATTCTTGAAAAACTTGCCTGTGTCTATATCGTGTTCCTTGCGTGCGTTTAATGGTTACAGCCTTTTAGCCAGAACTCCCTTTTGGGGCAGCATATACATCTGGGATGCTGCACTGAGAGCATGAAAGATGGTGTAGCTCCTTTGTTTCCTTCTCTGTAGCTGCAGATGTAGTTGTGTTGGAATGGAATGGACTAGACTTTTTCAGCTGGAAGGGACCAGTAAGGATCATCTGGTCCAACTGCCTGACCCCTTCAGGGCTGACCAAAAGTTAAAGCATGTTAAGGGCATTGACCAAATGCCTGTTAAACACTGACAGGCTTGGGGCATCGACCACCTCTCTGGGAAGCCTGTTACAGTGCTTGACCACCCTCCCAGTAAAATGTTTCTTAATGTCAAGCCTGAACCTCCCCTGGCACAGCTTTGAGCCATTCCCAGTGTGCTGTCACTGGATACCAGTTATTTAGCTTCTTCCTGTTACCGATTGGCCTTTGTGGGGTTATTTTAGCTCTAGGGATAAAATAACCTCACTTTTCAAAGAGGTTTTTTTTCCCCCTAAAGAAAAGGACTTAATACAAATACTCTCTTCATCTGTTGCTTTATAATTTTTGAGCCTGATGAGTCATTTGGCTGACAGGAGAAAAGAATACAGCTCTTGAAGACAGTAAATTCCTGTAAATCATGAAGCTAAGTGATCAAATTAGGAGATAAGACTATGTTAATGCATCAACCAGTGAGGAAACTTTCTATGTCCCAGATATGACAAGGAAAGGCAAGAATGAGTGTTTATCCTTTCTGGTTGGCAGTTTGCTCAGACCAAACTGCATTTAATGTGTTGGGTGTTCAGTCAGCACGCATGCAGCTGCAGATTAAGTACAGGTTAAATCTGGTAAAATCGTTACCAAATGAGCTGCCTTTTGCTAAAGGCCCTGAAAAGATGGGAGAATTGAGCATACTGTAGTGGCTGGTGTAAGGGAGATGGGAGGAGGCTGACAGTCACTGATAGTATGGAACCTGGGAGAGAGCAGGGAACACTCCAGGCAGGAAATGAGTAGCCTGTGCTGTAGTGCTATTTCTTATTAAACAGTATGTATGTCTTTGTTTCTATCAAGGTTTGGGGTTTTGGGGGTTATGGGATTTTTGTTACGTGGTTGTGTGTGGTTTTTTTTCCAGATAGCGGAACTTGGATGTCTAACTGAAGGCTTTAGGAATTCTTTTCCTGCAAGGATACAATAGTACAAAATGGTAGATATATGAAGTGTTGTTTTGTGGAATCCCATAGCCTCTGCAAAGGTGTCAATTACATGGCCTTCCAAAAGATGATAAATTCAAAAATGTTAATCTTAAATTATTTTTGTTTCACTAGTTCATGAGTTCATGTGGTCATCTGAGGAGATTTTTTTTCTCTGAATATCTTAATCTTCTATGTACCTGGAGGAAGCCTCTTTTTCAGAAAGTTACATCAACTTGGTTGTACAACTGAGGACTCCCTTAGTGGTCCTAGGTTGTTACTCCTCAAGTACCATTTCATTGCATCACACTGGATGTATAAGTTCTCTGGAAAGACAAGACTGATGCATGGCTGCCAGACGTGGAGTCTACAGGAAATACTGAGTGTCTTATGACCTATAAGAACTTTCGCTTTCTAAAACTCTGTTCTTCCTCCTTTGCATAAGGAAGTTATTGTTGCTTGAATCTGAAATGGGGACAGGAGATGACTAAGAAATTAGTCATCGTATTTTTGTGCCAATTCTCAGACAATTTCAACAGAGTTAACAAGACCAGAATGCAGAATTAAGACACCTGAATTTGTCAAAAAAAGTTTTAAGTGTTGGACCTGACAAGCATCTGTCACATCTTCTACTACTTAGAAGAATTTCTGTTTTGTTAACTATCTTGCCTTGGTTTGAAGAATGTAGTTTCATTTTGATATCACTAGTGGTGATGCTATTGTGGTGGGTTTTTTAATGTTTTTCTGAACTTTTTTTCCTTTTTGCTGAGTTTATAAATGTGTAGGATAAAGCAGAACAGATGTCCTACTTACAGCGGTAGCAGAAAGAACTCTTAAGTGTAACCCACACACACACATCTGCCAGTAACTATGCAGCATTATTTTTTAGGTCATTTACAGAACACTAGAAAATCCATGGGCAAGGCAAAAACTTTGAAATCCCTGTAGCTTACCACTTGTCCTCTCTGTATGTCTAAAGAACACTAGACTGTGATGATTTCTTGGGTAAGCAAGACCATGAAGTCTGCAAAGCTACACCGTGCAGGCAGCTGCTCAAGGAAGGTGCTTGCTGTTGAGAACAGATTTATATTCCAGACTCTTCCATTAAGGCCTGATGCTCTAAAACAGCTCAGTTGCATTCTTAAGATCCAGCCATGAGGCAGAAGTACTTCCTTCGGGCTTTTTAGGGAGGTTTCTGCTAGTTCCACAGTAATAAGTTTGGGTAAAAACAGTGAATATCCTTTAGGGACCTTCTGCCTTTTAAAGTAACCAGGTTTTCAGTGTTGAGGTATAAGGCTCTTAAGAACTACTGAGGCATCATACCAGTGCTGTAAGAATCTGTTTATTTGTGTCCATTTTTATTTAGCACATTACAACTTCAGCACAGACATGGAGTAGATGTTTACCAACATTTGCACATAGATGTTGAGAAGAAGACTTTGAGAAGAGCACTGATCTGTGGGGCCAGCCCAGTGGAGTTACTTGCAGGAAAGGGTAACTCGCTGCAGAATTTCAGTCATTTCTACTTGCATCAAGGCAAACAAGATCATCAAGTGCCGTTAACAACAAATGGTAGTTCTACTTCAAGTAGAAATCTGACGAAGGAGCACTGAATTTAGCTGCTCGTCAAGAAATACCAAGTTGTAAAGACAGGAAGTTGACTAAAAGCCTAACTGTTCAGTTCTAAGAGAGATGTAAGCAAATGTTTTCACACTTAACCTAGAAATGTTTTATCCCCATTGAAACAGTGGAAGAACTGTTGAGTAGTATGAGAAATGAAAAATAAGTTCTGTCTACTACAGCCCTCATTAGGCTTGGAAGTCTAAGATTTATGAGCAGCTTTTAGAGAAGTTATATAGTGCTTTGTACCTACATCAAATAGATTTAAGTATCTTTATTATTATTTCAAGAGGTGAAGCTAAATTACACTGGCCACATGACTGCTATATACACAGTTCATAGTGTTTAAAACAGCACTAGGATTTAATACGGCTTACAAAAAAGTTCAGTGGGTTTAAGACAGGAAGATAAACCACTTAAATGGTGAGTCATTTCAAACTTTCAACTCACATCTACAGCTTTGCTGTAAACTTTATTCTCTTCAGCACATCCACTCATAACAAAGTTGTCATGGAATGATTACCTGTCATATTTTACTTTTTTCTTCCTTCAAATGACAAACTGCTGCATGCTGGCCTACAGAAAATGATGCACAGTGGGTCTCATCCTTCCCTATCCAAGTTGAAAGCCATAAGGGCTGTGTTTTCCAGCTTAAAATGCTTTCTCTTAAGACACTTTTACATCTCTTCTTACAATACATATATCCCAAATTTAAAAATGACCTGCTGAATTGCACTGTGTGCTTCATTCTTTCACAGTTCTTGCATGTGAAAATTTACAGTGAATGTTTATATACTAGCTTGTTGCAGAAAGCCAAAAGTCTTCAACAGTCTATTTTACAATTAAATCTTTTAAGGTTGTGGACCAGAAATCACTTTTTATTCTATCAAGAGGTTAAGCTTACCTTCTGCATGTTCTGTGAGTTAAGCAGTGTTATAGCATTACTGTAGGCTTTAAAGAAATGTCAGCATGGAGATGAGAACAGGGAGATTTCAGTAATTCATGCTAAATTTGTTGAAAAGAGTGTGAAAGAGTAAATACAGATCCAGGTTAAAAAAAAAAATTCCTTTCTATTGATTGCAAAAAAAGCCTTTATTCTCTCAACAACTTTGGTTGCATTCTTACTGACTGGTCAGGATGGTATTAAGTACAACAGTATCTCAATTCAGGAAGTTTCAGTGCTCATGCAAAGTTCTTAGTACTGTCAGAAGAGATTGCACATTTTTATGCACAGAAAAAGCTCACGGAGGGTATAGTCCATTCCCTTAATGACATAGTTCTGGGACTGACACCCAAGGCAGTTAATATTTCAACAGGACTTTAGGAGAAAGTGTTTGTAATGGTATCACTCCTTAGTGAAAGGTGGTTTGTGCTTTTGAGTGTGATCTTAAAAGGCACTCTGTTAACAATTTTAGATGACAACTTTATTTAGCAAGAAGAGGCAAGAAGCTGTACTTTAGTCATCTTGCGCTAATCTTCTGCAATTTAATGCATCCATTTCCAGCTAATACAAGTTTGATCACTTGAACAAAGTTACTCTTTCCTATATTTAGTATCTATCCATTTAAGAATATACCCACTGTACCAAATACAGTGTTACAACAAAACACGCAACAGTGAATAATCTCTCTCATCAGGTGCCCAGAACATTTTCATCATTTACAACTTTATTGGTGGGGAATACATCTGTTATGCCATCTCTTACAGTAATTCCCTGTATATTAAGAAGATCCGTCAGACTAGTACTTTCCTTAAACAAGAGCTTCATGTCACCAGATCCACCACAGTCAAAATGTTAACAGTAATTATATATACAAAGAGACAACTAAAGTGCAGAGGCTGTGGGACATATACTTTATGTTACTGCAGAAAGAGATTACTGAAAGATTTCTTCTGCATGAAGATGAATAAAATATATTCATTAAGCTTCAGATGCTGCCCACTGCATTGCTTTTAAATAAAAATGCTTATTTTCTATCAGACACAGCCAAGTAGTAAGCAAACTTAAAACACATTCCTTTAATATATCAAAATGTTTCCAAGGCAGTATTATTAAAATTAAACCACAGTTCCCAGTAACATCAAGCTTCATAAAGAGGTGTTAGGGAAATTTTATCCAGTGAACAGTTTAAGTGCTCTTCTTTTCTTCACCCAGTAAGTTCACTGTTGCTTTCTTGGCTGCAGGAAAATAAAAGCAAGTTTAATCTTAGACTTACTGACTAAGTGGCTTATTCAGTGTTAGTGAGCTGCATAAAATAATTTTCATTTTAGTCACAAAAGAAACACCACAAAAGAAGATCATAGCTTTTGTATACACATACACACATAGTAATAAAACTGATCATCTAAAGATTTTAAAAAAATGAACCATAAGCAAGGAGCAGCACAATAAACAGCACAGACTGACTTACAACTATTGTATCAATAAAAGAGCTGCTCACAGGAGGACATAGAGATTTGCAGCAAGAAATATGCTACCAAGCTGATGAAATAGGGCTGGAATAAGGCTAGTGTGTGTGTTTGTGTGCACACACATTCGTGTGCATGATTTCTTAAAAAATACATATATGTGGAAATCTTTATATGTAAAAACAGGAAAAAGAATAAGTGGTGGAATGAGAACAGAAAAAAACCCATGTGCAACATGGAAGAACATTACTAAGATACCTGTCCAACAGTAACAATTCAGGAAGGGTCATGCAGCAAAATCTCCAAGCATAGTTGAGAAACATTCAATAAAAACCTGAAGTCATTTCTTTAAAAGTGGGCTCAGAATCCTTTGATCTCCAGAGGAAGGAAAAATACAAACACTTACCAGATGGGAAAACTTCATTTTGCATGTTGCTGTTTATTGGAGTTAAAGGATTTGCTTTACTACACAACTGGTAGCCCTTCTATACTACCAGGTATTTGAGACCGTATTTTAGGAGATACAAGAATACACTGAAACAATAACTATTCATGGAAGGTATCTTGTAAGGATGTGTGGACCTGCCTCTACAGAGAATGTTCATAGTGGTATGTACGGTGGGAAGACACACAAACTAATTTCTTCCACTCATAGCTTGTACTCATTCTCACATAACTGCACTCCTAGAGAGTAAGATCCACTGCAGTCCTCTTTTCCTGGCATCTGCATCCAAATTTAACATCTCCATTATAATTTACATAGTCTTCTTACAATTTTTTTCTCTGCAAATGATGACTATTGATTGTATTATTAGAATTGCCCAGCAAAATTCCTCCTACTTGATGGACTACTGAACAGTCTTTTCCTCACCTTCTTTAGTGATGGTATCTGCAGTCTCTGCAGCCTTGTCTTTCAGGTCTTTAACAACACTGTCGAGCTGGGCTTGATGCTTCAGGAAGAAAGGCCGGATAATTCTATCATAGAGAAACTCTGCCCCATTAGAAGGACTTGGAGCCATGCACCACAACAGGAATCCACACTACAAGGAACAAGAACATCTGCCTAAGTAGAAGAAATGAGCAGGAGACAAGGTGTAGCGTGCTTTCCTAACTCTGCCAGACTTAAGCATATTTAAAACAGTACATCATCCCCTTCGTTTTGTATGGTCACAGTCCAGTAAATATGCATATCAATATAGTTACATACAGTGAATCTTTATAATGGAATAATTTCATGGATACTGACATGATAAAGGAGAAGGGCTTTAGCAGGAAAGCTAATCTGGTAACAGGTTTATCAAGACTGCATGTGCTGTTGTTTTTTTTCTTTCAAAGGTAGAAGTATGAAACCTGATTAGACAAAACATTAGTCCCTCTGGCTACTTCTAAACTATGTGGCACAGGCTGGACTGAAGGTCTAGGTTCCTAAATCACTTATATCCAGCCAAAACATATCCCTGTCCTCTCTGCTTCCCTGCTTTTAAAGTGCAGCAAGGAAAGAATAGGATTGTGGGCATCCCAGAGCTGAAGTGACAAAGAGAAAAGGTATATCCAAGCTACACATAATGCACAGATAAGGGCAATGCTTTTGAATTCTACAGTTTAGGTATAGCTTTAATAGCACAATCTGCTCTCTGGTAAAAAAAGACCAAACACCAGTGTGTGGGGTAACATTTCTGCATCTTACAAAGGGGATTGGAAAGACAGCTATTACATGCATTATGAGTATCTGTCTTAAGTACTGAAACACCTTTATTTGGCTTCAGTTGCACTGTCATACACAATACAGAGATAGCTATGTGAAACAAGATTAAACATTTAAGCAACAGGAAGTGTATAACTCTGTTGCTTGAGCTCTGAAAGTATCTATAAAAAGATTTTAGAGGATAAAACTATTAGAAAATTAAGCAAATTTTCTCAGCAACTGTACAGTTCTTTCCAGACGTGAATAGTTCAGTATTATTCTGTGTCAAAAGCCTCTCCAGAAAATAGAACAGCTTTTGACAGACCACCTTTTCTTAAAACACGAAAACAAACCCACCCCAGCCTTAGCCAAAATGTGCTTTGTTTCAATGTTAGACATGATTCAGTGTTTGAGGATTTCCAACCATTTTGGGGAGGAGAGGGAGAAAATACAGTAACAACAAAAAAACTCAACTCTTCCTCCTGAAAAAATAACCTCACCACACAATTAGCTAGGTTAGGCACCAAAAATCAAACTAAGAATTTAAACTACAATAAAACTATAAGCAACTTTAAAGTCTGCATTTAAGTACAGTAGCACTTATTTAAATGTAGCACTTATTTAAACAGCTTAGATTTCAGAAGTTTTCCAGTTTTCACGCAGTGTCTACAGCAGCCAAAGGGATGTTTCAATGCACGTGCTAGCTTCTGTAACTTATTTTAAAAATATAAGCAGTCTTATTTATTTACGAGGTTTCCAGTACAGCGCATAGCGCAAAAGCATTTCCTAGAAACTAGTTTGATCAGACCATCCTTTCAGATTTCCACTGTACCTAGCCAGACATTTCTGTCTCCTCTCCTTCCCCTCATACTTTTGCTTCCCCACTGTAAAACTGCAAAGACAGAACCACATCTGGGTATTTGTTTTGGTGTTACATTAGAAACTCCTAAATAACAATTTGAACATTACAAGGTGATTGAAGTCAAGAGAGGTTATTTTAAAAGAAAGGGTCTGAGTTTAACAAAAAGGAAAAAAGATAACAAAACCCCTTTTCAGTTATGAAAACCACGTAGTCTTCTTCAGGCAAGTCTTCCAAATACTTCGGAATATCTCCTCCCTCTATTCTTCCTCAGATAAGGGCTATTGAGATTGAATGTTCTGTACATTCTGCTCTTCATACCTCTAAATTTTGGCTTTGTCTTCACTGCAGGGCACAACACAGTAAAACTGGTCCCCCTGACACACATCAGTTGAAGAAAACAGCTACTGGTTTTGGAGGAGATTGCTACTCCTTTTGCCTTTAAGGCCACTTGTCATTCCCCTTTCCCTAGAAGGAATGAGTTACAATATATTTGGAGCTGGAGAGGTGTCTTGAGAGGCTGTCTCTGAAAAGGATCACTGATTCCTGGGGATAACAACTGTCTTCTATAGAAGATTTTGCCAAACCACTTTACCATCCTTTTAGGTAAGCTTTAAGCTTTCTTCTTTAAACTATTTGATCATGGTGTCAGAACAGAATGAGTTAAAGACAAGACAAAGAAACGTTTTTCAAAGTAAAGTGTTCACCAGTGAGAATGCCTACCAGGAACATTTCAATGAATTAAATTGAACATGCAATAAAATCTGGCACCAGTAAGTGGGAACTGATGCAATATCATTAAGCCGGGTCAGAGAAGATAAAGGCAAAAAGTGATGGAATATCAATTTTCAAAAGTTTCTATTATTTGGAACTTAATCTAACAGAAAGAATAAACGGTACTATCTTACGTTGTTACCTTTCATTAAAAGCTGAGAAGTATATTCATTTTATTTCCTGTTAAAGAATACCTGGCCAATTACTGATAGTTATTTTACCTGTCCCAATACACAAAAATGTTACTTAGTTTGTTTCAGTAACTTTGTTTCAGGAAATCCCTCACCTGTTAAGTCCGAGCTCCTCTGAAACCAAAAGAAATTGAAATTTCCCTTTTCTTGCCTAAGAACAAAATTCGTAATTTTGATTTTACAGCTTTGTCCCAGTCTAGTCAAGAAAAAAAATCCAATCTTTTACAGTTACAGATTTGTTCTCAAATACCTATTACTTTTCAAGTGTACTGAAACAGATGTTTATACACATTTTCTAGAGGACACATACCAAAGTTGCAAATCTGTCTTTCCAAAGCTTGAGAATGTCAGACTGCTAACTTAGTTTATTTTTCCCTTGTCTCTCATGGAACTGAACTAACATAGACTATTAAAAATAAAGTAGTTTGTAGAAAGGTCCAGAAAGCTCAGAGTAATAAAATTGTTAACTGGAAAAGAAACCCCAAACAACCCACTATATTTTTTGTGAACCTCCAGACCAGCCAGAGGAGGGAATGCGATACATGCAATAGAGTGACTTCCTTAGGCAGACACCCGACCTGGGTCTAACCCACTAGGACCTGGTGCTAGCAGCTGTTCTTGTCCTGGCAGCATGAGACCGAATACGGCTGGGTTTGCCACTACAGCAGAGGAAGGGACTGCAGCTGAGAAACACAGCAAGCATGCCCGTGGCCAATTCCAAGCCTCTACGGACAGAAGACTATCAAAACCCAAGACACACTTCATATGACCACAAATATGAACACACTCCTAATAGACAACTGCATTCATTAAAGCAAGGTGTTAATTTTAATGGAAGTGAAGTACTCTTCAGTCGAAATCAGTAATTAATTGCATGGTGTGCATGGGTGAGAGGAGGGGATCTCTGTCTTGAAGCAGAGTCAGCCAGCCACATTTGGCATGTTGCTACACTCACAGTGACAGCTTCTCCTGCTTCATTTGGCTGAGTGTCCCCTAGCAGCAGTTTGCATAATGCACCCAGTGTGACGTGTCTGCTAGGAATTCTGTTCAGAAATAGTATTCTATTATTTCAAGACAGAACTGTTAGTAGTCAGGAGTCTCCTCTCCTTCCCACTACCAAGAATACTGCTAGGATGACAACTGGTTACAGTATTTTAATACCTGAATGCCAAAGAAGTCTTTAAATAATTAACAGAAGTATTGAGAAACAGATCACATACACATGAAATCATGAGTTGCACGCATGGCATGTGCTTCAGATCAAAAAAGCAGATAAACAAAAAGTAGGCATTACAGAAAACCCCACAAAACCCAAGAAATCTCAAAACAGTTTTCAACTAGAGAACAAAAGTATATGCAAATATCATAACATATTCATAAAAGTTCTTGAACATGCCTTTCTCGCACCTATAAAAACTCCCAGTGTGCTGAAAGCCTTGAGCTGACAGAGCCTAGGCTCTGGACTTAAGGGAATATGGGAACAGCTATGATCAATGTCTCAACCCTGCACATCAAAGTATATGGAAATATTGAGCAGCTAAAACTCACTTTGGAGCGGAAGCTACGAGCTGTATCAAATAAATGTGAATATGCGAATTTAGCATATTTGGAGAACAAAAGCGAGCTTGAAATTTGCATGAATGACATATCTGGGCTTCTATTTTGTAACGTCATAAAAGAGACATAGAGACATCACAAACTACACTACAAGAGGTTTTAGTTGTGGATGGACTGAAAGTTGAAAGCTGCCTGCTTCCTCCTTTTCCCCACATGGAGTAACTTGCATCCTTCCACCCAGCCAGCAATGCCTTCTGATTTTCAGCCAACACTTTCTGTCTGCCTTTGTACCACAAAAGTAAAACCTCTCTTACTACCCACTACTGAGAGTAAATACTTGACTTCTGTGTGCCTTTGGCAGCTATAGTAGAAAGCTGTGCATTGACTGAAATTGCTTCCTTGTGTTTGCTTTTGCTGAATTGAGAAAAATACCTTTCTGTTGAAGTTACCACTACGAGTCGCACTTCTGATGCAGTATTATCAGAGCCAACTGTGGTTGGTCTTTATTTGCTAGGTCAACCTGAATTTCAACTGCATGCTCTTCAGAAAGAATGCTGTGCTGCCATGAAGAAATCACTGCTGCATCTTTTACCACCAAGAAGTTAGAAACGAAGCTCTGAAAACGCACTGTATGAATTCAGAACCATGAGTGTATATTACTGCAGACAACAAGTAAAGTCACAATCCTGCTAAACTGTAAGGTGAAGTTGGGGATGTGAAATAACTGCGTAAGTGGTTAAGAACAGATTCTTCCAGTGCCATAAGCAATCCTTCTGGATCTTATTCAGACCAGATGAACTTGTGCTTTGATCACTATTTGGCTTGGTCTTAATATATTAAAAACAGTGAAACTTTCACATATATGTTACCCATGCTAAACTTGAAAAATTAGCAGATTCTTCTTAAAAACTCTGCAAAACCATTAAGCTTGAAATAGAAAACATTTTCATTTTTGATTAAGGGAAAAAAATAAAGGGGGGTGAGAGAGAAAGAATTTTGTGCAAGAGGCCAGGATATTTTTAGTTTGAAGCAGTAGCTTAAATATGTGCTTTTTCTTAGGGAGCTAGGGAAATAAATGTCCAAATAGTTGCACAGTTGATGCCTGTTAAAGATTCAAAAGGAACAATGCAGAAGTGTAACCGAGCTATCCAAGTCAATTTTTGTCTTTAAAATAGGGCATTTCCTGGAAAAAGCATTTGGCAACATCAGATCTTACTGTCAAAGTTTTAAATGACCGTACCACAATAGCTGGCACAAGCACATCCTTTCAAGAACTTTGGTGGGGCTGAACCAGGCCAGCAAACCAAAAGAGAAGGAATAGAACAGCCCATTGAAACAGAAAATAGGTAACAGTTCTTTAAACTAAACAACTGACTTTCCAGCAAACTAGAATGTCTTCTACCCAAGAGAATACATGGTAATTGGCTATCTCCTACAATAATTTAACATATTAAAGTTGATTAACAATACACATAACACCTTTGTTGACAAACAAAACTTGGAGCATTTTAAGCAAATCATTGTTGGTAGAAAAACCACACTAAGAAATGCGCATTGATAACACAAGCTCCTCTGATACCTGTCATTTCCTTTCAGGAAAGCAGGCTTAATTAAAAATGAAGTCTGTATGATTCAAACTATTCTTATGTTGCAAGTTTCTTCTTTGGTCCCAATAGCATGGACATTAATACTTCTTTTTGCTGGCTTTGTGATTTTGCTCTCCATTTTCACTAAGGTGCTTAAAGCAAAATTACAGCCACTCTGTAGAGTTTACCATGTACTGTCATTTCACCCAAATTTACCTGAACACCAAGACAAAGAACTGTCTTTCCAAAGTATAGCTTTCCCTGCCACCCATCCCAACTTTCCCTCTTGCCTCCCCAAACCATCAGCCATAAACAGATCACTTTCATAGTGCTAAATTACAGGTAACCAGCATCTAAAAATAAGGTGTAACCCAGGAATGATTCCAAGGGAATCTGTTGTCATCTATCCATTCTTGAAGACATTAAATCAGTTATACCAAAGGTCTCATTTTAGGAGAGGGGTCACATGACCTAACATACCTTTAGCATGTAGTAGAAAGGGAACCAGGACAGAAAGATATCAGAGAAGAATTCCACTATGCTGAAAACACCATACACAACCCAGTAAGTCAGCCACTGTGTGTCATCGTCTTTGTTGGGACTTTCAATGGCCTTGATTCTGCAAAGAAAACAAAAAAAGTGAGCATATCAGTAGCATCAGTTTCCTTGATAAAGGTGAAGTTTTTCTGACTAAGACTTGTTGTTATATGTGAATCCTCATAATTTAATTACTCTATATACTCTACAGACAAGAAACAAGTAGTATCTATCATACGGACAATGTGTCCAAGATCTTTGAACAGTAAAGCTTTTCCCTACATGTCAGACTTCAGAAAGAAAAGGTACTCAAGCTATTTCTAGCTCTGTGATTACAAAAAAACAAACAAAAAATGTGAGGATCCTGGCCTTGTTCATGAGATAGATCATGGGACAGGGAAGAAAGGGGATAATCTTTGGCCAGTTCCAGTTCTGGATGCATTGCGGTAATCCTGACCAGAAGACTATTGTACATCAAAGCATTAGTGATCCACATAACAGTAAACCTGAGTGAGCCCAGGCCTGTGCTGCACATACCACTTGGCTTTCAGGGCTGTGCTGTGCTGCAAATTCCCTTGTCATGGGATAAACTCAGCACGCTCACCGAAACAGAGGATCCCACAGGCAGCTCTCACTGGGTACCAGTTATTACCACCACCTGCCTAGCCTTGCCTGCATCTAACAGTGAACATCCTCCTGCTTTGACAGTAAGAATGATGAATAGTTGTCTTGAAAGAAAGATCCTACAATAGCTTAAATTATCAAAATGGGGTAACCTTGTCTACAGATGAGGTCTGCCCAATGTTCTGTGTGTGGATCGTAGGCCCTTTCAGTACTGCACAACTTGGGGTTCCCAGCATCTACAGGGATGTAAGATCATTTATACCATTCTCTATTTATAGTGTTAGCACTAATAAATAGCATTTCAAATGAAGCTTTAAAGAATCTGAATGCCTTTCTTACTGGGATAACTGACCAGCACTTCCTGGTACAAACAGCATCTAGATAAAAATTTTAAATCTAGTTCAGGATTTAAGTGAATCTCAAATATCTTTACTCATAATGTACATGCACTAGATTCCTCTTTGAAAAGGTAAACTGTAAGATTCGCTCTACTAACAAGCACTTGGTCTACAGAAGCAGAGAAGATCCAGTACCCCCGGCCCCGTACAGTGAGGATTATGCATCTGCATCACCAATTGTTCTGCTCTGTAGATCCATTCCTACAGGATTTGCAAATCCTGATGTAGACTAAGGTATTAAGAACAGAATGGAGCAACCTCTAGTAAAGTCTTGGGCTTCCTGCATAATGACTAACTGGAGTTTTGTTCTTCAACTGCCAGGAGAATGAAGTTTTCTGAAACAACCTCACAGAGCATGGCATTGAGTAGGTATATCACATCCCCTATCACGCACCAGCTTCTGGGAAAATTGAATAATACAGTGGACTGCTGAAAACTACATGGAGAGCAATGGGGGTGGGACTTTCAAACACTGGGATACACATTTGGCAAAAGCCACCTGCTTGGTTAATACTAGAGGATCTGCCAATCAGGCTGGTCCCGCTCAACCAAGACTTCCACATACTGTAGGAGATAAAGTCCCTGTAGTGCACATGAAGAGTATGTTAGAGAAGAGAGTCTGGGTTAGTCCTGCCTCAAACAGAGACAAACCCATCCAAGGGATTGCTTTTGCTCAAGGACCTGGGTGCACTT
>JANZLQ010000079.1:22398225-22448879 GCA_026212715.1 Elanus axillaris | reverse complement strand
AAAGCTCATGTGGGGCTAGGTTCTGCAGTAGAAAAGCTCATGTGGGGCTAGGTTCTGCAGTAGAAAAGCTCATGTGGGGCTAGGTTCTGCAGTAGAAAAGCTCATGTGGATTCTTCTATGTGTGTATATTCAGAATTCCTGATTTTGTTCCTCATTCTGCAAAGTATACAGTTTTAACAATTAAAACTATAAATTACAACACATGTTCTATCCTTTACCCATGTTTTTTTATTAAAAAACTGAAACTTGCTCTGCAAACTAAATCCCCTTTCTGATAATTTTTGAACTAGTATTGGTGGCCTAGTTTTGATGCCATTTTAAATAGCAAGAATAGTAGTCACTTTGAAAGTTAGTTAAAGCCTCTACCTTTATTTATGGCACTTAGTTTGCAGTGGTTTGATTTGTTTTTTGAAACTCTTATTCACAATTTAGTTGCTGGATAACACCTTTCATATTTTAGGTGCCATATCTTGCAATGAGTATGTGCTGTACCATCTCTTACTCTGCAGTTGCAGTCAGAAGAATGACCCTGCTGTTAATTAACCTTTTTGTGAAAAACCCTGTTGTGGTCTGTTCAAGTCTTCCATTGCAATTTTTTTAATTGAGGGGAATAATTGTGGTTGATATACATTTGTAACATTCTCTAAGGCTACAGTAGTGGGTGTTTTGATTTTTTTCTTGCTTTTCTAGAATATTGAGTGGTTTTCCATCAAGAAATTACCTTGCCACAGAAATGACATGACCCCGAAGTCCAAGCTGGGTTTGGCACCTAACAAATTTTTTATGGCAATTCCCTTCATCAGGTATGTCTGAGATGAGGCAAATGCTGGGCCAGTGCCTTTCAGACAATTTTTATTTCCTTTAGATTTGTTTTAGTAAGTAGATCTTGTTGGACTTTTCCTTGCTCACAGGCCATTGAGGGAATGGATTTCCCGAAAGAGTGGAGATTCTTCAGATAGTGATAATGGATTTTCATGTGCATTGAACATACCTTGTAAGCCCAACTGGGAAAAAGCTAGGTAAGAAGCAGGTCAGTTTAACACCTCTATATCCTTTCTATAAAACATTGGTCATAAAAAGGTGCCTGTCCTTCCTCTTGCTCTGAGTAT
The DNA here is from genome assembly GCA_026212715.1 of Elanus axillaris. Classification (NCBI taxonomy): domain Eukaryota; kingdom Metazoa; phylum Chordata; class Aves; order Accipitriformes; family Accipitridae; genus Elanus; species Elanus axillaris. The sequence goes on along the minus strand of JANZLQ010000079.1, from coordinate 22,447,770 downwards.
TCATGTTCCAGTAATAGAATAGGTTAAAAAAAATAAAGTTGTGCATGTATCTCATAGGACTGTAAATAGGATGAGAAGTTAGTGTCATGATGCACCTTTTTTGGTAACTTCTGACATGTCAGAACTGAATTTTTTGAGTCCTGTCTATGGGAATCCAAAAAACAGAAGCTAAAACTAGGTAACTTTCAGTGCTTCAAGTTTAATGCTTTTGCCACTTCATTGAGGAAAAACAGGACTCTCTAAAGTAGGACTGTAAGGTACTATGAGAAGTAGCTAGCTACATAAAACTTGGGGGGGTTTATAGGGGAACAAGTGCTGCTGGCTTTTGATTCAGCTGAGTTAAAAGCAGCAGAGCAAACTTTAAAACCTGTAGTCCCAAAGGGAAGGACATGCTCTAGTAATTTGAGTCAGGTCAGCACCAACTTTGAGAACAACAGGAGAAATGCTAATGTGGACCTACCTTGCTGTCTATGCAGAGCATAGGTTTCCTACCAGCAGTCAAAACAAAGTTGGGTGAATGCAGTGAGCATTATTAGTTTCCACACTAGGTTACTTAAGCTTGTCTTCTAGCTTTTTTCTCAAAAAAAGCAGAAAATCCTTTAGTATTTCTCTTCTGCTATCAGGAGGTTTGAAGTTGTGTTGTAAACTTTGTTTTCCTGTACTAGATCCAGCCTTCGCTGTAGTCAGCACATGTTTACAGATGGCTTTTCAGGAGAGCAGTGTGTGAAGCCAAAACAGCCACAGAAGCCATATAATCATCCTGAGATGTATGAAGTTTTGAAAATAAAGGTATGTTGTTTTTTAGGCAAACATATGCATCTGAGCTATTTAACATATGCCTTTGTTTATGAGCATTCCTCTCTGAAATGAAAATAATGGATTTTATCACCATAGCATGCAAAAATAAAAATGTGGGGGGAAAAAAAAATCTTGGGGATTCTCAGATTTAATTGGCATTACAGGTAGTGGGTATCAGGTGGTAGTTATTTCAGGTATAGACAGTAATTAGTACTTACCATTTTGGTGTCCTCTGTGTACCATTTTGAAATATTTTGGGTACCATTAGTATATATGCATCAGTGTATGGGAACTCACTGAACTGAACTTTTTTGTGATACAGTGTCTGTGATAGCACAAGAGGGACTGAGTAGCAGCTGATGACTCTGTAACTTGAGAATATGTTTGGTTATTTTCAGTGTGCTTCAGTTTGTCTACAGAAGATAATGTTCATTTGTTCTGAGGTTATTTGGATGTTATTTTAACTAATAAGTAGGGAGGGTCAGTGCAGTGATGTTCAATGCTGCCATTTAAACTTTTCTCTTTACTACATTTTGGACTTAATGGCAGGGTCAGACCTTGAGGAGCAATGGCAGAAAGCAGTGTCAAGACACTTTTAGCCAAAAGAGGCGAACAAATGGAGTCCACAATCAACCAGTTAAGCAAAACTATACCTTGGTAAGAAACATGCTGTGATTAACAGGTTCCAGTAATGCTTAACAAATGTCCAGTCCAATGTCCTGCTGAAACAAAACAGAATGCATATCTAACAGAAGTATATTTGATCAGAATATTTGGTATGTATTTGTAGAAATAGGACATTTCTTACCTTGTATGCATATACATCTATAGACAAGCGTACTAAACTTCAAAGTTTGCATTTTGGAAGGAAGTCTTATTTTAGTAGTTGAAAATGTCAGGTGTTTCAGTTGACAATCCTGCAGCTTTCCAGGTTCCTGTCAGGTAATAGCCTACCGTAGTATGTCATAATATAAGTCAGTGTAGTACATGTCTTAATCGCGTATGATACATTATTGTAAGCATGGAGTTCTGTTATGCAGCAATTAGGTACAAAGTGGTAATGCATATGCTTATTATTTCCCTTCTCTCTAACAAAAATACTGAGATGCAGACTTGACTTGAACACCAGAATCTCATATGACTTTTTTAATCATATAGTAGAACTACAGCAGTCTGTAAATTCCAGTATGGTATTTTTGGTTTGCTACCTTTTTTTTACTTGCAGTAACTGGTTGTCTTTGTCCCCACCGTTCTGCTGGCTGGGAGAAGGCTGAGATACCTATCTTTTTTTTAAGATAATGCCTTTTTTGATTCCTGTCCTCCCCGCCTCCCCCATTCTTTACTGCTCTCTAATTCTACTTTATTGGTTCTTGTGCAGCAGTGAGCCCCAGTGAGCCTCCATGCAGCTCAGCTGGCTTGTCCAGGCTTCAGTTTTTCTTGTTTACTGGCTCTAAGCTAGATTTTTTCCATTCTGGCTTGTGCTTATTACCCCTCTCTGTTTTTCATGTGAAAGTGCAGAAGCTATTTACTCCTGTAAATTCCTCACTATAACAAGAAATGGTTAGTTGCATTTGGATCTGAGAGTAGAAAAATGAAAAGTTGAAGAATTGACTGCCCAGAAATTTGACTGTATAGAAAAAACTGTAATGGGAATCTGTAGGATCTTGATGGAAAAAAGTGAAACTGTTAATACTCCACAGTTACTTTGTAGGCTTTTTAAAGACTTCATGAAATACTTGTCTGGTATTTCATCTGCATTTTCATGACTGTCAGTCTTTTGAAGTTTAAATATTTCATGTCCCAGCAATAATCTTCTAATACAGTTTGGAGGCCAGGGAACTCTTAATTCTCTCAGAGTGCAAAAGGCCATACTTTTAGCTAAATTTATACTTAGAGCAGCATACCTGGGGCTAAAACTTAACTCTTCCTTGGAGAGTTCTGAGTTTGTGTCTCTAATGCATGCTAATTTAATGGGCAGTAGCAGTGTGTTTGCAAATACATTCCCCTTGCCTTTTGGGTCAAGCCAGTTGAAGAATGGGCTTATGCATGTTCAACTTTGATTCCACACCATCATACGCGAGACCTTTCCAGCTTAAAACATTTAGAAAGTATTCAAAATTTTTCCCTAAAAGCCTGCATTTTAAAAATGGTTTGACTGTTAAAAGGTTGCATGCTTCTGAAAGACTTCTGGACTTGAAGCATGCTTACTAGATAAAGTAACATGACAGAATTCATGCTGAATTAGAAGTAAAATAATTCACACATCAGGAAGTGTGTCAAAGCAAATACAACCAGCATGCATTTTAGCTGATGCTTAAGCTGTGCCCCTAAGAAATAGAAGCCATTTTTTAATGAATTGTGTAATGTATGGTCATTCTCTTTAACAGAAATGTGAAAAAAGGCTTCATCCAAGAAGACTTCAAGATAACTTTGAAACAGGCAAGTACAGTCTGAGTTTCATCCATTGTCATGCATTACAGGCTGAAGGCACCCGAATAATGGTGGTTGAGGGTCTTTCCTTGTATGCTAACCTACCAAATGTTACAAAGCTGTATGTTCTAAGGCAGTCTGAGGGGTTTGGGGTTGGGTTTTTTTGGGTTAGCTTCCTGTGCTGCTTCATGTGGTTTTGTAGGTGTTGTTAATTAAGACTGTTAGATTATACCAGGTGGCTGAGTAAAAAGTAACTGAAAGCTGGTTTAGGAAAAGAGCATCTGAGTCAACACAATGCTGGTGACTGAGCGTTGGTTCAAGGCTTTCTGTCCAGGTAGTAATAAGCTGCAGTTGATACTGGACTAGTCTGGAGTGTGCACAAAGTTCTTTACTTACTGCTCAAAATCAGCTGTATTTTCCTTTTTATTAAGAAATGACTTGCAAAACAGCACCTGTGGGTAAAACTGGCTATTGAAAGTGTCTTTGGAATGCTGTGACTTTTGTTTTAGCCACTAGGTGACTTCTAAATATGGCTGTTTGAGTTACCTTCTTCTGTTTATGACCAGACATACACATTTTGTCATAAATATTACTTGAATATACATTTGAGGTATGGCTTTTTATTGATACTCTTATTGACAACCATCTGTTTAACATTTTTATGCTTTCTTCTCTTTAAGCAGATGCAGCATATGACATGTATTGCTTCAGTGAAGACCCACTGCCAGAACATGTAGAGGAACATTCTGTGGCATGGAATGGCCATTACAAATTTGCTTTCTCATCAAGAGCTTTCTTGAGTTTCAAGTTTGACTATGATGCCATAATGAAAAGTTTTGACCTCTGACAGCAAACTTAATAGGAACAAAAATCAGACTTGCCTGTTGCAACTGAGGGGGTTTCTTATCCAGCCTTACTCTTTCTCAGGAGTTTTTTTTGTTTTTTTTTTTTTTGTTTCTAAATGCAATGCAGGGACTGACTGGTGGTTTGGAAGGGTTTGTTCTTTTTGCAGTATGGCAGTGGCACAGTCAAGTGTTGCACTTTAAATGCAGTACAGCCTTTTTCCACAAAAGTACCTTTCCAGTGTTCAGTTCACTTGTTCCTAGCTGTGCATTAGAGGGCATTCTTTTTCCTTTGTTTTTTTATTAACTTGCTGTGTGTTTTGTAGAATGTCATTGACTTTTTTTTAACTGTTGGGAGTATACCTGCTTGCTAAACTTCAACTACTCTGATGTAAATTATTGGAGTTGTTAGTCATTATTGCATAGTACGTTGCAATATTACAGCAGTGGCAATGAAACTGATACTCGGAGGACTCCTCTGTCCTAGTGATTTTGAAACCAAGTTGCACATTTTAAACCTAGCCTCAGCCTGTCATCCTTTGTGTGTCCTGGTTGCTTCCCCAAAATACCTTCCCTCCTTCACACTGATAGTTTCTGTTGGCTGGTGATCAGTAATACTTGGAGTCAAATCCATAGCATGTTGACTTCCTGTACCCACTCTGCCTCCATATTCAGTAAGGGTACACAAACTGGGAAAACTTAGCCATTCAAAGTGTCTAGCTTCAACTCTTATGCAGTGTCCCCAGCTGCATAAGACGTTGCAAAGTTTCTTGTGTTAGTGCAGTTGCAGCTGCTTTCAAAAAGGAAAAGCTTAAACTTGTCTGTGAGAGGTTACTCTTGTAGAATTTATACTGAATGTAAATAGGTCTCTAGATCTTGCTGAGGAGGAGGGCAGGTGCATGGATAGTAGAGTCATTGTGTGACACTAAACAGCTTAATCAGGCTTGCAATAACTATTCTAGGGGTGTCCAGTATTGTATTCTGTGCTGTTGTCCTCAAATCTCTTGTGTAGTGTATGCTCTGTATATATCCAGTAGTATTGAATTGCACTTGCAGTTAGCATTTAAATGATGTAGCCTCAGTTGTTTTCAGCTACAATGCGTTCTTAGGAAAAATATCAAAAATTTGGGGGGGGCAGGGGGGAAAAGAGTAAGAGTTGAGGTGACGAACTGTTAAATGACCTTCATGTTTCACATTAAGAGTTTTGAACACGTGCTTTGCAGTTAAGAGAAATGCACTGAAATAATTTACCACAGCAGCTTCTGTAGCAAGCATGTTGTCCCAGATTTAAAAATTGACTTTTCTCTAAAATAAGGGTAACTGGTAACTTCATAGGTTGAATGAACTATGCCCTTGTCTCATCGCAGTGTATGCTCATGCACTGGGTCTTTATGCAACTCGTGTCATCCAAAACCAAAATCCTGGTCTTCCTTCAACCACCCTACTTCATCTACCCTACCTGATCTGGTACTTAGTGCTTTTCCTCAGAAATAGCTTTAGAACCATCTCCTGGTTTATTTACCTGTCTGGTATCAGGTGATTTGGGACTATCATGCTGTAATAGTCTAGATGATAGGAATGCTGGACTTATTAGTCAACAGGAGAAACAGACTGCAACATTTCCTCCTTCTGGAGGGCAAGAGTCCTGAGGGCCTTGTCTTTCAAGACCAAATTGTGAAATAGCTCCATCTAGCTTTGTCTGACTTTGTTTAAAAAAAAAAAGGTATCCAAAGGCTGTTCAAAACAGTAAAAGATGAAGAACAGCAATTGAGAAGGTGGGATAATGCTGGAGGAGGTTAGTTATTCAGCTTCAGGTGAAATCTAATCTTTAGTTACTTGTTTAGTCTAAGTAGTTGATTTCCCAGCAAAAGTGCCTTTACTCATTGTGAGGCAGAAGTTTGTATTCAGATCTTGAGGCTGCTGCTGCCGGTGGGGTTAACAAGACTCTCCTGAGGCATAATTAAATATCAGGCTGTGGAAATCTAAGATGTTTCAAATAAATTACAGTTCCTTTTCATCTAATGCTCTGTGAAATAAGGGGATATTGATTAAACAGTGAACTTGTGGCTTCTGTCAACTGTTTGGGAAATCATATCCCAGACAGAGGAAGTCTTTAGAATGAACCAAGTTTGTCCTATGAATAGGAGGTGCTAGCTACCCTCTATTCACTGGGTCATTTTTTTCTCTTAGTGAAAGGTTGGTTCAGTGTAAGAAATTTTTCTTCATTAAGCAACCCAAAGTGGGGCTTACACATATGTCATAGTAAACCTAGCCTTAATGTGAGTTGCAAATAAATGTGATAAATATGCAATAACTTACTTCTACGTATAAGGGTACTGTTTCTTGTAGTAGCATTGCTTTCTGCTTTCTCAGTAAGGTTTCTAAAACAATGTACGTGTGGTGGCATGTGATCTATCTACCTTATGGGTTCCATTGTGCCCTGCACTGTGAACATTTTGAATCGTTTACTGTTTATGTTATTTCACCATTCTTTTGTAATTAAGTATATTTCTAAGTTTAGAAGTACAGTTTACATGATCTTCTGTAAAACAGTGAAGAAATAACAGGTGAGATACAGAATTTAGTTTTGTGAATTTTTATTTTATGGGAGCTAGACACAGAGAAACAAGTAACTGTTCGCATGTCAAACTCCAGAGCTGATGTTAAGATACTTGAAAAACAAACATTTGTTGAGAATGCTTGCCTGTAAGGGGTTATTCAGATTATGAATGGTCATTCAATGTTACTGACATTTAAGAACTCATGGAATAAATGAAAATTTAACACAGAAGCTACAAATATTTGTGTGCTGGGAATCTAGTACTAGTCTGCAATTTCTAGTACTACCTAAACTCCCTGCTTTAGTGTGAAATTTTTAGCATCTCTCCTTTACAGAATGCTCTGAACTTTGACCTCTGAAGAGTGATCTGCCTAATTGAATGACATATGTCCTGTGCTGAAATGCTATTAACATCAACTCCTTGTACATGCATGGTTTTCAAAGCAGCTGTGTCTTGTGTAGTTTGAAGTCTGGAAATGGTACTGGGAAGAAGAGGGGAAATAGCTTTATTGCACAATCAAAGTTATTTTCTTTAACTCAAAGAAAGTTGTTTAGATAAACCTTGCATAAATAGTTTCTAACAAAACTTTGGGCCTAGTCACTGTTCCAGGCTTCTGTGTTCCAACCTTTCTGATTTAATTTGGTGACTTGAGAACAATATTTACTGGGTTTTTTCTTCACCTACCTGTTATAAACTTAAGTTCATTTTTAAAACAAGGCAGGCTTTGCATCTGGCTATTCCTAACAGACTTGCTCTCAGATTGTAATTTCAGATACAAAATTATTTTTTCCGATTTTTACTTTCTGTAGTAGAGTTGCTTTTGTTGATTTGCAGTTTATAGCAGCACTCATTCTGGTAAGAAATGCAAGAGTCTACATGAAGAATCCAAGCTCTAATATCCTGTGATGCAAGATAGCGCTGCTGTTCCATGGGTGACTGGCTGTCCAGTTGTTGGGTCAGTGGGCTGTTTAATCCTCCGCTACCCATTTTTTGTAAATTCTGAGCAAGAGTTTTTTCCAGAGGTAAAGTCAGGTGCCTTCATCTTTTAAATGACAAGTTATATTCAAAATGTGTTAAAAGCTCAAAATTATTAGGAACTGGTAGAATAGCTTCTTGTTGATTTAAAATCTGTTTATTTACAGAAATTGTCTTGTACTGTAAATGTTAAATAATCTGGTGCTTATACATGACTTCATAATTTCAGATTGTTTCTGTTATTACAGTGTTTCAGCTTTTGAAGCAACCAAAATTATTGAGATATGGTAGATTTCTAGAAACTAACTGAAGGTGCTTTTACAGTAAATTAGGCTTGGAAATGTCACTACTCTTGCATAATAGGTTTTTGTTCTTAACGCATTTATAGCAATAGTGTAGTTCAAGAATGAAAGTAGGCTAAATGCTAGTATTTGCACTGTTCTTAATCCTGTATATAAGCACTGACAGATGCAGTAGGATTTGTGCTGTGTGTGCATTTCACAATAGATTATGAACTTGTAAGGAAGACAACATATGTAGCAAGTACACTGGCCATATTCAAGATCATACAAGAGGAAGCATTCTGGATTAGTAACCATCAGAATTTCACAGGGTACAGAACGCTTAAATTTTAATAGATCCACTATGAAATTTATTGAAAACCCAGAGTATTTGGTCGTTGTTAAGCATTTATATTGTTGATCAGAAGAACTAGCTTCTAGTTTCAATTATGGGTTACAGTTCAGTGCCTTTAAGAAAATGATTACAGCTCATACAGCATTAATCATTTTAAAACAAGGCACTTACAGCTTTTTAAGAATATAGATCCTGCAAACTCAGTTCTCTACAACCCATTTTTCCACTGTGAGGAAAAACTTACTTTGCAAATTTTAAGTGCGTTTAAGCAAAATTACTAAACTAGGGAGATGAACCATCTATATCTGGCTGGTTGGGTATGTATTTTTATGCAGGAAAAGTATGCAAAACTGCATGATTAAGAGCTATCAGCAAATACTTCTTAAGCCTATACTTAAAACAGGATCCTTAAGTAACTTTAGTATGTCTGCATGGCACTGCAGTATATGGAAGCTGTAGTTCATCCCTGGGAAGCAGTTCAGCTGGGTTTGCAAGGCACTTTAACATTAAAAAGCAAAACAGACTCGACAGAAGAAGGTGGGCTCATTAGTTCTGGCATAATGCTAGATTGCTGTAGATGTTCCAGGACCCAGGCTGACTCAGGTATTGCTGCCCAAAGGTAACACTTCTGTGTAGCATTGCATGCCCCTCAGAAAATGGGGAGCTGGTGTTCTATTATATGGCTCATGCATGAAGGGTTATGTCTTCCTCCTGTTTGTTTAAAGCTCAAGAACTTAATCTGTTTTCCTCACTGGTATGCAAGAGGCATATCAGTGCTAATTAAGCAGGAAGTGTGTACAGCTAATAGGGTTAAAACCATGTAGAGTTACAGATTTTATTCAATTTTCATTATGTTACCTTGAAGAAAGTTTGCATTGGTCAACTCTTCAATTTTAGTAAATAAAACCTGTAACTACCTGTAACATCTGCTGTACTGATGTTTGTGATTTTGTTATTCACTGATGCAGAAGCTGAAGCACACCATTTAAGAGGCTATGACTAAATTGACTTTATCTTCTATACTGTAATTTTTCTCTGTAAAATTAAATGACTTGTGTATAAACTTACAGAAGTACTGAAGTATGAATATAAGCATTGCTGATCAGTGTGAAATGTAAAGCCTGTGCTGTGGGTACAGGTTGTTCTCTCACTGTAGAATGTTTAAATGTTGCCTTAAGCCAATCAGCAGCACTGATTATATATAGTTCCAGGAAAAGAAGTATTATTTTTTCAAGTCAATTGTAAAGGTGGACAAGGGGCCCACTGAACACAATGGAAAGCAAAAAAAATTTTTTTTAAATGGTGTTAGATGTACTGGAGAAAGGAAGTATGCAAACTTCAATCAGTGCTCTTGAAGTATTTATGAAATAGCAATTTTTTTTTTGTCCATGTAACTTCTTATTAAAAGAACTGGATGTGTGGAAACAGTTTCATATGTGCCCTTCCATTTCTATAAAGTGCTCGCTGAAGCTGTAGAGGGTTTGTGGCAAGTACTAATGTTCTTGAGCTCAGCTCAAACCTGTGATCAGATCTCCAGTGAGTTCTTAACTTTTTATGTCCCTATTATGGGAACTTGCCTGATAATTGTCACACCATCTCCCTCAGTAACTTACCTTGGAGAAAGTTTGTGGCACCTTTTAAGTAGACGCATTTAACAGTAAGATGGCAAGGTATGGTAAAGCAACCCCCAACGCAAAGAAACAGCATTAGAAATTTATTCAGAATATAAGAACATTTGTAAAATAAGTATTATAAATGTCTCTGTATAAATAAATGCAGTTTTTACAATTCTATATCAAATAAACACAAAATAGCTATTTTACAGCAGCTAGGAAACTAAAAAGCAACACATTTAAAGCTAATTCAGTAATGTGACAAGTTTCTAAAATTACAATGCATGGTACAGTATTAAAGGAGGAGAAAATCCTAGTAAAACCAGTGGAACAATACTGACATTAATGCAAATGTAGTCACATGTGCTTTGCAACAGCTAACAGTACATTCAAGCTGGTGAAGGTTTACATATTTAATTAGGAAAAAAAGTACTTTTTTTCTGAACACACTGTGAAAGACACAAGATTTGTGCACTCTTCTGACTTAGAAAAAAAACCACCTGAAGATTGAGTGAACAACTTAGGTTCTTTGGCAAGAACCACCTCTTTTTCTTGCTTTGCAAATGTACAGTTTCTGCAACAAGTGTTAAGTGAGTTAGGTTGCTGTGACTCAAGGTGATTTGCACACTTGTCTATAGGCTAGTGTACTGGTATTTTGAACAGCTGCTTAAACTGAGGCTGTTTTTTGGTATTTATCCTCAGGGTTGGTGCCATTTTAACAGGTACACAGGTACCGCAGCTAATTGTTAATATTAAACAGTTTTCACAGTAAGAGTAAACCTTTTCCCACTTCCCTATTAGTCTTTTCCAGTATTCCAACAAATGAAGCAGTAGTTGCTTGTTTAGGTAAAATCACTGGTGGTCTGGCAAACTTGCTACTGCTGAGGTTGTATGATACCAGTCTTGATTTTTCATCTACAAGCCCTATGGGAAGAAAGGGGGCATGGCTTACACTTACTGATGATTCGTAATTTATTTTAAAACACTTTTAGAGCACAGTTGGCAGGGAACATATGCAGTAGATGTAGTAAAACAGTGTTCACTTTATGTGGAATCAGCAACTCGTTAGGCCTGAAAAAGGCACTGAGGGACACTGCAGCTTTTTATGCCTTTAAACCCAGGTCCATTTTATGCTTCCTTAATTTGTATCTTTCCTTTGAAGACAGGTTTCAATTCAAGTACTTTAAGCTTTGTTGTATTATGTGTAGCAGCTTCTCTAGCTACCAAGAAATAGAAAAAAATTAACACAAGAGGAAAGCCAGTGCAGCAGTGGTTTCTAGTTGCCCTAAGCAAAAGGTATTTCACATGGACAGTTTGAGATGACCAAGGCAAAGCTGCAGCTGCATTTCTGCCACAGTACACAGTGGCTAATTTTCTTTGTGTTTCTTCAGAAACAAGTGTGACCAGCTCTGAAGCTTATAGCAAAACCCCACAATCCTGTTGGTGAGAAACTTGTTGACCAGAAAAGGGAAACACCATGGACAGATGCTTGGCAAAACCATGAAGACAGTAAGAAATCAATGTGCCTGCTCCCTCAACAGATCAGTTTGCAAAAATTTCCATTTGCATTATAAATTAAGAAGTGCAATTATATTGAGAAAGAGGACTGATCAAAACTAATCCCAGACCATCACTACCTACAACTTAGTTTTGAAACTGGCATTGTTTTCACTTGCTCTTGCAATCAGTCACTTATGATGTTGGCTTTGCAGCTGATGTATCAGACTCCAGAGAAGGAATCACTACCCTAAGAAAGAAGAAAACAGCAGCTACAGTAGTAAGAGATGTCACGAACACCAACTGCTACAGTTTCAGATGTAACCAAGACTTAAACAGGAATGCCATGTTCTGAGCACAAAGTCCCACAACTATTTTGGCTGCCTGGCCTAACCCAAGAGTAGACAAAAACAGTTCAAGTCCTCTAAAAATATTTCCTTAGTACTAGTAATTGGAGGAATAAATGAGAGAAGTTACCCTAACTCTAAATACACTAATAAAACTTGACGTGCAACACAACAGGCAAAGCAAAAAGGGTAAACAACTGAAAACAGAGCCTAAAAACTACAAAGTAGCGGTGTAACACAATAACAGGCTAATGAAGTTAATGGACTGTAATTTGACATGTTAAAATAAACATGGAAGCTGTTTTATGTACTCAGTCAAAAAGAAGCAAATCCTGAATGAAAGGTGCTATGGCAGACTCCTATATTTTGCTCCCTAGAGAAATCAGCTTGATCGCCATGCTTTGCTTAATGTTCATTACCGTAATAGGACAACATTTTCAATTTGTTCAGTTTGATAATACAGTAACATGATGTGACTTAAACAAGAGAATGTTAGCAGTAACAAAAACTAACCTAAGAAGCTGTATGAAGACTTCACCATTCACATTCTGTTTGTGGCTGTATATCCATATACCTACATGTTTATAGTTTTGTGCCTATGTATTCAGTATTAAATAGGTACATTTCTAGTAAGTACCTTTTTTGGTCAAAACAAGTATAAAAAAGAAGACAGTCTACCTCTCGATCACAGAAAGCCGTAATAAGCACTATACACATGACAAAAATGGCCCAGCTTCTTTAAGAAAACCTTGGCTATAATATATTAACAAAAAAAACCCAAACTGTTGCACAAAATAATTGCGAACACCATGCACTGTAAATACCAGGAGGTCTCCTGTAACTTCCTACACAACCTTGGCACAATCTATCTGGCATGGTGAAACTCACAGCCTTTAGTCCTCTTACAAACTGTAAGAAATACACTGTTATCATAGTTTTCAGAGATGCAACTAGGGTTTCTTGTTTTTTTTTTTCCAAATCAGCAGGAGTTCTCCCACCTGATCTGCACTGTGAGTGACAGTTGATAGTTTATTTAACTACAGCAGCAAGTCTTGAGGGTACAATAGAGAGCTGTATGCAGAGGGAGCTCAGGGATGGGGAAAACTCTGAAATTATCATCTCCAAACTGCCCACATTAAAACCTCTTAACATGAATTATTTTGCTATATGACACTGTCACCCATAGGACAAACATAAAATTTAATAGAAGCCGTATGAATATAGACATAATGACAAAGACAACATACATAGTTATAGCATGATAATTCAGGCACTGCCATTTTACATTATGAAACAGTACTTAAGGTTAACACTTACTTATATTATCCCCATGGCACCTCTCTGGGATCCCAGAGAAGGTGCTTAAGTATGTCAGCATTGACAGTCAGAGCTTTTAGTGTTTGAAGCTACCTAAAAGTCAGCCTCCAAAAGAAAGAAATTTGTAATGGCACTAAGCATCTTTGAAAGAGATGCCCTTAAAGTGAAGTTTCATTGGTGTGTGGTCTAGAGTTCTCCTCTTCTAGTAAAGCTATTCTTTGTTTGAGCATCCTTACTTGTGTTTCATGTCTCTCCACCATGGCCATCATTTGCGATTCCAGTTTCTTCAGTTTATTTTGATGCTTCTTCTTTGCTTTTTCATAAGCTGCTACCAAGTTGCTGTTAGAAATACAAGGCAATACAAGGTCATTCAAAAAGGCTTGTTCATAGCAAGTACTAAAAAAATGCACCCCAAACCCCCACCTTAGGGAACTCCAAAATCTGGGTGCTGATCAACTTCCTAAAATGTACTAGTATTTTAAAACTCCTTAGATCCAAACCTTATTAATCCACACCCAGATCAATGCTAATCCCTGTATCTTTTCTGGGGCAAGTACACCCCTTTACCAGTAAACTCGTTACTGAAAATATTTTTAAACACAGTTTGAAGAAAGAGCTAGACAGAGGTTGCTGATGATGACCTTGCAAAGCACTGTTTGTGAGTTGGTACCACAACATTAAAACATGCAATGATTTACAAAAACATGGCATGGCCAGAATCTGCTTACAAAATCCAGCACTGATTTTTGCATTTTCCATTTAAAAAATAATAGTTATATTCAGAGGATAGCATCTTGTGCTAATTTGTCAGCTGCTAACTATCTTCTGTGCCTCCACCCTGACTCAGTAGGAAAGAGATGGTTGCTCTTCCTCACCACAAGGGCTTTCAAGTATAATTTATTAATGAAAACTACATTGTGAGCGATAGGTTCCTTGCAGCATGGGCAGCTACAGTCCCCCATACTTTCAGTCCATCCAAACACAATGCCAGAAAAATCTACATAGAGTGAGCAACAAAATTGAAGTCTTCCTTGTGAAAGCCAGTCGATTAATAAAGAGGCTGGAGTCAAAGAAAAGGGAGCAATTTTAAACAAAATAACATTCATAAATCTGGCTAAGTGGAGGGTTTTGTTTGTTTCAATGCATTTACTAGTAACTCAGTTAAGATTAACCTACTTCCCCCACTCTGTTCTTAGCTGTGTAGTTTTCAGTGTCCTACATGGGAGTTTTACACTTCCCCCGTCTCTAACTATAATCTTAAAGAGTCAATGTGTGTGAACACAAGGATCCAGAAATGTCTCATTACGGTAGGGGGAGGATTACTGGAACATAGAAAAAAAAATCAATGGTGCAGCCATCTGCTGGTAGATCCTTTACCTGTTTGCCCTTTTAAGGTCATTAACAAATTCTGCAGACTGCTGATGTCTGATTTCACTGCTCTTCGTGAGTCTCTCCAAAGCACTCACTAACTCTTGCACTCTAGCTTTCAGTTTCTTCTCCCTGGATCAGGAGAAAAGGAGGTAGAAAACTATTTTCAGAACAGAAATAACACTTCAGCTTGCAAGTGCATGATGGTTGTCCTGTGCTGGGATGACAGGCTGAGAATATTTTCCTTACTACTTACTTGGGTAATACCGGAGGTAGTTCCTACATTAAACTTTTCCACAGATAGATTGATTTTTGTAATATCCAACATTTTAGAATATAGGATGAGGTGCAGCAGACAGAAAACAAAACAAAATTCCCTGGTGGATCATAGTCTTGTATGAATCACACTAAGAAATAATCACAAAAATACATAAATAAAAATTTAAGAATACCTGGCATGTACCACCTACTGTGTCTTCAATGAGACAGCAAAGAAAACTACCAAGGGAAATCAAACATCCTGGTAATCATATAGGAATTTTAATTACAAATAGCATACCAGGATTGCTTTTAAAGATCATTTACTAAACAAATGATCTTTCTACTTAGAAATTACTACAGAATCATAGAATTATTTGGGTTGGAAGGGACCATTAAAGGTCATCTAGTCCAATCCCCCTGTAATGAGCAGGGACATCTCCAACTAGATCAGGTTGCTCTGAACCCCGACCAACCCAACCTTGAATGTTTCCAGGGATGGGGCATCTACCACCTCTCTGGGCAACTTGTTCCAGTGTTTCACAACCCTCAGAGCAATTCTACCAATTTCAATTACTGCCTCAAATTTACCTGAGAAATTTATACTACAGTCTGTATTACAGTAGATCACTGTTTTTTTTAGGAGCCAGCAAGTCCAGCCGATGGGGCAGCAGGAAACAGAAAAAGTTAAGACCAAGAGAGGGGAGTACAGAGAGAAAAGGGCAAGCACAAGAAATACGGAAGAAGAGAGAGCACAGGCATTTTCTGCTATGAGGTACTCTTTTTCTCTCAAATAAGCCACAGTAGTGAGGTTTAAAATGCCAGTTATGAATCAAAAAGTAATTACATGAAGTGTGCCAAAATGGAAGTATGGTACCTTATATTATTTTTACATTACAAATATCTCTTTGAGGGAAAGAAAAAGTGAACAAGGCTGAATTTCTGTGGAAGAGTAAGCATTACAGCTTGGGGTTCAAGCTGGCTTTTAAAAGCATTTCCAGCACAGGTGAGCATGTGGCATGAGGCAAGTCCTTCTTCCCGGGGAGCTCCCTGCTGCAAAGGCAATGGCTGCCCACAGCCCGCTCCTACAGAGACATGGGACCGTCCCACCTCTTGTGCAAGGGTGCTGATGTGGAGACCCAGGAGCCTTTCTCTGTGACCCATCCTCATACCAGAGACAGCCCAAAGAGAAAAACATTAGATTTGAAAACAAAAACAGTGGGATGAGAATGACATAGAGCTGGGCTAATCCAGGACAAAGTTAGATTTTCCAGTGTTGAACCTTACACTTGGGACCTTTGCATGTATGAAGACATTTGTCTGTGCTTTGCTGCCTTAGAACTACTTTGCAGTGATTTGCCTTTCCCTCCTGCAGTGCTGCTGAGTAGATTGGATTTCATCTCAATAACAAGACTACCACTAGCTCCCACATAAGACCACTGAGCTTCAGGGGAACGAATACCCTGAAGTTAGTGAAAGCTTCCCCAGCTCTGCACAGACAACACACGGATGGATGCTCCTTGAAATCCAGCTCACAAGCCTGCAGTTCCAAGGCTGGCCCGGCAACGGCAGCATTTTATAACTAAAGGCAAAGACAGCACATGTGGCATGTTCCACTGTGCCCGGCTTCAGCAACAGAAGGGCTTTCACAAAGTCAGCCAGGGAAATATTCCAAGTTAGCAGTTTATCCCAACACACTGCAGACGCTGGTTTACTGGCCAAATTAAAAAGGACATAAGAAAGGCCTTGTTGATGAAGAATCATCAGTATTCTTTATGTGTCCTTTCATTGAAGTAACATACACACAGTTTTCAAATTATGGAATCTTTTTCCCTAGCAGTCAGAAAGACTCAGCACAGTCTATGGTCAAAATCTGTGTTATGCAAAGAAAACAGGAAGAAACAAACAAAAAATCCAGTTTTTACATGCAATAGAAGATAAATAAGAACAGAGGCCAGGCCTATTATCTAACGTGTGTGGCACTACTAATATAATGGAACAGGTTAGGGTAATTTGGTGCTTGTCTGCTCTGAAGGACGCCACAGCCAGAGGCTCTGGGAAGGCTTGGTAGCACCGTGCCCAGCACTGTGACCTAGTGTGAACAGCAAGTCCAGTGGAATAAACATTGACAGTATTTGGATGGGGAGAGAAAATAAAATCACGTGAGGCTGATTTAACATTACATACAAGAAAAGGTATAGCTGGGAAAACACTGCACACAGTCCCATAGGGAAGAACCCCGTGGAGCCACAGGTTTACTGCAGCTGAAGTCCTTAACACACCTGCTCTAACAAAAGCTGCATGGAAAAGAAACACAGTGGAAAGACTTGGAGGAACTTGTCATGCATGGTAAAGTTTGGTTGCTACAGCAACTGTTACCTGATAAAAACTATTACATCACCTTTTATCTGGTTTTGCACTCACACCTTGGAACCAGTCATGTTCAGTCAGAGCTCAGCTAGACATCAAGAGGTATTTCTTTGTTTGGCCTGTAACATCCTTGTCTTGCTGCTTGCCAAAGATACAGAGCCAGTGGAGTGGTAAGCACCCTGGGCCTCCACAGGCTAGCTGAACAACTTTCAGGTGCTAGTTCTGAACCACCTAGCTAAATAGTTAACAGTGGGTAATCCTTCAAATCTACAGATGCCTCAAATTTACATTCATACTAGTAAAACACACGTATTCCCTGAGCACTGATCCACATGGTTCTGGCTTTTCTTCATGTCTTGAAGTCAGTGAAAACAGCACTAGCCAGTGCCTACTCCCACTTTAATCTCAGGGAAAGCGATGGACAGTTTGATTGCATGTGCTGAAACATCCCAAAATCTTATGGAAACAACACATAGGGATCTACTTCTACACTTACTGTTCCCAATTTAAAACACGCCTATCTAAATATCTTCACTTCAAGTGGTATTTCATAGACAAGCAACAGCTGAGTGGACAGACACAACAGCGACAGTAAAGGCACTGTAAATACCTTGCTTTAGTCTGGGAAATGGAGATGTATGTACACTTGGTTAATGACTATTACATGCAAAAAAACATGTAAGGTTTTCCCCGGAGTGCTGCACCTTCTATTTTAGTAGCAAATGAGAGACCTCAGAGCTGTACCTTACTGGCTGGCCAGCAAATGGTCTACCCCTTTGCAAAAACCCCATGCCTCATAATGCTAACTCTTCCTACTCCTCTCTACTTCTATCACTAATTACCTCAGTTTGGACAGAACAAATTGTCCTTCTCTGTGCCTCTCCAAAACAACCTGGGCAGTGAACAGGAGTGATAATGAATCCTGAGGTGCTATCTGTATTCCTTTAATGCATTATAGGGTTAGCTGTCTTTACAGGACTTCCAGCACCACTTTGCTTTCCTGATTGCTATTATAAATCAGCAGGATATGAAGAATCAGCCACTTCAGGCTTAATAAGACAGAATATTTAAAAACAATAGTCCTGGTCATATGCAGCATTTTTCCAGGATAAGAAGGTGTCAAAGCTGCGAACAAGTGATGGAACTGCATTTGATGTGACACCAATAGGAACATCCTCCTGACAGGGATCGTCGTATGGCTGTGGCACAGCCTTCTGCTGGCAGGCAGCCTTCCAGAGTCTGAAGAGCAAACTCGCACAGAAGCTTACACGCCAAACTCACACTGGTATTGTGCCCCAGGGCTGTAATATGGACCAGTATAGATCCTGAGAAAGCATTTGTGTGTGTATTTTGATGGGAGGAGGGAAGGAGAAGCAAGTACTTTTACGAGAACACAGTTTCTGTAAGCCCCAAGTCACAAATCAATTGGACCACGTAAGTCAGCACAGCTTTTGCTCCCAACAGTTCCTCTTCCAACTGGCTACTGCTGCTGGAGCTGCAGGAAACACAGCTGCCGCACCTCGTGCACACCGAGAAAATGAGCACGTATTCCCAGAAGAGGGAACAAGCTTATGATCTAAGGGTATGGCTCGCTTCCTACACATGGGCTCTCTGCTCTGGGGCTCTTGAGAAGTTGGCTGGGGAAATCCCTGACTGCTCCTTTTCCAAGGAAAAGCTCAGAATAAGTGTATTTGGAGGTCTACAGCCTACTCCAACATTGGCTAAACCCACTATTTTCAGTGAAATGCCTAATACACTGGTAACAAAGGCTTTTGTTTTGGATTTTCACAATCAAAACACTCAGTGGGCAGTCACTAAGTGGTTTTCAAGAGCTTTTTGTTTCAGGCTTACAGGATGGTTTGAATAGGAAGGCAAGTGGACAGGGCCTAATGTTTTCTCTGGTTTGAAGGCTACCGCTGCAGAGCGCAGGGAATTCTGCCAGAGCCGTAAAGGAAACTGTATAACATTGGGTACATTTCTGCAGTTTCTGTCAATTTGGCCTCTGCACAATGACACCACATTTGGCCCAGAATAATGTAAGCAAGATCTTGCACACCTTATATTTTCCCTCCTGTCTGGGCTTTTCCAGACACGTTCAGGTTTCATATGCCAGAAGCCTTCTCAGGCAGATTTTCTGCTACGCTCATTTCATTGAGAATTCCCCCAGTGCTGCGAACAGGGAGCTGCTCTTCCCTGGCACACAGAAAGTTGATTTTTCTACCCCTGGCCTGGAGTGTACCCAGCTAACTCTCCGCCTTGTAAAAACACCTCTGCCCTGGGGTCAAGAGCACCCACAGCTCTTGCCAAATCTGGAGTGAAAGAGGAGTAACGAGGTCTCTCCAAATCAGGAGGCAAGGTAAAGTTTCCCACAGTCAGGCAGAGGAGTCAGGGGCCTTTGGGGCCTGATTATCCTATGTCTTGCTATCCATAGGAACATCCTTTTAGCCATGCAGGGAGCACTGCCTGCAACAAGCAGACCCCTTCAAAGTCTGGCTCCCCTCTTGGAGTGGCACCATTAGCTTCGGCTCAGGATCTGCTCCCGAGCTTCACACGCACAATGCCCCGACACAGCAGCCAGGCAGCCAGCCCAGGGGAGCAGAGGCCCAAGGTTTCCTGGGTGTAGGTACCTGTGCAGGCTGGCCAACCCCCCGGGCACATGGGTTTGGGGAGGGGAGGGAGGAGAAGCACCTCCTGCATGGCCCCTAGCTTTCTGCACGTTCCCTGCTTTGAAGGGGAAGCACATACCTTCCATCCCACGCTTTGCTCCTAGTCCCTTTCCTAACATCCTCCTCTTAATTTTAAGCCTGGCATGATCCCTCACTCCCCTCTCTGCTTTTTCCAGTTCCAGCTGAACAGGGTGACACATGATTCGTTTTTTCTAGGCATTCAACTCCTCTTCTCTCAGGAGTTAACAGCTGGACATTTAAAAGGAATGCAGATAAATTATCTTTTCATCAGCAGTTTAAACTAACATCTTAACATCAGACCATTCAAATGCATGCCTGCCTCACTGGACTGGGTTGGCCTGCTAAGGAACACAACTAATATATAATAGAAGTTTTTTCCAAAAGGCAGCAAAACAACACTACGCAAATGCCACGAGTCTTAAAATGACCCTCTTGAAATGCCACATCTTCCTGTCTCACCTCCTCAGGGATCAGTGGGCTTGAGAACACCCATGCTGCCTGCTACCCATGCAAAGGTAGCCCTTTCTGATCAGAGAAGACAGAGAGTGCTTTAAAAAATGCTTTGCTGGTATAAGATACTGTACTGTTTTTTTGGCTGATTGTCAGATGCTTAGAGCAGATCTCAAAAACCAGACAGTACCACAGGCATGTATGACACCACCAGCAGTGGGGAGATAGGCCAGGTGTGGCCCTGGAAACAACAGACTGGCAGCAAAAAGGGAGAACAGGCCTGGAGGGAGGCAGCAGCATGCTTGCTGCACTCACTGCTCAAACCTCCCCACCAGCTTTGCCAGCCCAGCCTGGAAGCTCTCCAACCCTGGAGTTATTTGGAGCTCCCTGTGACAATTATACCCAAGTGCACAGCAGCTCAGATATCCATGCAGTGGTAAGGAGAACTACTTATTCCATGTCGATATTGGAGAAAAAGAAAAATGAGAGTTATCTGAGATGCATGTAGAAAAAATAGCTACCCAAGGCGCTTCTGAGGAATCTGTCCCCTGTATCACCATGAGTCACTTCTGTTCCCACGTGAAGGTTTCTCTCAGTGGGGCTCTTGTGGGGGGGGGGGTGGATTTCCAGAGACAGGCCATGCCTCCTGAACCCCTCAGGCAGCCAAGGGAAATCACAGTAGGAGACTGCACATTCATAAAAAAAGAGATCCCTGAAATTTGCAATGACTGCACTCCATGCCAGTCTCTGGCTTTCAGATGTCTCAGAGCTGTGTTATCTCCCCATTTAATGGTCGTGATTATGAGAGAACAGAAATAAGCAAATGTAACTGACAAAAAGCAGCCAACAATGCACTGGAAAAACTCATCAGTGGCTCCTGAATACCAACCCCCACCTCCCTCCCCCCACTTTTATCCACTATATGTTCATCCAATACTTTGGCCAAACAGAGAGATTTTACTGATTCATTCTTAAGAGCCATTTTAAATCTGAATCATTACAATATGATGTGTTTTGGGTGCATCTCTTCATTTCCAAGACTTAGCCTTACTGATGGTCGAGACAGGCGGTTCTACATACTCCTGGATCCTGCTATCATGAAAGTAAGGGTGGCCCTTGAAAACACACCAAGCTTTATGTCGTCACATAAAGTTTGTGGAAATTTAAAATAAAGGAGGTGGCTTGATTTATCTCTGGCTGACATCGTTTCAGAAAATAGTCACTGCCATGCATTGGCACAACTTTCTGTTGAAACGGTTACTCTCTCAAAACAAGCAGTTTTGGCAAAACGCAGGGTTGCGGTCTTTGGATAGGCATAAGGACCTAAGACTGCAAAGAACGTTACTGTGTCTCAAAAGACACGCAGAAGCTATTGCAATAGCATGAATTTTCTACGTTCTACTAGAAATACCTGCAGTTTCCACTTCCAGAGAGGCAGGACCATAGCTCTGTGCAAAACATACTTTTTGGTAAGAGGAAAAGAACTGTTTGCCAGTCCTACTGATTACCACCCTTTTCCCCCTCCATGGCTACTTCTCCATTAGTAGCATCACTTAGTAGGTTACCTCTCAGTTCAAAAGTTGACAGATGTGGTAAATATATAGCTTCTTTGTTGTCCTGCCAGATGGAAAGTCATCTCTTTGTGAGGGAGATAATGAAACACGTCTAGACCAATACAATTCATGCAATCCTGCAAAGCCATAAGAGATTGTAATTTTGTGCTAACTGATGACCTATCTGAGGTCTGAACAATCAGTCTACTCACAAAGTGTTTTGTCTGCTATGGCCCTTACCTAGTATCATCAGATCCTTCCTGCCCAAATATACTAATGCCTATAAAAGATTCTCTACAATACACACAACTCTATGCAGACAGAAAAAATATCAGCAACTGAAAATACAAGGAGAGACTACAGGAGGACCTCAACAATCAAAGCATTTCTAATAAGGCCTGGGGAGAGGAAGACATTTCAGTCTTGCCAGCTTGGCCATTTTTCACAGAATGGAAGAATTTAGCAGGAAAAAAACATTAGTTGTACCACCATTACTATCACCCTGCTAAAGCAAGAGCATTTGCTGTCTGGAATTACTCTTCCTGCCTCCTTCCTACCATCTCTAAGGCACTTATAACCTGGTATGTGCCTGCTAAGTTATAAACTCATACAAGTCATCTACAGCGCTCCCTTCCCCTGCTGCAGCAGAGTGGAACACACCAGCAAGGAAGATGTCATTTTAAGGTCTCCCTCAGATATTGTTTAATGTGCCTGATTTTGGGGTATTCAGCCAGATCCTCTCTCATAAAACTGGCCTCTGGCACAGTCATTGAGGTATCAGTGCCAGGCTCAGGCCATGAGGCTGCTGGGAATACATTTCTGCCCTCCCAAGAATAAAGTATGTTGTGCCAACGAGCTCATTTATGGATGTGTCAAACTCAAGAAAAAACTCAAGAAGCTTCATGTCCATTGAAACATTCCATCATTCCATCAAGAAAGGAGAGAGGGGAAAACAAAATTGCAAAAGACTATGGCAGAAAGTATTTATGCTTGGCTGGAACATGATGTGTCTCTAAATTAGTGGCCTTAGCCTGCAATACCAGAAGTTTGGTAACCTAGATGTAACTTTTACAACATGGAACTTGCAGATAATTTACATTTCTCTTTAGTTAGCATAGTGGTCATGGAAAAGAAAAGCGATTTCTGTGGAAAGCCCCTAAGATGGGTTTTAATGGTGAACACTGCTACAGCAAGCCCTGAGTCCTACTGGGACAAATTTGTTATCAAACAATAAATGAAGAATTGCTCCTGTCTTGAATTACTGCTGATGGGAACTACCAATGACAACTTGGGGAGCATCACAACATGCTGCTGGATTCCAGATTTATGAGAAACTCACATCTGCAGAGAGAAGACAGGCTACCTCTGTGGATGAGACTGTTCTGCTGCAAAGCCATTTGCAGACTATGAACAAATAAATGCTTCCAAACCACACCAAAATCCAAACCGTAACTGCGTCCTGCTGTTTTATAGGGGTTTCACTCTATTTCAATTAACTCAGAAGAACCTGACAGTTCTGCAGCACCAGAAGGACAGAATGGGAAAGCAGCAGAGGGTGGAGCTGCCAGGGCTTTCGTCTCTATGAAGACAGGACGGGGAGAGGGCAGCAAGCAGGGTTGCTGATTGATACGACTTTCTTTGACAAACAGAAAGACCCAAAAGCAAATAGATTTTTGCTCCTATCCTTGCAGCTGCTGTCCCCTGCACCAGTGTCTACTGCCTGGAGTAACAACACACAGGTCCAATTGCTCGATGTGTGCACATTATGCAACCAGCACTGAAATACTCCTGAACACTGGCATTTACAGTTAACGGGCAAAATACTTTTTATTTTGAATTCTGGTCCTACTACTTTGGTGGGCAAGGATGGTGCTAGTGGGAGTCACCAGGACTGAATGTTTCTCTCCTGGTTCACACACAGTGCCAGGACTTGCTTTCCCATACAAGCGGGAATAGCACTGAGAGACTGGCAAATGCTGAGTGCAAAGAGTTATATTCACTTTGACCCCAGAGATACCACAGTTACTTCAGACCATTCTGCATTGATGTAGCACTTGCAGAGAGGAAAATGCACTTTGATTATTTTTAAGATTCTTTTGTGGATCCAAAGTGGTATAAATTACATTGTGCTATCTGAGGCTCCATTTATCCAGGACAGCAGTTAGGAACTGCTGGTATTTTTTAGCATAGCTGTGGCTAAACAGGTTGCAGTGATCTTTCTCTATGTGCTAGACAGGCCTTCTATGGACTTTCAGAGGGAAGACTTTAGGATAAAGAGACTAAGCACTCAGCCTGACTTGGCGGGGACACTGATTAGGGAGACTAATACCCTGTCCACACAGCTCACTGTAACTGTGCTTGAGCCCCACTGGCAGTAGCAATCACATTTAGTACGTCATATTCCCATTACACAGAGAGTCTTCACTCCAAAATTTATGTACAGTTTAATCAGATTATTTTTCTTCCCCATTTCTGCCTGACAGAAACTGTACTTGCTAGGCCCCTGGCTGGAAATCCATGCTAATCAACTTAAGGCCTAGTAGATAGAGCAAAGTTTTTTTCTCTTGTGTTGTCAGCAAACCACATTTCATGACTGTACTCAAGCCTCTGCTAACTAAGGCTGCTGGCATCTTCTTGAAATCCAGGAGCAAATAACAAGAACAGGAAAAAGCTGCAGCTTGAGTGAAGACAGAAAATGCCAGTGAAGCTGCACACACTGGATTGTGGGGGGTATGGAGGAGGCCAATGACTCTATGCAATGTTTATGCAAATGACTTTGTTGATGGGTTTTATCCTCCCACACACAAATGACAGTTTTGATTATTCTGACCACAGAATTTTGTTTCCTGCATCGAGCAAACTAAATACTCAGCAACTGGCAGACTATTAAGCAAATGGTATGAGATGTATTGATTCTGCAGTGGTAATGATCTTAAGTGTCCCTAGGCACACTACAAGTTGCACCTATGAAAAAAGCACAGCTTTTAGGCACCACAGCTGCCTTATAGGACATTCCACCATTAAAGAGGGTGCAAACACTAGAAAAGGAAAATACACTCTTCCCAGCCAAAATTCTTACTAGCATTCTGGACAGGTTCTAAATACAATAACCAGATTAGATCTTAGATAGCCATGTCTTAGAAAAGGCGGGACAAGTACTGAAGCGACTACTGAAACAGTGAATAACTTGTAATGAAGTTTACCACATAGCTGGTGCAGCAGAAATTGCTGCACAAACAAATACCTAGTTAATGTGTAACTGTACTGAAAGCTTTGGCTTAAAACCTGGCTGTTGATAAAAGCAGTTTGTCAAGACATCAATTTTCTCTCTCGTTGGAAAGCTAATGCTTGACACAACAATGTCATTTGTAATTGAACTGTGGCTCTACTTACATACTCAGGGGGCAAAGGCAGCATCTGAGTCATCAAAATCACGGCAATTCCCACTCCTGTAACTCCTACCCAAGTTCTAATCTGTGACCAACCTTCTTAACCAAAGATCACACTTCAAATCCTGTCTTCGCTAAAGGTTTTCTGCATGCCCTCAAGCAAGTCATGTCACTGTTTTGTGTCTCATATTCTTGCCTGAATATGGACATTCCTGACATTTTCAGGGTTTCTTAGGGATACAGTTAATCTGAATTTTAGAGAAACTCAAGGAGAATGGTGCTCAGCTCTATTCAGCTCCAGGACTCTCATCAGCTGAAGAGCAACAGCAAAATAGAGGGCAAGGTTAGAAGAACTTTGATACATTTCCTTCTCACAGGAAAAATCTGTGATGACTCATAAAACCACTTGAGGGTAAGAGCAAAGGCTCAGAGCTAAACCATGCCCTGGACCTACAGAACAAATCAAGTCTCTGGTGAAGGAAGCTGCTTACCGCCTGAGTGCATTTGTCAGTTCAGCAGTCAGTTCACTCTCGTTGTATGGTCTCAGCTCAGCTAGTGTTAATGGTGTTGCGGTGCCATCACTGCATTCCTGAGAAATGAGGAAAGACCATCTAAGTTGAAGTTACTTACCACCTTAACCAGAAAACTCTGAAAACCTCTTAGTTTGCAGCTACTTTTCAAATGGAGGGAAAATAAACATCACAATGTCACAACAACATGGCAGTGTACCAACATACCAAGAAATGGACTAATGGATTAACACTTCACAAATCCTAAATGTTTCCTAAACCACCACAGCTCACTGATCTGCAGAATTCTGCTGTAGTGTGCACTAACTGCTGGTGCCTTATATTACTTTGACACCACAACTGAAACAAAGCAGCACTGGATCAAACAATTCAGATGACACTTTGCCACAAACAAGTAAGAAA
Organism: Elanus axillaris; assembly: GCA_026212715.1. NCBI lineage: Eukaryota > Metazoa > Chordata > Aves > Accipitriformes > Accipitridae > Elanus > Elanus axillaris. Next base: position 22,421,747 of record JANZLQ010000079.1, on the reverse strand, counting down.
GACGCAGTTAATACACTAGCCCTAGATTTTGGTTTTAAACATATTACTGAGGTTTTCTGGGGACACAGTACTAAAATAACAGGATTAAAGTTTTTCTAGGTATCGCTATTCATGCAAATTAGTAAATGCAGAAATTTGTTTATTTTGCATTATACTAAGGACAAGAGTGTCTTCATTATCAAATAATTACAAACTGTCTGACTGCAACAAAGAGACTGTCATTACAATGCTCTAACTGTTTTATTTTTTCGTATTTTGAGTTTGGACTAGGGGGAGGATGGTCTTTTGCTCAGACTCTCTTCCACTGTTTCCAGTGAGTGTCAACAGGCAAGACACAGCATGTTCAACCACAGTAGCCTGTATGTTTGGCAAGAATGGCTTTGTGGTACTCCTCCCCAAAATGACAAACTTATTTTAGACCAGACTTAACAGTAATTCTGCAAAGTCCTCATAAGTCACAGCATGGAAAGAACCACCTGAAAACTGGAGAAGAGAGAAAAAGACGTCCATATAGACAAAAGAGGAGAATGATTAACATGCTAAAGACTGCTATAGGGAGGGGAGGGATACAATAAATCCTGTTTACACCAATTTTGGAAATTTGTTTCACTCCTGACCTTGCCCAATTTGTCTTTGCTTCCACTGCTGGTTGAGCTGAGAGACCTCATTCTCTGCTCTTTTTGCTCTTCCACTTCAGACTTCAAGTGCTCAATATGGACGAGGTAGGCCTGCTCCTGGGCCTCTCGAGTACTCAGTTTCAATTCCAATGCCTTCTTCTCCTTCTCTAGCAGGTAAAGCTGTGCCTTGAGCTCTGCCATCTCCTCCTGTTGAAGAAACATTATCAGCATGCTGCTTCATGGGACTACATACCTTAAGGAAGATGAGGTTAAACAAGGTTTTCGTCCACTATACACATATGGAGGTTGAAAACATTGCACCCGCTTATATTCTTCCATAAACATGATCCACAGAAGATGGACACTGGGACTTCAGAGAAAGAAGCTCAATTCTGAGAGCTAGTTCTTGTGTGTAATTCTTCTGCCACTCTGATATTTAGGACAGGACCATCAACTCCTGTAACACAACGGCTGCTATGTGGGGACAGACCTCTGCTCTAACATTTGCTTTGACAGTGGCTGGGCAGAAGCATAAGACAAGGCATAAGTGCAGTGACCCTCCTTTCAGCACTTGCTCTCAGCCTCCCATGTAAAGCAAGCTGATGGGTATCCTGAACCAGAAGGCTCTTTGTTTAACAACACTTCCGAAAAGTTTTTTCCATTAAATGTCTAGTTATTTTCTGTACTCAGGAAAATCTAGCATCCACAAAACATTTAAAGAGATGGTCATAAAAAATAATTTACATTATATGTTTAAAAAAACACCATCAAACAAACGAAAGACTGCAAAAAACACCCCCAAAACCACTCAACCCAGAATCATGTTCTCACTGTTGAGCTGGCCATGCCCTACGCCACCTAATGGGTGAATACTGAGTTCATGCAGCCATTTTCTGTACTGCAATTCAGTTCTAAACTTGTTCACTGTGTAAATGTCTCTGAAAGGTGGAAGTTTCTTGTTGTGGCCAGCCTAGGAACAAATCACTTTTTTTAGTTATTTTTTTAAACAAAAAAACATAGTCTAGTCACAAAAATATCAGAGGTATCTTACCATATCCTTCAAAAATAATGCTCTTTGTATTACATCCATTATTAACAAAGATTATACAAACACAAACCTTGGCACATATTTAGACTAACTTTTTCTGTAGAAGAGAATCTACATTCCTACCAAAAATTTGCTGTCTGGGTTAAGTGTAAGCAGTGCACACGGGTGTAGCACAATTACAACCAGCATATAGTCATCACAGGTAATCACTGGCTTATTCAGAATCACCAACTGTGCAAAAATAAAACCTATATCCTAAAACCCCTCAGGCTTGGAAAGGTTTTTATGAGCTTTAAAATCATTCATTTATTCATCTACTTGTTTGTGAACTGAAGGTTGGAAGCACAATCAGTTTAATTCAATGTGGTTTACAGAAATTTAGTTGTTAGGCAAACTTGTCATTAATTTCCTTTGTCAAGAGTAAAAAATGTAAATAGTAATGGTAAGTAATGATGGGGAAATTTAGTTATACGAGTTGAACTGGATTGTCTGGTATACTTAAGTGTATGCATTAGCTTCTTAAGCTTCTATTTCTAAAGCCATTAATCTACTTAGCCTGCTTAGTGAAGGCTGAGAAGTAATTTGAGCAGAGTATTTTGGCACTTATGTGAATAAAAGATACTCTTGACAGAAGGCTACCTACGTGGGAGGGTCATAACAAGATCTTCCCAGGCTGGAAGTTGAAACTAGGCAAGTTCAGCCTAGAAATAAGGGACATATATTTAAAAAAAAAAAAAAAAAAGAAAGAAAGAAAGAAAAGGTGAATTTAACCACTGCAACAATGAATTTGTGAAACTTATTTTTCCCATCATGTGGAAATTTTAACTTAAAGTCTGGATGTTTGTACTACATATCCTAGCTCAAAAGAAATTTGAGGATAAAGGTTGACTCCTTTGTTTATGAAGACAGTAAGCTTAGATCATCATATGAATTCAGAAGTTTGCATGCTGTCCCAGAAGACATATCATGGACTCCAAAAGCACCCCCCCCCAACATGTTAGTTTTCTCATGTCAAGACAATGTGACTTTGAAGTAGAGATGCAAAGACAAAGCAGGAGAAAAGTGGAACAACTGTCAGCCAGTGTATTACAAAGGCTCCCAGGGAAGGAACAGGAAGGAATCGAAAGGCTGAAGTTAAAAATTAAAACTACAGTTGAGGATTCTGGTATGCCTCAATCTGTGAGGCAAGGTGGCAACAGTAACATTCCAGGTGGGAAAATTTAAGTAGCTCAGGTTTACTTAAGAGAGTTAACTAGTCTTTACATATGTAGTAACTTTCTCCATGAAAGTATGTTTTCTACAGATAGTGTCTAAATTTCATTTCAATGACATCACCTTTGTATATTTAGTAACCCCTTTTTTTCTAATTACAGGATGCTGGCGAAACATTTTTCAGTTTAACATACCTGCTTCTACAGAGTGTGGGCCTAAAGCACAAGGCATTTACCAAATGAAACCCTGAAGGAGGAGGCAGAGGTAGGAAGTGGTCACTCTTTCAGTTGATTGCAGAAGACTTATAAAACCCATGCAATTTCACAAGTTTCAAGCACCAAATCTAGCTGTCATTTCAGAACTAATTCATTCAATATTGAGGAATATTTTGTACTTGCAGTCATACTGTAATTCTGAATTTGGGTGAAAACTTAAATGAAAATTAAACACTACTGATGCAATGTAATCGGAAACAACAGAGCATCCTCAAAATTAAAATCTGTGTTGACTGTGGTCATGCCAGAAGAATAAAGCAGCAAGGACTTTTATGTGGCAAAAAGTTCTAAAAGTCACAAAAAGGGACGCCAGAAGGATCACAGTACACAAGGTGGAATATACCAGCCTTCAGAAGTAAAACAAGTATCAGAGCAGATAAATGCTAGTTAACTGTATTCTACTATATACATCTATAAGAGCATGAAATGCTTTAAGAACTGTGGACAACAGGATTCTTAACATCTTCTGCAAAGAGAAGTAGTCTCAAGTAGTCTCAAAGCACATTATGAGCAACATTATCACCACCTGTACACAAAAGAGGAAAAATTATCAGTGTAGAAAGCTGAGACTTCTTACCTAGAATATGTACTTTGAAATGCAAAAAGGCTGTAAACCAAGAATTATTTACACCCTTCAGAAGTAATCTCCTTGCTAACTGGGGCATAACAACAACTGACCTCAAAGCAAGACCACTGAATGATGACAAACCACAGATGCGAATATATTTGGCAACACAGTTAATTATTGCTTGAAGCAAAGAATTGGATTTTACAGAAGTACTGGTGGACCATGTCTTACACGCTGTATCAGTTGAAAAAAAACAAAACAGGGCAACAGAAAAACTTTCTCCAAACCATCTTTTTATGGATCATTTTCATCAGTAATGAAGACCTACTTGTGTAAAGGCATTTTCAGAACATTATCAGCATAACGCATAGATGCAAGAAGTAATAGGATTGATGTGGTGATCAGTTTTTACTCAAGTCATAAATGAAAGGTGCCAAAAGATGCAGCAGAGATTCCAACACAGATCTAAGTTTCAGGAAGGCAGTAGCAGGTTGTAAGATCCAGCAATGCAGGAAATCCTTGAGCAGCTCAATCAACCTGTATCATCCCTGCTAAGAATGTGGAAGGCAGGGAACAAATTAAAAGCTGCTACATGATGAAGTCCTCTGCAGCACAGATGAGTCCACCTGCTTCAAGTTAAATAAAATACTATAAGGAAATTTAAATTCTCCAGTTGTCTCAGAAGGCAGATGCATACACTGCTCTGTATGAGGTACATGTTCCAAATAATAGATACAAACAATACAATCAGAAAGCCAAGACATCCATGAGTCCCACCCGTAAGTTCAGCTATGTTATAGCTTGCTGAATGTAAGAGCAAGGTGTAATGCAGATCTGAGCAACAACCATGGATGCTAATAAGGTAGCACATTCTCTTGGGATCAAAGCATGTAGAGTATCACTGTGCCTTTTGTAATGCTTTATGCATAGAAGAAAGGCAGGAATTTTCAATTTCTGTAGCAGAACACTTACCAACAAATCCATTCCAAGCTTTGACAAACTTGAGTATTCACCATATCCCCTTTCAGAAACCTAGGGATTTCCTGCAGTTGTGAATGCCAGCAAAGTACAATAAATTATAAAGAGTTACAGTTGTGAATGCCAGCAAAGTACAATAAATTATAAAGAGTTACAGTACTTCAGTTTCTCTGCACCAGAAAGGACTGAAGGTGACTTCAGTCACCTATGTAAAATGTGTGTCTATTCCAGAATGCACTGCACACAAACCAACCAAGAAAGATTTCTTCTTCTAGGGACAATTCCTGCAGTGAAAACTCAACATGCTAGGTCCAGCCAAAAGTTATGAGTGGACACCATACGTTAAAAACAAGTTAGATGATCATTTAGTGAACAAAAGAATTACCAGCACTTAAAACTGTGCCAGAAATGATGACATGCAACTGTTGATGTTCCTGCCAGGTCAGGGAATGCAAGGGCACTAATCACAAGGGATAGCTCTGCAGTTGGCTTTACCAATCAATTTAAAGATAGAGGTAAGAATGGTGTGCAAGAGATTTCAGGGAAAATCTGGATGCAACAGAGGAGAAGGAAGTGTGATATCTGACATATACATCTAATTATCTACAAATGCCTTCCAGTACATCTTGCATGCTTTAATTATGGAGAGTATATTACTATTGGCCACAATATATTCAAACAACTAACATAACTTTAAATCTTCTGACTGGTAGCAGACAATCATTTTTTCTGAACTGCAAATAATGTGTACATTATTGCAAAACTGTATTTGTCATCATGGAAAGGCAGCATCACTAAGAACATAATTATCATTACTAAGCTACCAGTTAGCCAGCAGTAGCACATCTGAACAAAAATTTATAACTTTAGAAGCTTACAAAAGTATTAGGATTTGCTGTCCCATATGATGCAGAAATTAAACTTACACAAACTGAACCAAAACCAGACAATTTCTAAATGCAGACATGTGCTTGTATTGCCCTTAGTATGTTCCTATGTTTTAGTTCACCTCTCCCACAGTCAATACAGAAGCCAGATTTAAAATGATATAAGCTATAATAATAGGCCAGTTTTTCTAGATAAAGGCCAGTTTTTCTAGAACACATCTTTAGAACTGGACATGTAAACTAGGCTGCAGGGACCAGAGTTTTCTCTGAAAACCTCTGTTACTGCATGTCGTTATATACTGCAGTCTTTGCTTGGGCTCTGAACTGAGCTACAGATTGCAACACAGTGCCTAGAACAGCTTTGCACTTGTGACCGACTGCTGGAGAGCATTAGGGATGATAGCTTCTGACAGACCATTCCTCCTCCCATGGCACTATTAGAAGGAGGTGAATTTGTTCTGCTTCAGTTCACCAATATTCAAGATGCACATTTGCAAGCTTGTAAGTAAAGTAATGAACTGTCTCTTGGGAAGTGCTGTATCATGCTTTTGGTCACCCTCAAGCAACTCAGCTGCCATATCTCTCAGAGAGAGCATCTGGTTTGTCAAGGAGAGCATTCCAAGTTTTAGAGCCACGGATGAAGTCCTTGCCTAATTCAAAACACACGTAGCTCGTCACTGCTAATGCACGGCCTTCTGTCACTTTCTGACTACTGGATTTTTATCCCTGATTATTTGTTTCAACAAAGCTACCCTTTATTACCCGGTGATCATTATCAAATCCTCCCATGTGTGTGACTGAGCATGTGTTGTAGCACAGGGGCATTGTAAGCAGTGCAGTTAGCCTGTTGGATATTAAAAAAATACCTTCATTGCCATAAGTTCCTGCATCAAGACTGCATTTTCCAGGTCTAGCCTCTGGCTGTCTCCACGAGGTTTAACATCATAACTAAGAGGATCAATGTGGATGCTTTCCAGCTCCAGCATTGTCAGTTTCACTGCTGCCCTGTCGTTTTTCAACTGCTGGATGTAATCCTTCAGCCGCTGTTCATCCTCCTTTGTAAATTCTGTATCACAACTGCTTGCAGTTGAGCTGGTAGTACTGGAAACAGAAAGAACCATATTAAAAAAAACATTTGGAACCAAATCTCTGTTTTTACATCAAACACTCTCCCTATACTTCATCAACACATCTGAGTCTTACTTAAAAGTTCATAGAAAGGACACACACAGCATGGACTGGATGTTGCAATGTTCAGAAGATGCAGAAGGGTGTGACAAATTCAGAAAAGAAATTAATTCTCTAAGCTGCATGAGAAAATTGCACCATGTGACAACTTCTCTACAAAGCCAGATACTCAGTGACATGTAACTGACTGTCTTTTTTTAAAATTTTTGATTTTTTTTTTTTAAAAAGCTGCTCAAGATTTCTTAGCAATAACCTAGCAGGGCAAGCTTCTCTCTGCTGCTCAGACTTCGTGTTCTTTGGGAAGAAGCATCTGCTAAGAAAAAAGAATCAGCCCAGACCTCGTGTATTTCTGCTGATGGCAATACCAGTTATCATCTCAGATATTTTTAATGGATACTGGTAGGGAAAAACCTGAGCAAAATTCCACTGCCAGATGCCAGGAGGTAGCATCTTTCAAATCATGTTAAGGTGTATTCCTCAGTATACTGATATTCCTTCAGGTCTGGAGGGGGTTAAAACCAACCCATAAGTTAGCACGATTTTTAGTAAAAAGTCATCATCAGATTTGGTGAAACTTCTCCTATTTACAGGCATCAAGCAAATGACTGCCCATCAGTGTGCCCCACAAACATTTACACAGAGATTGCAGAATGGGAGAACTACTGTCTTAGAGCAAGGGTGGCTCAATGCTGCCTAGCCACCTACACTCATGCCAGTGCTGCAGGGGGCCGAGAATGATACAGCTGCAGCATTCTAGGGCTGAATATAGTAGCAGTAACACTAAAAGGAAAATAAAAGGCCATGTTGTTTCTGTAACCTCACTCAAAGCTGCCTGCTGTCTCCTGAGGTCCTGTAATCAGCTGTCGGGTGAGGGATAAGTCATCCATTAACTGTGCCTGTCTGGAATGCTAGATGATCTCAGTTATCAGCAGGGGAATAAATCACTTTCTGTATCAAATTGCACTGCTGTTCAACATTTTTGTAGGAAGAATAAAAGCCCCACCCGCTACATGCTGAGAGAGTCAGGATGATGTCCTAAAATATATTATGCATGTGAAAATGGGGAAGCCTACCAAGTTAGGCTTGATTCTGCTCTTTTCTTTTGGTTCTACCTCAGCTAAAGCTACACTGATTTTTAAGTGCCTCAAATAATTGCAAATCTTCCCACAAATTCCAGGCGCAGACTTGGAGGAGATGGAGAACTGGCAGGTCTACAAAGATTTCTCAAAATCCTTCCCTCTCGTGAAGTATCACATTACAGTTCTTTACTACAGTTCTCTATCAATTTCCCATTATTCCTTCCTTTTCTTAGGCATAATAGGTGCCGTATTTACCGCTAATGTAAACTGGTCTTTGCTTTTTGTTCCATCCATTTCCATCTGCAGTGAAGCTAAAAACACTCAGTACCTACACTACACAGAAACTCATATTGAAACAAACTTTTGTTCATACTTAGTTCTTCATTACAGAATCTTGAAACACTTAATAAACCCTGCTTATACTGAGTCTAAAGATACCTCTTTGAAGTAGATATTGATATAAAAATTATGGGGATAGACAATGTGAGAAATACTTAATTCTGTACTGAAGTCATGCTGCAAGTTTCCTCAGCACCCAAAGACAGCAATTGCACAGCTTTTCTGGATTAAATGTAAAACAGCTGTTGTTGGAGGAAGGACAGCTTGTAAAGCCTACACAGGCTTCAAATCTTGGTACACAAATGGTTCATCTCAGTTTTTGCCTGCAAAAGAAAACCTAGCTCTCCTGCTGGGAATGAAACCTGAGCAAAAATTCTGAAAGGCTATTGTTATGTTGTGTTGGATCTCATACTCACAGGATATTCACTGATTTTTGTCCTTAAAGATCCATGGCTATGCACGTATATTTTAGGGGAGAGCAGTCCAAACTGAGGAAGGCAGTCTGGGTTGTTGCCAGTGATACTCAGGCTGATTTTACTTCAGCCCTGGCTGCCCGCCTGCCTGTCTGCAGCTGAGTTGGCTCCTCTGGTGAATTGCTAGCAAGCTGCTCCTCTTCTTATTTTTTATTTAAGAAAGTGAGGGGAGCTTAGCAAGGAAGCTGTCTCAGCCAGCACACAAAGGGACAAGAAACTTCCCTCTCAGCCCACATTTAGCAGCAAGCCCCCACCCAGATAACTGGAAGCAGTACGGGTTGCAGAAAGCCAGGGTACAAAGCCCACTTTACGTGGTTGTAAAAATGAGGCTGCATGATGAGGGACGGAAACAACGCTGCAGTGTTTCTGAACTCCCACAGCACTGCTCTGCCAGGGTGTGTTCCCCCAAAAGCCCCACCATACAGTCCTCCACAGCCATAATGCTAGTCCATTGCTGCTCTATTTAAGGGCCTGCAACTGGTGAGCATATGAACCTTGCTCTCCCCTCTAACAGCAATCAGGACAAAGGAAAACAGACTGACAGAATGCATATGTAGCATAATGCATCCTTCCAAGAAACTACATGGAACTGTTGCAGAAGATGTGCAGTTTCTCATTTCTTAAGCATGTAGGTAGGGATAGAGAAAGGATCACAGTTTCATCACACCTGGAGGGATACGACATCAATCTGCTCATTCTCACTGCTGTTGTACTCAGAACAAGCAAAGAGAAACGTTCTTCCCACTTGCCTCATCCCTCAAGTCTTTTACAATGACATCATGCCTGGATGATGTAAATTAATTTTCATATACAGGCTGTGGAAAATATGCAGGTTGGTATATTATAACGTGCAGTTTTATTTGCTGGCATGCATGTGTGTTTGCATGTACATGTGTGTATAAATGCAGTAGATGGATATAAATGAGGCTTCCAACAGTGCCTCTGCATAACTTCTCTACACCACAAAATTCTGTCCATAAAACCCTGTATAAGCTTCAGTTCATCTGTTAAAAAACAAGTCAATAAATAAATCTGCAATTTGGCAAGCTGCAGATAAAACAAAAGTTCATAGAACTAAAATAATGCTGTCAGAACTGAATTCACAAAACTTGCTTGAATGTCTGTACACAAACTTACACTTCAGAGAATGCAACTGATACCCAGTATACAGGGGCCAACCTCTTCTAGGTGAAGCTGTGGCTTGAGATCTGAAACAGCACAATGCCAAAAGACAGTAACTTCCTGATAAACTGAAAAATACTCCAACCAGCCAAAAGATAAGCAACAGTGTACTTGGCTAAAATCAGAACCTTTGGTGAAACTACCCTGCTTCCTTCTGAGACTAGTTCAGTCCAGCAATGAAGTGTTACACAGATAATATTAAGATATCTGTTGGGATATTTCTAAATAACTTATTTTCACGCTTCAGCCAAGATAATTGTCTGTCAGCAACTTATCTGAAATCTGAGGTGATTCTGATGAGAGATATAGTCCTACATTTGGCTGAGTTCAGATATTTCGTGACACTGCGTAATACTGAAAAGAATTTCCTTTGTATGTAAGAGACCAGATCTTTCCCCTCATGAATCCAGATGTAAGGCTGGGCTTACCATCACTGTAGGGGAACAAAATCCACCATTTTCAGTCAGTGTTACAACTGGAGTACTTCTCTATTGTGTCCTTCTTTTCCAGGTACAATCAGTAAACCTTGCTGGCAATTTATGTTCTATAGTTAGCTTCTGTCCATTAAAATAATTATGACTTCTAACTACATTGCAGACCTATTTCTATTTTTAAAAAATGAATTTGCAACATTATTATGTTGCTGCCAGCCAAATGAGTTGCTATTATTTTTATTCACTTCACCAGTAACAAGCGCTGTGATGCTCCTTAATTGCATTTAATTTCATTTCAGTTGCTCCCTTTCACAGTCTTCAACCACTTGTCACTAGTGGCTCACCAAGCATTTATTCTCAGTAATGCGTTCAGTGATTTGACATTCAGAATCTCATTTGAAATGCCAAAGCTAAAGATGGGTCAACAATTCCATTATAAGTCCCTATTCTACAGGATTTCAAACAGCAGGGAGAATTACTCATTTGTCACAAGTCTCAGCAAAGGAGAGTTTTCATCATCCCACTACCTCTTTACTCAGTTGCTTTCAAAGGGAAAAGGTAGCAATACGCATCTGCAACTAAAAGCCTACAACACTACAGTAGCTATGGCAAAAGATCAGTCTTGCAGTTTCAGAGTATGTTTGAACCACATAATGTAAAAATGTTTTCATTTCAGTGCAGTGGTCCCCAAATGGTGGTTCACACAGCACTCACTAGTGATGTGGGCTTGTTCTACTCCTCAGTTTTATAGACTGCCAAGTTCTTCAAGACAAATAAAAAATATTAAGCCTGCAAGAGCAGCTAGAAATCCGCAGTCTGCTTTCCTACCTCTGCTTGGATTGCTATTGCAATGGAAAAGAAAAGGAAATGGAAACCATCAACATCAAAGAATGTCTGTGGCAATGGGACCTCCCTCTAGAGCAGCAGGGAACCAAATGACTAGCAAGGGAGCATGCATGAATGGCTTGAGAAAGCTAGCAACACAGGCAGGCTAACTCCAAAAAGCAGTAGTAGTGTCCTGGACAGAAACAAAGAGGATCCTGAATGATAGGGAAATGAGTCAAAAACAAAATCTTCAATTTTTTAAACCTGAAATAGAACATTTACTGATACAAATATAGAAAAGTGCATGCCCCTTGAACCAACACGGATTTTCCATCTACAGGCTGCCAGTGTCATGTGTCTGTAAGCTGAAGAGGGGATGCCTCTATTTTGAGACAGGGTCCACAGGAAGGACAAATGTGAAAACACCTCTACCACATACCACTTGAAGACAACAGAAGAAAAGAACAGATTTGTATTTCATGGAGAAGGTAAAGTTTCAGAAATATTTTCACTGATATGTATGTTTAGATAAAGACAAATTATCTAAATGGGGGGGGGGGGGGATATATATAACATTGTGTAAGTGATGATATGATCAGGATGCCCCTATGACACATTCCTGACTTGCTGTGTGCCCTTTGGGTGTGTGAGAGAAGCTTTTTGCTCTAATGTTCCACATATATCAAAGCAGATAATAATAGTTACCTTATTCAGTACAGTACCTTGCATCATGCCAGAAAAAAAATACCCTACAATGGTAATGACTCAAGCTAAAACACCTTTCTTACACACAAAAGCATTTACATTTACCTTTTTTTACATTTCATGACACAGTTTATACTGATGAAATCTGAAAACCTATGCCATTTTAGTAATACTCTGCTGAAACTTTATCTACTCAGCCAACATGTTACGTGCACACATACACACAGTGCCAGCTGACCGCCAGAAGTTCACAATAAAAAATGATCATGAGGGACGGATGATTTTCCTCCCCAAACATGCTCCCTTAACCGCCCCCTCAAATAACCAAATATGATGTTCAACAAAGCAAGGACTGTAGAGACTATATTCCTACGAAACACTTTCAGTGAAAGGCTAGGAGAACAAACACTAAAACAGAACCACTACCACCCCCTTTCCATCCCCCAAATTTCCCCTGTCAAAACTGGAAAATACTTGAATGGAAGACAAGCTCAGCCTAGGTAGAGGTGTTGCTACATGTGGCCACTTACAACATATTCACATGCAGGTGCAGATATAGCATAAGTGCATGCAGACTGAGGCAAATCAAGTATTTGAAACAGCTTTGTGTAACTTCTTTCCAAGGTCAGTAAATACTTTTGGTACAATGAGCGACCAACGTGTTAACCTGCACAGATGCCACCACATTAATTTCTATATAAAGATACAGCTTTCTTGGACTGAAAGTGCACCATAAAAATTCTTTGACTAAAATGTTACAATTTACCTCACATTTGGACACTGTTCCCTTAGGTTACCTTTTTAGCTATTCCATGCTAGTCACATGGCAGGAAAGAAGATCCTTTGGAGGAGGCATCAGCAAGAAGAGGAAATGATATAGTACTAAAATAAACTTCTAAAAGTGTCAAAAAATGACAGCATTTGAATAAAGAACTGGCTCAAAGACTGAATTAAAATGAAGTTTTAGACTGAATCTGAGAAACCAAAATAACTTTTAAAAAGAAAAATGTTAACCTATATTTATCCAGGATGCTTGCCAAATTAATATCCACACACAAGCACACATATTCACTGCACAGAGTACAATTACACTGCAGGCAGGCAACAACTAAAAATGAAGCTGCTAGCAGATGTATTTGAACTGGAACACTTCTGCAATAATAGCTCATTGAAGTTTCATTATTTTATAGGTCTTTAGAAAAACTGCAATATCCAGCCTTTCCTGGAAGAAACCACTCTGTACTCTGTCTGTCACAATGTTCATTTGCCACTCCATGTGCAAAAGAATAGCATAGGAGAGAAAAATTTGGAGGGGGGCAAAGGGGAATGAGAAGGGAGAGGAAATGGTTTAATTTAAAATATCTGGATTTGCAACATTTAGAAAAACAATTCTAGAGGACTCCAAAACACTGATGGAAGCATACTTCTGATCACTGGTTCTCTGTATGTCTGTGCTGTCTGCATAGAATAGATATGACTAAGAAGTACATGATATATGAGTTCCAATAAAACAGCAAGAAAGTCACTGAAGTAAAACAAACATAATGGTTTTGCCCTTTATGAGGAAGATCAAAGTTCACAGTCACCCATTTGCAACAAATTTATACAAAACCCTTCTTGGCTGGAGTTGCTCAAAGTCTAAAGACAATTAGACCACTGAGGCATGGTGACTTACAATCAAAGCAAAGAAGCCAGTGGACTGAGGTGAGGGAAGTAGTTCAGCAAATAAACAAATATAACTTCTGATCTGAAATCAAACCCTTGGGGATTAGAGGAACAGAAGAGTTGCAGTTACCTTGTGTGGCTGTTGGATGACAGACTTTCCCAGGGCTGCACGCTACAGCCTGTGATTGCATAGGCTCCCCCGCAGCTCCCATCTAGTTTCATCAGCAAGGCTTTTGCTGCATTCTCAGCTGTCTTCCTGCAGTCATGAGCTCTCTTAAGCATCTGGGTGATGTTTTCATCACCTGTCTGGTCTCCTAGTTTTCAAGCAAACAAACTGTTTCAGAGTTTTGAGGATGGTGATAGAAATTAAGGCAAGAGTAGAGATGCTCCTATGCGCTCTCAGTTTATACCAAGACGATGACAATAAATTAGCAATCTGTGATGTAAAAGCAACTTCACTTCTGTGTGGGTATTAGTGGTAACTGGGCTACTGGCCTGAATGCATCTCCCTCCCAGCTACAAGCTCCAGGTACTTGTTTCTCCAGGTACACGTCTTAAGTGGTATTTTATCTTCACTAGCTTGTCTGTTTGTAAGGATGTACATTGTGCATTAGGATTAGGTTAGGGTGTTCAAATTAATAATACACTGGAAAAGCCTCAGCCTAAATTACAACTTTTAGTCCAATCTGTCCAGTGCTGTTTCACAGTGCGGCCACTTCCAGCGCTTTTTCTCACAAGCACCTTTATTTCAAGCCTAGTGGTTTGCAGAACATCTTCTTACAGGTTACTTCTCCAGCTGGAAGAATTGCCTTACTGCTTAGGTACAGCCTTCCAGAGTTCACAGTCACGCATATTAAACCAAAAGAAAACTACCACTAGTGTTTACTAATTTGCTGTAATTTCTAGTGGTTATGCAGCATCTATGCAGCTGGTAAGCCACCCGTTCAGCAGAAGCAGGACAGAAACCACCACTGTCACTACTCTTATAGTCCTAACTCCAGGTGGAGTCACGTCATTAAAGTAAGACACATTAGTGGCTATACTGAAAATCTCAATAAAGTGACAATATATTTGTATTCTACCACACACAATCAAAGATGTCAGACAGTATTAAAAAAACCCAGTTCACTCTATGTCAGATGTTAATTTCATCCTTATTTGAGTCAAAGACCAATTACCCACACTTCACACTTGCTGAGTGAAGTGCATGCCCTGGAAATAATATTAATGCAGAAAAATGGAAGGGACAATATTCTGTTATGAGCAGCTGGATATGCTCAGCTCTAAGTGAAGCAAAAGCATCCACGAATTTTCCACTCACAGACATTGATATAAAACTTGACTAATCTTCAAACCAAAAATCTGCTATGTTATCTAGGTGTTTTAATCAAATTTCACGGTGAAGTAAAAGTACATAAACCGAACACAACTTCCTCCAAGCTGTGTTATGTAATGGGAAATTGGCACTATTTCTACCACAGGGCTGTAAGTGATAATACTATAATTAAGAGCTGCAGACAGACACCTATATAAAAACTAAACTACACTCTCTTTCATAAAATGCACGTGTGATGAAACCCTACTCAAACCCGAAGTGTTTCTCCCTTCTAAGATCTTTTTCTGCCACCTATGTGAGCGGAAAATCCAAGACGACATTAATTCACTTTTGCTGGCCACTGATCTCCGCCAGCAGGGAAAGCTCACTAGCACATTGTGGAAAGGAATGACCAGAGTCTGGAAGAAAGGTGGATAAAAATCTCAGGAATCCACTCTAATGTTTAGCATATGGCACACACTGCACAGGCCAAGACAGGTAGACAAGGGCCTGCTTCTAGCACTGGGAAGGATACAAAACAAGGGGCATGGTTAGCGGCACAGCAACTGTGGGCTCAGTGCATCTAGTCATCTGAAACAAGAGACTGACCATGTCAGTCCTGTGGCTCTAAAGCCACATGATCACTCAGTCTCTAAAAGCTTTCCATTTACATTTCAGTGATTCCTGAGAAGCTAGAACTATAATGCTCTCTTAACCAGGCAATTACTATGCCCTAGCACAGCATGAGGAGCTATTCTTCTCTCTCTGGCGGCTTCCCCTCTTTCTACTTCAAGATTACTATGGCTACCTTCTTCTATCAGTAAAAGGGATGGGACTATAAAAAGTAGGTTAACATTTACTGTGTAAACACCTCTTTCTATAAGAAAAGTGCAGCCAGCAGCAACGTCCAGCTCCAAACACTTCTGAACTGTAACTATCATAGCAGCTCATTACTTAGTGAGCAGCATATTAAAAAACACCACCTAGCCACCAGAGTAACTATCCACAAAATATGAAAAACCCAGAACATATAGGCTAATATCCCTGGCAACACAGTAAAACAAGATAGAATGTTTTAAAATTTCAAAGCAAAGGTAAAATGTGGGGTGAAAAACGAGAGCAATTTTTTTGTTGTTTTTTTGGTAACTACTCAACCCTACCTTTGTATTGTCTTAATCCCAGTTTTTCATAGACTACACTCAGTTTCTAGGGCATCAATGTTGCTGGTTCAAACAAAATCTGTACTTGCAGTTACCACAGCTTTATGGCCCTCAGCCACATATTCTCGTGAGTACTGTTCAGTAATTCCACTCTGCACAGTTGCATCCCTGTAGCAGCCTCACCACTGCCAGAACAGGCATCCCCTTGTGATAGTATAGGTATGTTAATTTAAATTGCTGGTGAATTTTATGATTTAATTCCCGTCTCTCTTTTCCCTTCCCCCTATTTTTTGGGTGTATGAAATAGTTTAATTAGTTAAAAACAAGAAAAGACCAGAGAGCATTCTTAAGTGATGGGTCATGAGATGATTCACTGTTACAACTAAGTCTAATGCTAACTGACATGCAAAAAAAATATTTAAATAAAGTGATGCATTGACATCTTACCAACAGAACCGACACCTGCAGCTCTGAACTGCCCAAGAATGAGACTCTGCTCACTTTCTGCCAATGCCAACAGCAGCTCATATGCTTCTATACACTGTTCACTGAAAGAGAAAATGAACCACAGAAAACAAAAATCACACAAAATATACCTGCAATTTATAGGGGAAGAATACCTGCAACAGCATCAAGAAAAAGAGGTAGCTGATCAACTGCATGACTCCCTACTACTTGTCTAGCAGTAGCGATATTAAATGGTGTAACACGCATAGCTTCTATTCAGAAGCATTCAACAGTCTCTCCTTCCTTATGATGGTCCCAGCTTGGCTTCAAGTAAGGTAACAAGTTAAAATAGTAGAGAATGACCTGATGTGAAGTAAGCTCCAGAAGCATGTTTGAAACAGTCAACAATACAAATGGCGGTCAACAGGATCGCTTTGAGAAACTTTTTGCAGGCCTTCTTACTATACAAAATACAGTATTCTATACTCTACTATATAACTATACTATATGAAGTATAGTAAGAAGAAAAGAATACTTGTTGCTCTGTCCTGGCTCTAAGGTTTTCCTCTTTACAACACAATGCCTTCTAAATACAGTTCTGAGAGACTCATTCCTATTGCATTCTAATGTTTTTGAAAATATATACATTATTATATGTATTTGCAATTTACATTTCCTTGTAATTTGCTCAAGGCTGATAGTAACGGAATACATTCTTTAGAAGGCATAAAATTTGTCTTAAGACCAGAACTGCCTGTTCCAAATTAGTTACAGTTGAAGAAGTTAAATGACACCATCTTTTCACATATAGTTTAAAGCAAATTTAGATACTTTTAACCACATACCAAGCAATTCATCCACAATTCCAACTGATGTAATATAAAGTCACTCTGAATTATGTGGGCTACAATGCTACCCTTTGGTCCACTGGTCTTGTGAAAGGTGCCAATGTAATAGAGAACCTGTACCTTAAGACTGCATACAGCAGGTACAGTTTGAGCCTGCACACAGCCCTTAATTCAAATGTTAATTCAGTATTTAAAAATTAAAAGATAAATCTGTGTATTGCTATTAGATCGAGTTCACTACTGCTGATGAGCTACAGCTGAAACACACTTGTATCAGTAACTTCAGTTCTGTAGTTTGTCAGGTAGTTTAACCAAAGGGGCATTTTTTCAGGAGGGAACAAAAAGAAACAGTATTACTATGGCACACCAACAATTTCACTGTCAAAGACTTCTACCAAGTCTCCTCCACTCCCTCTTTTTCTGGCTGAGACACCCTCTGCATAAGCACGTACCTGTACTGCAATGCAAGCCTGAGGGCTGTGGCATTGGACTCATACTTCCCAACAAGCATGCTCATCCTCTCGGCATTGCTTTTGCACTCCTCCAGTGTTATAGTTAACAAGTCATTCTGGGATTTCAAGTGCTCAATACGGCTGTAGAAAAGAAAGGAATTTGCAACATTCGAGCTTAGCTTGCAGACACTGTTCTGTGAACTCCATAACAACCATAATTTAAAACAACAAATACCATTTGGTCTACACAGGTTTTTAACGAAGAAAGCAAATCTGTGTCCCATATCAAGAGCCAAGAGGATAGCAATTTCTCTTACAACAGCTTCTTCTCCTTTCTTTCCCATAAAATGTAATCATAATCCTGTGCAACAGCAGCAAGCTGTACCCTTATTTTGTAGCCACAAGACTGAGTAGGAAAGTTTCATATTAACCTTTTGCTTAGTTTTTCTGCCTCCATTCCTCACTTCCTGCTGCCACATTTGTGTCTTGTTTTAAGTGTCATATTCATTAGTGCAATGAGCAGATGTGTGTAGGGGTCATGCAGCTCCCTTTCTTTGGAACATCCAGAATAAGAGTTTCACTTGAAGTAGTATTTTGGTTGTGATTAGAGAGAGAGCTTCCAAAATACAAAGTTTCAATGAGGCAATGAAATCTCCAAAAGTTCTGGCAGTAGCCAAATAGAGCTCATATCAGAACTTAATTGTAATATTCTGCTCAATGAGGTTGACTCTGGATCTGAAAATGACACTTCAGAATATCAGTATTACTGTTTATTCTCACTGCTGGCAACTGCACTACACATAAATGCACTACACCTAACCTTCAGAGTTGGACATACACTGAAAACAGGCGAGTTATTTCAAAATTTGGACAGGTAGCTAATGAAGAAATCAGTGCCATCCAGAACTCTAAAATCATTGACTTCCCAACAAACACAAGAAGAAGGAGAAGGGTTAGTATACCATTTATTCAGCAATCAGAATAAAACCCTGACTTTCCTAGCTGCTAGAACTCTCAGATGCTCTTCCTTCTATAACTTCTTTTGAGACCTCCTACAAGGATACATGTTGCAAAGTGTAACTGTGCAGTGCACAGAAAAAAGAGGAAAAAAATGAAAAAAAAAGAAAATAAGTAAGTGTATTTTGCAACAGTACAAAAACAGGAGCTACAAATAAAAAGAGATACTGTACTGATCAGACTAAATCTGAGATAGCCATGAGGAAGGGAGAACTTGGAAGGAAACATGCTGAGACATGATTCTCACATTCCTGATCCACAGTTTTGATTTTATGTGCTGAAGAGGACATGAAGCATTGGTTTTGGTAGGGCTTATTGAAGGATAACACCAGCAGTATTTTAACTGCAACCAGAAAGCTGCCATCTTTATTCTGCAGACTTGTCTATTTACTGGTATATATGCTACACCACCATACATTGGTACATTCATTGATACAGTTAATGCTGTAATTCTGTTTCATCAGGACAAAAGCAAGCAAAATTCCAGAACGACAGAGAGTAAGTTATGGGAATCCATTCTTTATAGCAGTGATATGTCTTATGAAAAAAGATGCCCTGTCTACTTGGTCAGTCATAGAGAAGGACACTCTACAGTGCACATTGTCACAGGTGAAGGTGCCATGCTGATCTAATAACGCATGACCAAACTGTCATACTAATGGAAAGAATCCTCAGCATACAATTCAATCCTCTCTTCATCAACTACATTCCATGTTTATCTGCAGCTGCCACAGTTGAGCTAGGACTGAACCAAGAAATGTTCAGAAAGAATAAAACAAGTGGTAACTTTAACAAAGCTAATAGCAGACAACGCATTTGAGCACATCTAACTTTCAACCTTACCTATTTAATCTCTCTGTCTCCACTTCAAACTCTCGGATTTTACTTTCAGAGATAGCAGATCCATGTGAATAAAGAGTCTGGAAGATTTCCTGGATGTTTGAGCAGTCTTGGAGGGAATGTGCCAAATGTTCAGCCACAGTACTAGACACCTGCACAGGGCAGTTAATAGATCATTGTGAATAGGTAACCACTGGATTCCTCCCACAGGCAGTCTGCACTGAGAACTGCATTTGCTTGCATGCACTCACTTCAAGGCATTAATTATTAATTTTTTCTATTAATTTTATATTGAATAGAACATTTACAAGTTTCCACTTTAAGAAACAACTATTTTGATTTAAAATTCTACTAACCAAAGGGTGATGTCCACTATTTCATCAGACATTTGAAAAGCCTAATATTCCAGTTACTTACTTTCTTGAAAGCTTAGCAAAATGTCAGACCTAAGTTCCTCAGTGAAACAAGTATTAACACACAGTAACAACAGCATTAGAGATTTATGCTGGCATTACACAGCAGAATCCAGATCTCTGTTGATTGAAGTTGTGAAATGCAACTGAACAGTCTTTTCTTGAAGAATAATAATTTGGAGGAATTGACTCCAAAATTACCCTCTTGAATTCACTCAGAGAATGATTTCAAGCCACCAGTTATCAGATCTTAATACTGGGTGAAATATTCTCTGTTGAAATATTTTTCTCAAAACAACTTTTAAAGTATTTTCAGTTAGCTCATATATTAATTTAGTAAGAAAACAGTGCTGTTTTTAATGGAACACAGGTCATCTTCAGACGGTATCATGCATGCACATAATTAACAGTCCTTACCCCTATGCTGCTGATTTCTGATCCTAAGACAGGTCTATCAGATGACGAAGACTCTGATCTTGTCTTTGACAACTTCACTCTTTCAGCAATCTGTAAGTCAGAATGCTGCAGAGGTTACACAGGAACCCACACTCCATAAAGATTACACAAAATTATTTTGTTCACTGGCTACACTTGCAAACCCAAAGTAAACTACTGTAAAATTTGACACCTGCGCTCTGAGAGAATTACAATCATTAGCGCTTAATTAACTAGCACTTTTCTGCAGCTCGAGTTCACGGGCCTGCTTAGGACCCCAAAAAACTCTGGGGATTCTAGCTATCTCCCAGTTAATCACACACTTGCACAGCAGCTGTGCAAAATGAAGCCTGCTTCTCGCACATAATGAGAACTGCTACTGCAACCCACAATAGCTCACCTTGGCTATGGGAATGTCATTGCTACTGCTGCTTGTGCTCAGCTCTCCCGTGCTGGGATTAATGGGTCGATTGGCAGAAGTGAGACGACTTGGGCTGGATGGGCCTGTTGCCTGTACACTTTGCAAACGTGTTTGCAGTTCCCGAACCTACAATAAAACATAACATGCTGTTTTTTCCACCTTTATGGTTTAAAAGTTTGCAGATTTTCTCATTGTCTAGCCAAGCCTAATTGCTTCTGGCTTTAGCATAGACGTTGTATTTTGTCCTGTGGTGGATGCAAAGTTTTCACCTGGGGAGCAGATGAATGGAGGTTGTCTTAAAATTCCATTGTTTTCAGTTTTTTGAACTATGTGCAATGTGGAAATATGCAGAAGTCATACTGTAGAGTACTCAAAGTTTCAGCTTGGTTTATATAACCTCTTCAGTGCAGCTGTACTACATGTATAGAAGTTATTCTCTCTGAGGTGAAGCTAATGCTCCAGCCTAAGATTATGATGCCTAAACAAATCAAATTAAGATCCTGCTACTAATGGAAAGCTCCAGTGTTGAAAAAACTCTTGACATATCACAGGATGACTTTGTCATACTTAAAGGTCAAAGAAATTCAACCGTTAATCATGCTTTCATAACTACACTTAAGTAAAACTACCATATCGTGAGTAATGTACAGACAAGAAAATACCAGCAAAGTACCCAACCATCTGCAGCAGCTGTCTGTAAACATACAGTGCAAACACTGCATCGTCCTCGTAACACATCAGATACTTCTACAACCGATGTCAAAAGATTTTCAAGACTAAAGGGTAAAAAAAAAAAGTCTTCAGAAGCCAAACTAGCTGACCTAAAAATTACAGTGTTTACCTTGGAATCATTCTTAACAGACAAAGAATAAATGGTCTGCTCAACACTGGAATTATGCCACAAGGTGAAGTGACACAGTTCATTTTTCCCACAGAATCGCAAACAAAGAGTGTGAGATGAGAGAAGGGGAAGGAAACCATCTGAAGAGGAAATTTCTCCAAATATAGTGTTTAGTTTAATACTTAAGTTTCTAGGCCGACTTTGTTGGAACAGTCCACCTACAAAACAGAACTGGTGAAATTTTACCAAAAGTCCGGTCCATTTGATATCCCCCTGTAGCATGAAATGCAACTCTGATTCCTACTAAAACAAGGTGGGATTTTATACTAAATACAATACATTTACACAAAGAACTGATTAAGCAAGCTGAAATCCCCTAGTAAAAAAATATCAAAGTTACATTAAAGCTTAGGCTTTCTTCAGCTATAGGCTCACCAAGTGCACGGTCAGTGCTTTAGCAATCTCTGCTTGAAGCAGCAGCAGTCAGCATATTCTCTGCACAACACATACAGATCCCTTCAACCTTACTTCACTGAGGAAAAAGCTCAAGATGGAACTCTCTCCAGTCACCAAAGTTATCTTGTGCTTCCTGTGATCCCCTACAGCCTGCTTCTGCTTCCCTGAAGAGCAACCCTGCCTCTCCCCCAGCTGTATGCAAACAAAAAAGGTCAGACTGCATGAGGACTTATTGTCAAAGTAACAGAGTTTTTAGATATGTGCAAATTACAAAAAAGAAAAAAAATCCGTATTTCACATAACAAGAGCAGAATAATTGCATGTTACTAATAGTAGGCTGTAGGTGGCAACAATAAGAGCACATAAAGGCTAACTGCACTTATAACTTCCCTGTTCAGTCATGGAGGAGTGCTACACCTTAAACAAAATGAACCAAAACCACTCCACTGGGTCTCTCTGTTAAAAAAATAGATAAAAGTACACAAAACCTCAAATCAAATCCCCAATGTTTAAAGGAAGTTGCTGAAAAATGGATATGGATGCTTGTACCAGAATTATACCTCTTAACTGCAATTACATCATAAAGTTAACTGAACAGAGAGTATAAAGTGCACATTTGTAGCATGTATCTTCTACATATTTGCAGCTGAGGCCTCCTTTGTTCATACTGACATACATAATTTCAAGATAGGTATAGCTGCACTAATGCGAACCTTAAGGACAGAAGTGCTCTACTGATGCAAACCAATCATTTCAGCCTGCTGATATGCCTAAAACTGAAATAAATCATGTGTGCATGTTTCTGCTTGCAGAACTGGAATGCCAGTGCAGATAGGATTTGTACTGTGGCATTAACACTGTGGGAAAAAAAGCAACCCCAAAACTTCATTAAATCAAAATAATATTTATTACTATTTCTTTTAAAACCTGGGCTGTTTCAAACTAAATTCCCCAAGTACTTAAGTTACAGCATTATTTAAAAGCAAACTGTATTGGGTTTGTGTGGCCAGGTTTTGGCAGTGGGGGGAGTTACAGGGGTGGCTTCTGTGAGGAGATGCCAGAAGCTTCCCCCATGTCCGACAGAGCCAATACCAGCTGGCTCCAAGATGGACCCGCCGCCAGCCAAGGCCGAGCCCATCAGCAATGGTGGTAACGCCTCTGTGATAACATTTTTAAGAAGGAAAAAAAGTTACAGGACACAGAAATGGCAACCGGAGAGACAGTGAGAACATGTAAGAGAAAGAACCCTGTAGACCCCCAGGTCAGTGACGAAGGAGGGGGAGGACATGCTCCAGGCGCCGGAGCAGAGATTCCCCTGCAGCCTGTGGTGATGAAGACCATGGTGAGGCAGGCTGTCCCCCTGCAGCCCAGGGAGGTCCACGGTGGAGCAGATCTCCACCTG
>JANZLQ010000079.1:22360310-22382756 GCA_026212715.1 Elanus axillaris | reverse complement strand
TGTGATGAGTCCTGCCCCTGAGGAGGATGAAGCGGCAGAGACAACCTGTGATGAACTGACCCCAACCCCCATTCCCCGTTCCCCTGTGCTGCTGGGGTGGGTAGGTACAGAATCTGGGAGTGAAGTTGTGCCCGGGAAGAAGGGAGGGGTGGAGGGAAGGTACGGTGAGATTTCGTTTTATTTCTCATTACCCT
The DNA here is from genome assembly GCA_026212715.1 of Elanus axillaris. Classification (NCBI taxonomy): domain Eukaryota; kingdom Metazoa; phylum Chordata; class Aves; order Accipitriformes; family Accipitridae; genus Elanus; species Elanus axillaris. Next base: position 22,382,562 of record JANZLQ010000079.1, on the reverse strand, counting down.
ACTTCATTTCATTTGTAATAAATTTGAGATAATTTTTCCAAGCTGAGTCTGTTTTGCCCGTGACAGTGATTAGTGGGTGAACTCTCCTATCCTTATCTCGACCCACAAGCCCTTTGTTATATTTTTCTCTCCCCTGTCCAGCTGAGGAGGTGGGGAGTGATAGAACGGCTTTGGTGGGTGCATGGTGTCCAGCCAGGGTCAAGCCATCACAAGCATATACCAGGCAGGACACTTGATTGTAAACACCTCTATTTTGTTTGCTTGAATTTGTTTGTTTCCATAACATTTTCTATAACAGAGATTTTGTCTATTTAAACAATCTTCACAAGACTTTGTATGCTCAGTTTTGTTCAGCAGTAACATCTTCCCCAGAAAATAAGGGTTTACAATAATGAGAACCCTACTTCTCACAGAAAACCAGTACAACCCAATCACAAGCTCTGCAAGACATACTGGAGAGCATTCGTAATTTTAGCTCTTGGTGTTTTATCTCCCATAGCAATGGAGCAGCATATCCACATGTATTAGTGTATCATGACGTAATACTGTTTTTAGTAAGTCAGTGATGCTCATTCCATTAGGGCAGTAAGCAAGGTCATGCACATGGTTATTAGGTCATAATTTTTTATCCTTACATACCTGTATATAGAAGGATAAAAAAAATACATATTTGTATATACATACATGTGTATGTAAACACACACATATATACACAAAAGGATTTATTTTCACAGGAATAGGGGAAAAAAAAACAAGAAGGACAGAGTCTATGTATAGCCAGAAAACATGGAAAAAAAGCAAGAATCCCCAGAGTTAACATTCTTATTTTGTCCATTGCTGTATTTCATTTTATTGCCATGTTTCCCACTGTTAGCAGAAACTTCAATGGATAACTTGCTGTTAATATACACAAACCCTGCTTCAGCTCCACTCCATGAAGAACAAAATCAAAGCCCTAGACTCAAACTAAATGCTGATAAGTAAATTAGTTTGAATTTTTTTGTCAAAAGAAACGAAAAAAAAGGAAAGAAAATGAAAGGAAAAAGAAGTCCTCACATTAGAATCTGTTCAAGTAGGAACTGACTAATAAGCATTAACTTTTGACAGCAAAGCCACTCATTTTTTAAGAATATAAAAACCTCTACTTAAAATATCTGGACTCCATGCAATATTTTGTCAGGTATATTTTGAATTCCTTATGTTAGACACTTTGCAATTACATTATTATTAACATTATTCTACCAATGTTTCTAGAAATTAAAGACACTGAAGTACAAACATGCTGTGGTAGTTCTTGCGTTTATAAACAAATACAGCTCCAGAGCTGGTGTATTCATTTCAATTTAAGAAATCATAAAGAACATGTCTTTTGTATAGTTGCTTACAATATCAACATGTTTTCTAAATTTTTAAACTCCACTTGAGGGCAATGGACACTATGCCCAAAAGTCAGCCTGCTCTCAGGTCCATTCCTCTAAAAGTCACTATACTGGAAAAAGCAGAAAAAAGTTCTCAATAATGAAGTGCACTGCTCCAAACAAGTGGAAAATGTTTTAGTACAGTTTCTTATGCATGGCAGCAAATACTGCATGTCGCACTATAACCATCAAAGCCTCATGTAGAGATAACAGCTTAATATTTAAGGAACACAAGTTCTGTAACAGGGCTTAAGACTGTTATTTCAACAGTTTCCTGAAACAGTGCTCCTCTATGGTATCACCCACAGAAGCTCCCAGGCAACCAGCTAGTTTACCTAGGGAAGAAAATGGAGACCAACTATTTGGTTTTAAATATAAATTAAGAGAAATAGTATTCTGAAGATAATTCTGACAATAAGTCATAGTGAGGATTATACCAGACTTATGTTCATCTACAGCTATGGTCCTCAGCTACTGTGCCCAAACACTTAAAAGCATTATCATACTGAAGGCCTAGTATCTGCTCATGCCTATTTTGCAAACTTTATGGAGTAATTATTCCATACTTGGAGGTTCTTCAAATGATCAGTAAGTGTACTTGGATGACAAAATAGATGGAATTCTGAAGCAAAGATGCTTGCCCTATTAGTTTTTAATCAGAAAAAACTAGTTACAGACTGTCTGGAGGTGCTCCCTACTTGCACTGTATTTTAATGTCTTGTGTTAGATTTATCCTTGTCTAAATCCATTTTGGTAAGCTATTCTATACTTTAAAAAGGCTCTCAATTTTCAAAAAGTGCAGACATTCCTTAAAAGTTAGGCTGTAAAAGAACTTGACAGACAGTTACATTCCCCATGCTTTCTCCCCCAACTTTTACTCTGTCTGCAATTCTTTTCTAGAGTTAAAACTACTTTACAGGCACATGTAAGGTATGTGAATAGCTTTTTTTCCCCCCTCTTCTTTCCCAAAAGCCATAAGCTCTCCTGAACAATCATTCCATTTTAGATTCCATAGCTATTCTACATCAAGGCACAGAGGTTACTTCACATCTAAATTCATAGTCATGGGGAAGTTCAGCATTTGTGTTGATTAACACAGCCTAGATTCATTTATTTCCTCACCAAATGTTTGGATTTGCATTTCAAAGCCTATGATGCCTTTCTGCTGTGAGAAGGCATCGTGTCTACTAAGAAGCATAACTCACCCATGTCTGCAGTGACCATGGTGGACTGATTCTCTGGTACCGAAACAGAATTCTGGTCCATGCTGCGTGAGTCTTCATTAACCTCATGCTGGCTGTGGCTGAGCTCTGACCGCAGCTCTGAATACTCATCTTCCTCCCTGGACCGGGGAGAGAGAGAGAGAGCAAAGGCAGAAATAAAATCCTCTGAGGAAATACATCTCTCTGTGACACTTACTTCAGACCTGTAAGCTGAGCCACAGGATACAACCCATGCAAGTGTAAGTGTTCTGTCCCACCAGTAGAGAAGGGTTTATATCCTTCACCCCAAAGCCACTGTGCTAGGCCCATAACACCCACTTGCAGCAGCCAGTGCCTGGTTTCCACTTTGTTATTCCCAAGTTCATTGTTGCTCCAGATCACTGTACAAGGAAACAATAGGTGGAACCAAGTACAAGCAAGGATGTGTGTAAGAAGGACATACACGGCTCTGCAGTAACACCCCAACCAACAATTCTTAATCAGCACGAGTGGCTTTTTATTCCAAAGTGGATTAGCAACAACTGATTTTGGTCTTTTTCTCAGTTTCAGGATGCCACTGGCTTGTGGGCAAAGCAAGCGTGCACATGCACATACCTGCATATGTGTATCAAAATGTTCTTGGGGACAGGTAGGTTTTTCATTTTCTCTTCTTGAAAAGAACATATAAGTAAGTATGGTGCTGAACTGCTGGAGTTAGTGGAAAATAAAAAGCCTCAATTACCTAGGTTTTAACTTATTTGTCAAGCTGGTTCTACTAAAATAATTGAGGACACAGAATACTTTAGCTAAAGCTAAGGAGCTTAAAAAATTAGGGCTTTTCCCTCCTGTCTCCACACGAAGAGTTCAAAGCACTGGGAAAGAAGATAAGTAAATGAATAATAGCTTTGCCTAACAGCATTCGTAAACATTTTTTCTTTTGATCCACTCGCTGATTCGACTCAGGATTTTTATTTTTTTTTACTTACATAGTGACTGTTTTGACATTAGAGTATATATTTTACACATGAGAAAAATGCCAGCTTATCCAGGTGCAGAGCTGCTCTGATAAGTAAGCAAACAGCCATAATTTTGTAACACACTAAATCAAATGCAGAAATTCATTTTGCTGCACATTCAGCACAAAAGTGTGAGAATGGAACTGTCTGGATTTGGAAACAATATGAAATAGCAAAGAGCTATCTGGGGATCTGCATCTGGGAGGGGCACCTGTAATGTTAAGTCTGCTGTGTGTATGCTACATGGTGATGAGTGTTTGTTTCTTGCAGAAATATTGCAGGGTTTAGCCTGGAGGTGTGTCCGGATTTGCCAGGCAAAACAGCAGAGAAGATGGCCCATACGCACAGGGAACAACGACAGAAGTCAAGTCTGCTCCCAGATAGCAGAGGTGACAATTTATGAACCAGGCCAACTCAAAAAAGGAGTTTCAGCTTGCTTGCCAAGCAGGGTTTCCCAAGGTAGTGAGATATAATCTACAGGAACTATTATGCTCTTTTACCCCTTATATTTGCTTCAGCGCAAAGAAAGTCTGACTTTATCACAAGCACTTAGTGACTATTATTAAACAAAAATGCAGGTCAGCTGGTTAAAATAGAGATTTAGATCAAAGAAAGATCTTTAAGGTACCATGCAATACATGTTTAAGAAAGTGTGAGAACTAAATCATGAACAGCAGGAATTAAGTGTAGGGGAGACATATAAGCGTGAGTTAATGTTCCATGAACTCATTTTTTATTAGCCACAGCACAAGCCAGTAGTAATTAGCTTTAGACAAAAACAATTACCAAGCACTCAAATAGTTGCATTTTTTGATCTGAAGGTAATTCGTTTTTACATTGATGAAACAGTTAGCCCTACATTTTTAAGACGTCAATTACCTCTACAAATGGACAAGAGGCTGTACTGATCATAAAACAATGCCACACACAATAATAATTTCTCACCACTTCTTTTTTGGCTCTTGTTGCATAGATTTTCTGCTTAAAATCCAACACAGCTTCACCTAGCTAGCACTAGTGCTGTTTTTTCAGTTTAAGCACCCTCAGTATCTTAGGGCAGTTGAAAGTATGTCATGTGGCAGGACTCACAACATTCTGATGGCTCAAGCCAGAAGTCAGTTTCTGAATGAACTAATGCTTCTAAGACCTGACCAGAGAGATCAGAAATCCACTTCTGGTAAAGCAACAGCCAGGTCAATCGGTCTCTCCACAACCAGCCTCACAGGGAGCAGACTGAGGGCTAAAAACACAAGGGGGAATTTGAGGGGAGCAGTGCACCACAAATATAAATTCTGCCTTTAAAACTGAAGCTGGCAGTAGCAGAAGGTGCTACTGAAGACTCCCCCTTCCCAAAACAGAAGAGTCCTCCAGTGACACTGGAAATGCAAGGCGCTCAACAGCTGATGATGACTAGCCACCCAATTTCTGCCACACCACCCAAAAGGTGGAGGCATTAAGACTTCCTTGTGGCTGCCATCACCTAGGGCCTTGCTGGAGAAAGCACGTACTTGTTCTCCTATGGGTCATCCCCCTGCCCAACGGTTCCCAGTTGCTGGAATGTCACGGTGAGTTGGAAGCAATTAAGATCACATCAAGCTGCTCCAAACACAGAGCTGCCTGGGGTCAATGCTGGAGCAAAAAAGTGTGTTTTACAGGTATGTCTGCACTCATTGCTGTCTTCATGCACTCATTGCTGTCTTCATGTTCAGATGCAACCAAGGATCACAACTGCTGCACAGACACTGAGAAAAACTTGATCAATCAGTGAGCAAAACAGTGTGCTTTCAGCATCCTTTCGCATCACTGACAAGTTCTGCCAGGATGCTGGCAAGGTGCACATTATCTTCACGGCTGCAAACAGTGCCTAGTTTCACATTTCGGGTGCCAGCATTTCTCAACAATCATTTTACTTGAACAAGGGTTTTTAAAGCATTCTAAGCCCCTCAGATAGAAAATACTACAGGTGTATGTGCACTGCAACCCAGAGGTTGACTGCTCCCTGTGTATACACACTTAAGGTCCCTCTGAACTAGTTCACTTGTTAACGAATAATGACACACTGGAGACAACATGGGAATTAATCACTGAAGGCGGGTGGGGCCGGGTATTGCATGCTGAATCCAATGCTATGACACCCACACTGCCATTTGAATTGAATCCAAGTAGCTTCCACCTAGCAAATATTTACAAGCTAGAATCAGACCTCCAGGTCATTGTGAAAATGTAAGTGCCACGTGTTGTTTCTTGTGATGCTGTGGTCTACTCACTCCCTTTCTGCATTAATTCCAATACAAACTACTTGCTGAATATATTTCAGATTAAAAGCTCTAAGTCTGAAGAAATGGTTTTACAACAATAGGTTACAAGCTTCTTGACAACTGTTTCAAATAATCCTTAGCAAGCACCAATATTCAACAGAGTATATTTCTGTTTGGTATTGTTGAAGTTGCCTACTATTTTTAGAGATGCAGAGATGTACCCAAACAGCCACTGGTTTAGAACTGAAAGCAATTTGATCTCTTCCTTTTTCCTTTTGCTGAACCTCAATTTGACATCTAAGAAAAACTGCCAGTCATAGGCCAAAGTTGTTTCTGTGCAGCCAAGTTACATATGATTTTGCCAGCCAAAGACATGATTAAGAGTGGAGTTTGAATGAATCTGAGGCAATATTAGTAACTTTTGAAGTCAGGAATATTCACCTTTAACCTAGATATAATTCCCTTTTAGCACACTACTGTGTAATCTGTAAATCCTTTCTGTGCTTCAGAATTATCAGGTGCATCCTTTATGTTCAAGTATTTACAATACGAGTCTACAACTGGGAAGATCCATTTGATTGGCTTTGCTGTCTTCTAAGTTGTACATGCTTGGGGAGAAAATGGGAGTAGGCACACACATTCTCAAAGGACAGAGAACCTTTGCAATGAAAAAAAATCTCTCTTCTACAAATTGAAACAGCAGAAGTAGGGGTAACAATGCCATCGGCATCCACTTGACATGCTAACAGGAACCCCAAGCTAGCACTGCTCAATGAAAGCTGTTCACTCTGCAAGAAGCTGACAAAATGTGCTCTGCACAATAATTTAGCATAGGCTCTTCTGCCCAACAATCTTGCAGAGTTTGATGAAAGCCTGTGACTTGACTTTTACAACAAACTTAAGCAAAATTCTAGCCACCTCCTCCCACTCTTTCCCTAATATTATGCAGACAAGAACAGTGTGACACTGTCACACAGTTACAATTTTCCAAGGAAAAAGCAAAGCCAAGGTTTATGTTTCCAGACTGCTTAAATTAAAAAAGCATCCTTATCCTAGCGGACCACTTCTTTAGTGTTTTTTTTCTCCCGAATTGCTACCTTCTTCAGCTGGTAGTGGGCAAATTCTGCACTGTCACACATTAAAAACCAGGCAAGCAAGAGGCTTGTCTACTTGCACAGTATGAATATAGGCAGCTCTCTTTTTACCCTTACTATCAAATCAGTTACAGCTGTATTTTAGGTTGGGGTTTTTTTTGTGAGGTTGGGCTTCCAAACCAGCTGGGCTGTCCAGAGCAGCAGCAGCAGGGAGATGAGACAATTGCAGATGAATGTTGGCTTGCTCACACAACCATGGTGACCTCATTTTTGCTCAGGGAATGCTGGAAGAACGTAGCACGAGAGCAGCAGCTAACTTCATGTGGCCACACACATGGAACTTGTTGTACCCAAGAAACAGCTAGTGAACCTAGAACAATCCTGGAAACTTCTAAAAATACTCCTGTAAGATTACTGTTGCTAAGATCAGTGTATCAGATATACCTGGGAAGAGGCACAGGCATTGGCATGTGACTTAAGCTGTCTTCTAGAGCTGGCATTACTAAACCACATGAGCAAAAGCCATTACACTTCAAGCTGCGTAAAACTCCTGACACTGTAAGGGGAAAAAAAAACCACAAAAAACCCAAACCACCAAAAAAAAAAGAGAGACAAATTCTTGGAATGGAGAGTATTAACCTGCTTATACAGCCTGCCAACACTCCTCAGACAATGTTGCAATACCTTACTCAGATTTAGCTGCTATGCTTACTTTCTGCCTTACTTTCTGAGGGTACTAATCACATTCAAACAAAGAGCTACAAATTTAAAGATAATAAAGCTCAAGGAGGATAGTCAAATACCCTCCATGAAACTCCAGTTTCTTCTAATTGTTTCCAGAATATTTTGGGGTTTTGGAACAAACCATGAAGCATGTTATAAAGCGGCAGTACATCAAGCTACATGTTAGTTTATTTTTACAGCCTATACTGAACAATTTCTGTGTCAGCACTGGGGAAACATTTATCTGTTCTGCAATCAATGTAAACTCAAGAAAACTGTTTCCATACAGACAGCCTAAATTTTGTGATAGCACAAGTAAAGCCTCCACTCAGCATTACTTGCAGGGATCCAAGAGTCAAATCAAAACTAAAATCCCTCCGGTGTTCTGGTTTAAAGGAAAGTATAAATGCTGAAGTGCTAGCAGGGCTGTGCTCCCAGCATCCTTTCTCTACGGACTGTTTTGTTCCAGCTCCTGGGCTCCTAGTCCCCAAAGCCAAGGGTGGAGCGCTGTGAGTCACACCTGTCCCAGCAAGGACTGCAATTACACCACCCTTGCTCTGTGGGATGCAACAGCTTCTCAAGAGTGACGCAAGTAGATCCCAGAGCGGATTTACAGAAAGTCACAGCAGGAAGTATCAGTTTTCCTTCTCTCAATTGTCTTTACAAACCCTATGGAATCCCTCCAATTCTACCTCTGCTTGCCCTTTTTAGGAGGAATATTACTCCTCTGTTCCCCAGACACCAAATTATTGGCCTACCCAAGAAAACAAGCTATTGCAATCATTAAAGGAAATAAAAAAATCCACCCACTAACTTAATGAACATTTTTGTTCTTACTAATAAAATCAGAACAAATAAAAACAGGAGGCATCCTAGCTGTCTGAGCAAAACAAGCTCTCATGCAGTGCGACCAAACAGGTGGGTCATGGCACTGATGTGGTGGTGCCTGTTGCAGCAGTGCTGTTCTGATGCCTTCAGAAGCCTGCATCCCCCCGAAGGGGCAGCCAAACGTCAGTTTTCATGAGAAACAGCATGCGCTTCCCATCAAGCTCGGTTCTTATGTCTCACTTTCCTGCGCATGCTACAGCTAACTGGTTTATGGACATGGTTAAACACTCACAGTATCTACCAGATCCCACTATTTTGTAAATGAACACCACCTGGTGTTTAGCTTGCCACAGGGACTCCAGACAAACAATTTTTATGGATTCTATGTAGTATTTTTCTAAAATATCACAGAGGAGTTCTGCCATTCAAGAAAAAAATATCTGTGCAGCTCTCATGCTTCTCAGATTTTGCTTTTCAACTAGACTTTTCAATTGGTAGAGCTTTTCCAGAGAGGAGGGTGGGATGGGCTGCCAGTATTGTGCTGAAAAGAAAGGTGACTCAAAACAAGACTAATAGGAAGTTTATCTGCAGAGGTATCGAGGATGAATGAACATGGCAGTCACAGGGACTTTTCAGGTAAGTACTACCAGTTTAGAAAATACTTACCTGAAAAATCTCACCATGATGCTCACTAGTTATGATCATCTCAGAGATGGAAATATTTCTCTTCTTAAATAACATTAACATAACATGGTTCTGCCACTCCTTTATAGTGGTATATATGTGTGATGATACTTTCTCTTACTTATCGTACACCAAACCTTTTTCTTTTTGTATATAAATATTTTCATGAAAGGTTAAGTAAGTAGTTGTAACAACATTGCCTGGTGCTAGGAGAAACATTTACAAGGAAGAGCAAATGAAGCAGTTATCAAAGAAACTTCAGCTAATAGGCAAGGAAAACTGAAAATTTGCTACACTGCTAGAGCACTGTGTCACCACTACCTATGAAAGTGTGAAATCTAATTTTATGTACTCTGGAAAATCCATAGATTCTAGTAGTTTAGTTGCATCCTCATAACCTGAATTTTTAAAAGCCTCTCCTCATTCTAGTCCAATTTTCTCTAGGTTCAGAATGGGTTTTTCTTTGCTGCTCCAAGGACAGGCAACAGCGTCATTTGTACCACTGTGTTTTGTCACAAATACCAGTGCAAGTAGATGGAAAACCTACTTAAATTCATTTGAGCCATTATTTCTCTCCGCAAGTGACTTGGCTTAGGTGATCTATAGGATGCCACAAAATAAAGTTAAAAGCAGAGATGTAGACTGGATGGCTACATCTTCCTTTATCCACCACTGCTACCACTTATCTGGTGTCCTGGCATGTATGTTATGCTAAAGGAATATTTAGATGGCACAGTGCAGTTCTTCGCAGTGCTCATTAAGCTTTGCAAAGTGTGATTTTGCCACAGAGAATGTAGCACTTCTGAGCCTTGGGACAATACTTTGCAGAACACATACCTTAACTACAGAGAGCTATACAATACCAGTCACAACAAGCTTAACTACCTTAAAGTCATCATCAAATTATATTTAAAGTATAATTCACACCATGTGTTGCACCATTCTTACATTGGCCCGGAATTTCCAGGAAGTTGCTGTACCTTATTGTTGTCCCCTGTAGTCGATCAATTTTCTTATTTAATTCGGCAATGATACTGTGCAGCTCTGTGATTCGTTCCTCATAGCGTACTGTTGTTCGCTCCTGCACATCCTCATGCTCTCTCATTAGGTGGGATTGTTCACACTGAAGCAGAGAAGCAAGGAACAGAAAGGGTCTTATGAATAACCGCACAGAGATCTGATACAAGGAAGTGCATACCGTTAATGGTTTTCTTACTCATCAAACCTATACTGCTTTAGTAAGAGAAAAGGACAGAGGCAAAATATTGACAGAGACCCAAAGGTATGTAATTACAAGATTTTAGGAACTGAAAGACTATGCAGTGTACTTTTATTACTATTTTTTTCTAAAGGGCCGAAGTTGCCCTTGCTTGAACAAAACAATGCCATTTGCAACTCAAAATAGCTATAAATATCTCATCTTTGAATCTGTGAACTTAACGATGTATCATGAATCTTCAAGGATCTTCCCAATGTGGCCTGAATTAGAACAAGTCCTAAGGTAGAAACCACATTATTATAAAGAAGAGTAACCACACTTTGAGTTTATGACTTCTTCTCTACTATATGTTTTTTATTAGCCTTTAAAGATAACATAGCATATTTTTTATTATTTTAATCCTCCACGATAAAATGCTTATTATTTGAACAATTAAAAGGCTACGTGGCTGCTTGTTTTTTATACCTATCATGAAATCCTCCTTTTTTTTTTCCTAATAGTATTTTAAATCCAGCCTCTCTGGGTTACTCTTCAGGCTAGCAAACACTCTACTTCAATTACAGCAAACAATTAAAATCTACTGCAATTACAATGCAACAGTGCATGCTGATTGAAGTTATGCTTGGTAGTGGCTGGAAAGAGCAAGACTTGCAACTTTTTGCTACTGACCTCCTGCAAGAAACAGTCAAGCCTCCTTGCAACCACAGAATGGTATGTACTACGCCGTCAATAAAAGAAAAGTCACAAGCCAACTGACAGTATAAAACTCACTCATTAACTGAAGACCTGCAATGTAACATCCTAGTAGCATTTCTAAAGGCCACAATTTATAGTACTCTATGAGGTCCTCCAACATTACTGTATCAAAACTCATTTTTTCAAATCAAGTAAACATTTTATACAGAGGTAATCCCTCAACTCAATTTCATAAATATGAAAATCATACCCAAACTACTGGCTATGCCAGCATTTTTATAGTTTGCCCTCACACTTTTTGGCCACTTACATTCACAGCTTAAGAACATCATCTACATAAAAGGCTGCTTGAAAACTAGAATTTATGCTGAGTTTCAGTAACATTTTTATTTTAAATTTTAAATTCCAGGAATATGCACATTGAAAGGTAGCCCAGACATTAGAGCACCCTTCCACAGACTACAACAAAATAGCTTCTACTCCAGCTGGATTCAAAAGCATTTTCACTTACACGAAGACAAGCAGAGTATAACTTCGCACTTAAGAGGAGAGCAAAGGGTTATGTTTTATAAGACTGATAATGTTCACCTGGCTTTTAAGACTCATGTTGGCAACTGACATGGTTATTATACATGTGTATTATAATGATTTTTTATTGTAGGATCATTCCACAACTTATTTCTCACATTTCCATATCCTAACATTGTATCTGGCTGAAGAACTAGCACGACTTTCAAAGTGCAGAATTAACACAAAGAAAATGTTTAACAAAAGCTTTAGAACAGATTTAAGTGCAATAATGAGTTGCTTATTCTGCCCTTCTAAACCTAGATTTCCTCCGACACACATTGATACCCACAAATGCTACCTAAGCATTATCCAGATCAATCAATTATGTGCACTGTTTTTTTTTCTTTTAAACCAAAAGATGTTTCAGATGGAGTGTGTAGTAATTATTTTCAGACAATAAATAAAAACCCTACCACAACCATTTTTGTCTTTCTAAGCAGTGCACTGAAAAGCAGGATTTGTTTATCTTGACTGAAGATATATGGACTCTTGCTAATGGACCTCAGCCACATTACCAGTCTTGCTTTCTGTTTTCTCCAGTCATGTCTCAGTCACCATTTTTCAGGATAACCATCATTTTGTGACAGACATACTTTGCAAACAAGCAGCAGTCTGGCAATATAAGACAACAGCTTCACATTTGTTTTTTTAAAAGGGATCTTGGATTATCTTGGGCAAAAGTAACTGGAAAAAGGCAGAAAGGAAACCTTTGTGAAAGACAGGACATGATGTTAGGATGGACTGCTGTGCTTTGGAGGTGGGTACAGAGTTATGCCTCATACATTCTAGTCAGCCATGACAAGTCTCAACTAAAAAAGGAAAAAGCATCCAAACAATAGAAACATAGTTCAGTATGAATCCCAAAATGCAGCAATGGAAAATTCTTCTGGTTATACAGGATTGCTCCTTATTATGGCACATTCAACTCAAAGCTTAAAAGGGAAAAGAAACATCCATTTTTTGGTAACCATTGCTAATGTTTTTTTCTGGGCCACTGAACCTGTTCATCATTCTGTTTAGTTTGTGTCCTTTGAGTCTCTGAACAATAATATGACACCAATTCCTATTTATTTCCAAGGTTCATACATTCAGCTCTTGCAATTTATTTGCATGCCACTCATATAAACTTTTTAAGATAAATACCTTACACCCTTTTCCTCATCCATCTTCCAGCCTCACACTTCAGTTCTGATCAAAACCATTAAGAGCTCTAATTCTCTGAGAAAGCAAACACGGGGATAATCCACTGAGAGGATGCAGAAGATGAGCAATTGTTGGAAGTTGGGGAAGAAGTTTCCAGCAAAGTTCTCAGTGTAAGGGACCCTTAGCTGGTTTTTGATACAGACTAAAAAGATTATTTCAATTACAGTATAAATTAACAATGCCTGGAAACACCTTCTTCTGACATCTTGATGCTGGGAAACAACCACAAAGGCAAGAGGAGTATGAGGGAGAAGGATGATAAGAGAAAATATTTTAACCCAAGGATATAGTCTCAACACATGATTCTACTGCCTGTTAAGGTACACAAATTCCTAGCACAGTACATACTAATAGTGCAAACCTTTATGTTAAATTTGCCGTGTTCAGTCAGAGGACAAAAGAAGAACCACCACCAGCAGTGCTTGGTAAGAGATCCCCCAGTGACTCAGGCCCTGAAGAGACAAATGCTGGCAATGGCATTGCTCACCAAGAATACAAGTCATCACCTGAATGAGCCACAATAATAAACTTGTCTAACAGGCTCACAGGAGCTGAAAATCTTTGCTCAACTAAAAACAGTATTTTAATTTAAGGGGAGTGGCAGATTTTAAAGTGGCAACTCATTCACCAATTTTAAGTATAAACGCAAGTCCATTGTGCCAAATCCTCAATCACAAAAACATGCATGGTCAGAATTATTTGTTTGGTTGTATATTCTGTGTATAGTTGATGTGGAAGAAGAACACAAGTCTGCAGGACTAATCCATGTGAGATAAGGACATCACACAGCAGAACGAGTAATTTCAACATACATCCGAACACCATGCATTTGTATTTCGAGTTACTTTATTAAATGAGAAACTGAAGCCTTCTTGTGAAGTTTACATGTTCTTATATGCCTACAGAGCGTTAGTTTCATTCTTATACTGAAATTCTGCTGTCCCTCCCTAAATTCTGAATAATTGAGAGCATGGTAAAGAATTATTACTGCAGTAATGGGACTTACTGCTGTGTCATACAGGATCCAGAATAATGCAGCACAGTCTTTGTTACCCTGTATCTAGAGCTATTACAAAATTCCAAAATTACAAGGACTACCTTGTGAAAGGAGATGAAATGATAAGAAAGATGTAATAAGTAAATTTTCTATCATTGTATTTGCTGAAACATTCAGCATGTTATTAAATCCCATGTTCTATCACAAAACTGCAGAACTCAATGTCACAGTATGCAAGAGATGCGAAGAATGTTGATGGATGAGAAAGATTAGATAAATCCATGGAGGATAGGACCATGGAGGACTATTAGATGTGATGCAGCCTCCTGGCTCACAGATGTTTGTGGAAAGGTGGGGGCTATGAAAAAGCACAACTCTCCATATGCATTTCTTATGCTCTCCCTACAGACATCCACTATTTATCATTATCAAAGCCAGAATACCATGCCAGACAGTACTACTAGAATGCACTACTTTTCTTCTCATAACCACAGAGACATTTTTGGAAGAAGACGTTAGTTGTGGCCGACCAGTACTTCACAGTAAGTTTCATTCAAGATATCATTCCATTCCAAATTGTACACAGATACTAACATAGAGACAAGGAGACCTGCTGTCTTACTGAAATAATACAAAGGTGTAGGCAAATGCTATAGCAGGTCTCCACAGACTGCAGTTTTGGAAACGAGCATGATACAACAACCGGTAACCAATTACATCCTTTCACAAAATTTTAAGCACAGGCTATCCAACTATCTTTTTTCACCATTTGTCATCTACCACTTGAATTGTGGTTCTTCAAATCACCTGTGCTCTGCACATCACCAATCCTTTCTTCCAAAGTGTCTCACATGCCTCAAGAAATGATGGGAAAGGTAATACCAAAACCGTGTTTTAAGAGCTGTTTGTTCCAGAGAGCATTTATCATGCCAGCTGAAATGAAACATGCACTGCCTTTGTTAAGTATAGTCCAGATGCAGAATAGAGATTTACTACTGACCCACTAGCATCCAAATATGGTCATGCAGAACCTCAAACACCTCACATTTAATGTATGCCTTCTGAACCTCTGATTCACATTAGTGAGGAAAAAATGCATCAGAAAGAGGTTGTAGAGGAAAATATTGTATGATGTAATACATGATACGTATTTGGATGAATCTCTGTGGAGTGGGAGAAAAAGTTCGAAAAATTATATTAAGTGGAGCATCTACCTGGAAGTGATGCAGTTAGAAAAATAAGAAAAGATAAAGTGGTTTTACCAGAGTCTGTCTCGGTACTCAAACACAGCCAACACATTGAGTATATGAGTTGTGCTTGTTTAATGGCTTATCCCTTAAGGAAGGTGTATTTTATTTAACACACATCCCAAAAATCTTCTATCCACTTGAGGGCTTTTAAAAAAAAAAACAAAACTTGAAAAGAGCCAAAACATTAAAACTTTATAGAAATTGTTCATTCAAAAGTATTTTTTTAATCTGAAAGCTAGCTAGCACACTGGCTTTCAAATATTGTGATTTTAAGTTACTCACAATTCGGGTAGCCATCATCACTACTTTTGTGTTCACAGGTACACAGCCCAAGATCATGTAAAAACCCTCAGCATTACAAACTGAGCACTACGTACACATGTGTAATTGGTAACCCATCAAAGAAAACAACAAACAATCTTGTGCTAAAAGACCACATGTTAATTTGGATTAAGGACTGATCCTTAATCCCAGCCACCATCAATAGGGATTCGTTATTGTATGGGAGCACCTACAAGGCACTCATCATTGGCTGACAGATGATATATGTATTTTTAAACAAAGATCTGGAAATAAAACTGAAACACTAACAAAAGCCTGTGGTTAGAACCAGACCCTGCAGAGTTGTAAGTAACAACAAAGTCAGTGTAGTCATGCAGAATGACGTGGATCACTTGGACACAGTGGATCCATCTGACTGTTTAATGATTGTCACATGCAGCCTCATATCAAACTGCGTGTCAGAAAGAGGACTCTTGAGTGCAGCAGAAATTAGAAAAGGCTCGCAGGATTATAGCTGACAAACAATGTTAACTCCCAGCATGGCTGTGGCTCACATATTGAGGGAAATAAAAATGTAAAAGTGTTTTTTTATTTCTGGATGTTGCATTGATGGTCTGCATTAGGAGTATCACTTACAAGCCCCAAAACCTTAAAGGTAGCTGAGAAAACATCAGAGAATGCAGACAAGGGCCAAAATATGGTTGGAGGACTGAAGGAAGAGACTTAAAATCTAGACAGCTTAAACATTTCTACATTTGGCTTGAGTTTAAGTAACACAGAGTTACAAGACCCTACCAAAATGCACTGAATACTGAAGACTCTAAATTCACAAAATCACAGAATGGCTGAGGTTGACAGGGACCTGTGGAGGTCATTCATCCAACCCCTTACCCAACTCAAGGAGGGTCACCTAGAGCAGGCTGCTCAAGACCAGGCCCAGGTGGCTTGAGTACTTCCAAGGCTGCAGATTCCACAGCCTCTCTGGGCAACAAATAAGATGCTATACTTTACAGGGCAAAATGCTTTGAATGTCTCTATAGAAGTATAAATGATTATATATTTTGAATTAGTTTTGAAATGTAAGTACTTATAAAAGGTATTCACCAGAATGACAGAATCTGAAAATAAAGGTTTTGTTTATAGAAGAGACAAATACTAAGAACAACAGTTCAGTTTTCCCTGTTTGCATTTGCCTCTCTGCATACATCTTTATCTGAGAAGATTTTTTTTCTTTTTTAGAGCTGTGAAAGCATTAGAGTTCAGACCTTATTCTTATTTAATCCCTTGGCTTTCCACTGACTCTGTTTTCCACCACAGGTACATACAAACTGGCTTACTAGAAGCTAGACTGAGATCACAAATAATTTCTCACATACCACCAAACCATTGCCAATTGGCAATAGCTTTTGATCAGCATTAACGTGTGCTGTGTTTCAACCTGACCCAGGCGTGGAAGGCTCTGCAATCAGTTACCTAATCGACTGAGAGTATGCTGCAATTTTTGTATTCTAAAATATTTCTAAGCAGTTGCTGTTTATATTGGCTTCAAAACAAAACTAATTCTTTATTGGTATTTTTTAGAAGCATGTCATCAGCACATAAAACTTAAAACCCACAGCATCTATGTTTCTTGCAGTCCTAAATTTCTTTTCACTTGTGACATTGTCCAGATATTTTATCCTCTCCCCATGCACTATATTCCTCTCTGAAAAACAAGGACAACAGAAAACCAAGGACCATTTTCAGAATCTTGAACTATTGCTCACCTGTGCCTTTGCCAATTTCTTTTCCAACAGATCACGCTCCCTTTCTGTTTGTTGTAGACGTTTATTAAGCTCCACTATGTCTCCCTTTAAGGAAGCCAGGGCTGCCAAATGAAGCTAGAAAACAAAAGGAAATAAATTAACCAACTCACAAGCCATGTAGCAGTAGCATTTGAAAGAAGATATAGTACTATACAGCACCTATGGTATCTGTGGATTTCTGCAGTAGTGAATAGGAACTTTAGTGTAACAAGTGTCTGAAAGAAATCCACATGCTACTAAATACTTTCTACATGGAATTCTCATGTCCAGACAGCACACACATCCCTTCATAAGAAAACACTTTATAAGGATAAATACAATGAAGTATAGCTCAGTTGGAAACATGTAGATTAGCTCTGTTAGTTTAATAGGAAGTAGCTCGAATCTTGTATTATAAAACCTTACATTCAATGTTAACTCAGATTTGTACTATAAAAGAAGGTGTATCATGTTCTGATGCCTTCAGACATATATAGGTTATTGGTTTGGTGAAGGGAGTAACTCCATGCATAGGATTTAGTTTTATTTTGCAACTAAAGCTTACTCCACTTTGAGCTACTGCTCTGTACTTGTTGTTCTCCTCGGTCCTATGTCAGTGAGTTTCAATGATTCTCATCTACTGAAGCCAAACATGAAGAACCTGAACTGTGTTTTTCTTTGTGCCGTAGATCCTTCTGATGAAAGACATGTCCTACATTTCTGATAGCATGTGGAAATACATAGCGGACTAGGATAACTAACATCATGTAAATTACATTAGCTACGTAACTTAGAAATCAAGAAGAGTTCCCAGAAGAATCCTGTACTTGGAACTCAGTCACACTCTCTTCCTGTCCTTCAATATCCAGTTCACCGTTACACCAAAGGCATCAGCTAGAATTCAACACTCAGTATTGACAGCTACAACCAAAAAGGCCAGGAGGAAAACTAGCCACTAATACCAAAGTCTTTCTTTGTAGTAGTAAAGAAACAACTCAAGTTATATTGGGTGAGAAAAAAAAAGTGACCTTACACACTGGACCAAGTAACACAGCAAACACCGCTCTGCGGCCAAGATTCAGACTGAAACACAAACCCTGTTCTTAGTTCTCCAGCCAATTGTAGTCCTTCACTCCAACATTGTATTGGGCAGGTCACTTTTAAGTTATTTTTCTTGTTCTATTTCCAGTCAATCTGCTAAAGCATCCTATTTTGGTATCTGTTTTACCTTTACAGTACTGGAAGCCAGCAAACCCATAGATGTTTCCATGTACTGATGTGTGAAAGTAGCTGTATGACAGGTATGACAGTAGAGAGACTAGATCATTTGGCAACAGCTCCTTCACATACACTATTCCCATTGTTACAGAAAAGGCTTCAAGACAGAAAACATAATTTCATAAAGGTTTTTAGATGTGAATTCTGCAGTTTTAAGTGCTGTGTAACTAGTTATGCTAGAAGCTCTGGACATCCTAATTTGTGAGTTCAGTTGAAAGTATTTTTATTATGTCAGCTCCACAAACGTCTTACGCATATGCACTTATTCACTTCAGTAAAACAGACACGTACGCATCTTTATATTGCAGCAGGTTTAAGATTCTCAAGGCAGCCTCATTTTTCAAGTAAAAAACCAGTAATTCAGGGCTGCTACAGGCATATGCTACACAGCTTCTTTCGAGTATACATGCTGAAGTCTCTTAATAACCCGGAGACACCCTGAAATAAGTATCCTCGGCCTTCAGCAGACAGCTTCCTTCCTACCACAGGAAACTAAGCACTGGTTTTACAGTGTGGAGAAACAAGAAACAGCCTAATTATACCAATCTGTTCATAATTGACTTCCAATTTTCAGGAAAGCTGGTGAATTTATCTGTTTCTGTTATCTGGCCACTGTTTCACCTTATTCCCTTTAACAGAGGGGAAGTGTTGCAATGAAACTCACCAGTTTGCTCATGAGATATTGCATCCTTCACCACAGCTTTCAAATAATACAGGAAAAAATGGCTGCAATTCTCTAAATTGAATAAAACAATGCTACACAGTCAAGTAAGTATCATTCCCTTTCGTACACTATAATTAAATGATCACCAGCTGTGGTTTTAATTAAATACCAGACCAATAATGCCCATACACATGGCGCTGTAATATAAAAGGACACCGTTAATCTAAAAATCTCAAGGAAAAACAACTTGTTCTCTGAACAGTGGAACTAACAAGGCAGACCTTCTATGGGCTTGCCTTTGTCCTCTTCCCACACTGCAGTCAGCTCAGCTCTTCTTCACATCCCCTAGCACACCCCAAACTGGGTAAGAAACAGCATGAATTGTGTCTGTCTAGTTTATAGCAACACTACTGCCTGGCCTGGGAGCTCCTGCCAAACAAGGGTATCCGACATAGGGTCTCTCTTCCCGAAGTAACCAAAGGATTTCTTTACTAATTACAAGGGAAGTTTGTTGCATCTTCTACTGTCCAAAATTATCCTTTCCTTTTATGAGTTTAGTTAGTTAGTCCAGTATGAGTTAGTCCAGTTTCTGAGTACTAATAAAGTAATAAAAAAAGAAAAAAATACAGTTACTGAAAGGGCAGACTAGACAACAGGAAGTTATCATACCCAGAGGAGTGCTGCTTGGGATGCTCTGGTTTCACATAAGTAGTAAGTCATATGCAAGTGGTGCCTCCAGCTACTGCTGCCATACATAATAAGGTTAACACAACTAGTGTAGCTGTGTATTCTTGGCAGAGCCAAGCTGTCCTCCCCAATTCCTTAAAAAAGGTGTTAGAAAGTATTGCTCCATCTTCCCTTAAGGTGGGAGTGTTCCCACAGACCATGGTTCCCAGTGTGTTTGTACAGCACAGAGCAAAGTGGGAACTGGAACATGGATCTTTGGATGCTGCTGCAACACAAACAAGGAAACATCCGAGCAAAGAGCTACAGTCAACAAAAGAGTCACTCTGGAGGAAAAAAGCTCACATTTGGAATTCAAATTTAATAATCCAAACTACTTAAGTTGGAAAGATTCCATTTAAAAATCTCAACCAGAAGGCAGCAGGTTAGTCACGACTGTAACTGCAGCATGGAATCACTACCGGGTATGACAACTGAGAAAGAGAGAGGAGAATGGAGGTAGCCATATGGCATACTGCTTTTTTTTTCCCCCACAGCAAACAGTGGTAGACAAGGCAGAGTTACTATCACTAACATTCATAACAGACATTTATAGTTCAAGGTGGCCTGCCTCTTAATGATACGTGCTTGTGAAACAGGTCAAAAGTTTGTAAAAAATTAACACAGACACCACAAAGATTTCTGTACAACATATTGGTCTGAACTTCTAAGCAACAACTCCCATAGAGAACTACATCGTGCAAAGAAAACAGTTCATTAACAAAGCCTCTATTATTCATAAACATTATACTGATCCAATACAGCTACTGTTGAATTCCACCAGGAAAAAAACACACTATTTGGGTGATGCTGATGAACCCAAACTGTCCAACAGGACAGGAAAGGTCAACACATGCAAGATCAATGATTGAAAAGGGATCAGACAAGCCAACCAACCTGCTTCTCTACCATCGTCCAAGGAAATAAGAATTTCTTCAGAAATGAAATCTAATGCATAGTATGAATAAAAAAAGCATCACCTATCTTAACTTAGAAGCTACAATTTCTGTGAATTTTTCTGCAAGGACAACAGCAGGTTGTTTACTTAAACATATATACACCACATTCTGTACCCAATACTACCCTGCCAGATTTTTATATACTAAATATGTAGTTATTATTTTATTATTATTAATATAAAATAAAAACCTGCATAGCATGCTATCTTTAAAATGCAAACCACTGTACAGCTAAGTTTTGAAAAACACAATAATCGAAAAAAAATAAGCACAAGCTTAGGAAAAACAACCTCCTGACGTCTCTTCCAGCCTCCTTTATGACAGCAGTCTCCTCCCCATTATACCTGCTTCTACAAACAGATCATACAACACTGTAGACATGATTTAATGATGTATATTTTGCACAGTGCTTTAAACACTGCTTTTGGTGCTGGGCTTTGTGAAATATTCTATGTGGGTACAAGTAAAACCACTATTTGCTGGCAGGCAAGTTTCTCAGGAATTTTGTGGTGGAAAGAATACAAAAGTGGATGGGATAGTAGTGTCAACTGAATGCCAAGGAAGCAGGGGACTACCGACATGTCTGTAGTACATGTTGCTGGAAGTCTTCTGAGGCCATGAACAAAACAAGAGAAAGATGTGAAGGGCAATGACAGAGGGTGCTGAAAAAATGACAGGTTAAGTTTAAAGCACTCCAAAGCAGTACAGTTACTCTTATACTCAGCATTTTCCCATCCTATTGTGAACTGTGATACTCACCATGAAGTTCGATCCACATTTTTCTTTTCCCCAGCCTGGAACCAGATTAATTAAACCATATTGCTGCAACCTGCATATGTTTGCTATTTTCAACAGAGAAATCACAAAAAGGACCTAAGCACATCCTTCTCTACAAAATTAAAGAGCTAATCTTATCTTTTTCCTCATTTCCTTCCTTCCTCAGCTACAGCACTGCTGCACATCAGCTTGGGAACAGATGTTCAGAAACATAACCTCTCAAATAACAAGGGAGCCATAAAAGCATCAAGATCATCGTAAGGAGACACCAACCCACACAGAAATATGAAGCAGCCAAAGACCAAAAAATCAATTTATTTTTTCTATGTGTGTCCTCTATGACTTGACTGGTAAACCCCCACCATGGAAGGTGGTGTCACATCCCAATTTCTCAGGATAATGACTCAGGTTTACTGATTCCCAGGTCAGGATTAAGGTGAAACGGCACCAGGGATCCTTTAAGTCACAACAAGAATTGGCATGCCCACCACTAAAAGTGTCATGAAACCATGTCAGTAAACGGTGTAACGTGTGCTAACCATGCATCACCGAAGAGATACTACAGGCCTTGTTTATCTGGGAATGATTTCAGGGAAGACAACAAGGCGAGCCCTCCCGTTGAGTCTG
>JANZLQ010000079.1:22337735-22356661 GCA_026212715.1 Elanus axillaris | reverse complement strand
ATGTCTAAAGGGGTGAGGTGTAGGGATTATGGAAAAGGAAAAGGGTGAGAGAGAGGGAGAGAAAAGAAAGAATTTGCCGATTCTGGGTCCAACATTGGTCCAGTCAGCCGAGGTGTCCGGTTCTGGGGGGCTTGTGCACATGGGGCTTCAGTTTGTGTCCTTCTAACCATCTTTTCCCCTCTTTGGGGCAGGCACCGGAACTCATCAGGCTAATTAGGTGTCATGAGCGGTTAGCGAGCCTTTGTGTTTGGGGGTCGTTTGTGGAGGAAGGAACTTCTCCTTCCCTGCACGGTGAGCTGGGGAAGCTGGTTTGTGCACACAAACCGGCACGATCAGCACAGGGAGCTGCACACCCTCCAGCGCGGCCGCCCCTCGGCTTCTTCTCGCTTGTGGCTCCTCGCTAGGCTGAGGAGTCAGTCCTCAAGCAGAACTTGCCCCACCACAGTGTTTGAGACATTAACTCCTTCAGTCTCTCACAGAAGACTCAGAGGAGATGGGCCAGGGCAATGTGCCCATGAAGCAAACACGTTCCCAGCTTTTCTTAGTCAGCTCATGCCCTAAAGTGCTTTATTAGAATGTCCATTACACAGCTTCCAAAACTACAGCTCTAAAATGATTTTTAGAAGCGGCTGAACAGTTTTAGAGTCCCCAGTTGTGGCAGAATAATTCCCTGGATAAGCACATGCTTGCTTAACAAAATACATTCAGTTCAGTTCTTAACTACTTCGTTGTTCCAAGGTTAGCTGCATCTCTGAGACCTTCATATTCCCCTCCCTGCTTCTCTAACCTCAGGCCACCAGCCGTCCCCTCCTTACAGGGCTGCTGACGGCTGCTCCTCCCAGAACTCCCTGCACCCATAGTTGCACCCACCACTTACATGTTCTCCAGGCTGAGCGGAGAACAGGCGGAGAACGAGTTGAGGTCTCCAGTGACCTCCTGGCTTACAAGAAAGTAGTGTTTTTTAAAACATTTTTAGAAAGACAACATATGATGAACAACACTCAAGTTGTGCATGGTCTGCCAAGTATCATCCCACCTTTGGACTCCTGGCTGTAAATCTCAGACCTGTCTGTGCTACGTCCCTGGGTCAGTGTGTCACTATTGCAGGTCAATTCACAGCACAAGAGACTGTCCCCTAGGTCAGACCTGCCGTGTTAGGCAGATCTAAATTCTTTTTGCTAGCAAGCTTTACCAGCCAACCAGTTCAAAACTGGATGTGCAACTTCCCCAAGGGGAATTAACTTCTTCAAACTTAATAAAAATCCCCAGGCAAGAAAATTACTTATGCTACCATAATATATCTTCAGTTCCTGCAGGAAGCTTCCACAATTTCCCTCTTGCAACATGCCATAAACCTTTGCAAAAGTTATCTTTGGGTATTTCATTCATAAGTAAGATCCAGTGCATTTTGGCACTTCCCGACTTCTCAAGTCCTGTCTCTTTCATTGCCTCCTCTTTCTTATTACCTCATCAATACACCAGGGAAAAGCTGACCGATTTTACTGAAAGCTTTGCAAATGGATGGCAAACTGCAGGAGGCTTTGCATTTTTTCCTATTGAGTTTTCCCACTGCACTGGATGTTATTACTGAAACTGTAATTTTAACAAATTTGATAGAAAACAATCACTGTTGCAAAATGCAGCCCTGATAAGGCTCTGGGTTGAATGAGCTTTAAAAGCGAGGATGTTACAAAGAAAATGTTCAAAAAGAGAGTTACTACAACGCTGTTGGAGGAGTTTGTTTGCAACAGGAAAAGCTAAAAAAGCATTTGCTTAGCTGGGCTTTAGTAAATCATTAACTAGTATTTGGGGTTTTTGTATTTAGATAAGCAATTAAGCTCAGATTTTGATGAAAGCATGTTAAATAAAGAAAAATCTCAAGCACAATTTCTACGTTCTACCCTGACAAACTCCCTTCCTTCTAATAACAGTCCATAGGTCTACCCAAGTAAGTTCTTGCTCTCTATGGCGTAACTCATTTGAAATAAATCTCATATTGAAGAATTCCACTTAAAACGTCTGCCTTTCTGAAAAAACATGAAACCCCCCCCACCTGTGTTAGTGAAAAGAAAACCATTATTTTTTTATCTGACAGACCAAAGCAGTGAGTAAGTCTGAGGACTGAGAAACTGAAAATGCCCTCCACCACCTTGTTGTACGCCAGTTGGTACCAGCTATTTGCATGTTTGTATCTGGTGCTAAACATCAGAAAATCTTAAGAAAGATTTCTGCATGATGCCTCAAACTCCTTCCTGATGTCAACTACCTTTAGAAAGAAGCAGACAGCACAGAGGTACACCATTCGTGAACCAGACTTTTTGAAAGAAATTCAATTGAATGAATGAATTTTTATATTTGAGTCATTATATGGCTTATACTTTTAGCAATGGAACCTCCAGTGCACAAACAACTGAAACGGTCAAACATTGATAAATGTTTATTACCAATTGCACTAGTACAGGTTAAGTCTGCACAGCTGGCACACTTCAATCTGTTTACTGAATAGGAATTTATGTAGATAGGTTTTTTAGTATTTCAGAAACACCTGGATATAATATTCCATTCAGGAATATTAAACAGGAAAACTTTTCTTTTGTTGTGCACTGGACTAATAATCCAACATGGTATCTTTGTCTGTAGCATCAGGCATAGCATTTTGTTCAAGTGGCTTCATACTTTTTCAGCCTTTTATTTAGCAGGCTTCTCCAAATACAAAAGCAAGCAGCTGTAAAATCTGCAGAGCATCAAGTGTCTGTAGCATGACAAAACCATACTAGAACATTTGAGTCAACTGGTGATAGCAATTTGTAAAGACAGCGTCAAAAGTAATTCAATTTCAGCCCAGTTCACAACTCGGTCTGCACAACTCATGGGTGGGAAAAGGTGTCTCGTAAATCCTAGTACAAGATTAAATCCGTTTCTCATAACCTCTCCTCCCACAATGAGCTCGTTTTTGTTCTTATGTACCATAAGTTCAGATGCAAGGAAATGACAGATGAGCTTTAGTTCTTCTTCAAGTGAAGATGCCTCTATTTTCTTTTTCAGTTGACATTAAAAAAATTCCCTTGTTCTTCAGGAAAAAGTGCCTAACAATTCTCTTAAATGTCAAAAATTTCTGCAAATGGAAAAGCCATTTTCTAACCAGATTACTATGTACTTTGGTTAAGACTACTCATTTTATATGACCTTTTCCCTGCAATTTTTCTGAAAAAGAATAAAAGTTAAGATTTAAATGTTTTAGAGTGTCTACTGGAAAAATTAATCTTCACTGGCATATGCATGCACTCAAAATTTAATTGCACTTAATGAAATACAGATGCTGATAATTAGCAAAGCTGAAAGCTTCAGTCAAACAAAAATTAAAAATAGCAATTGCTCTAACATTTTGAGATTAATTTACATAGTATTTCCACCATTACGTGCCTGCCTCTACCAAGCCAAGGCAGGTTCATTCCTTATCTTGGACTCTGAATGCCAAATTCTACCCCATATTTCACCCACGCAATCCTATTAAATAAACAGGAGTCACATTGATATTTATGAGTCCAGAGCACAGTTCCATGGAAAGTGCACATCCCATGAGTCTGTTGTTCTCTCCTTGAGTGTAATTTTCTTTGCTTTAAATCATCAAATAATAACACAAAAAACATTACTAATCCTCTAAGGAAGTCAGGACAGCACAGGAAGTTACTTCTAAAGCATTTAATAAAATACATTTTTTATATTTATATCATACAGATGCACTCTCATATATGCACATATATAAAAGAAAATCAGGGGTCATGACAAGACAAAATTTATAATTTAAAGGCATTGTACATGTCACACATCCCATTTAACACTTCAAAATGTCTGCATCCTTCTTTTGACCACTTTCACTAACATACACAAAGAAAGACTCACTGTGAACATGGCTTATAAAGAGCTTTCAAGCAGTAACTGGCACAGCTATAAATCTACATAAGGTTCAGGAAATAAATCTTGTGCTCTCTGCTGCCCATATAGGAACATTAATCTTAAGAGGAACGCAATACAGTTCCTCCTTATCTGTTTAAAGTAGGGCAAAGATTTTACTCATGTTAATTGTCCTGACAGAAGAGGATCAACACTGCATTAATCCATTTAACACATGGCTTATTTTTCACCCCTGCATATTACATAGGCCCAAATGCTTGCCGATACCAAAGCTGAAGCTATTCTGCGTTAATGCCTCATAGAGCATGTTCCTAATCACACAGCACTCCTGTTTGTATCTTTATACAGCATGTGGCATATTACTCACATAATGTGGTAGAATGAAAGTGGAAATTACTTTTTTCATATTCCATGGCTTTACTGCTTATGTAACATGATACTTCACAATTCAGGTGAAGTTACATTGTTGCATAATTCTATTTTTAATTTACAATCTCAAAAATGGTTTCTATGGGCTCTATAATCTTCACATAGTAGAAAGTATTATCTTTAATATAATTTTAATAATGAAACAGTAATCACTCCAATCTAACTGAAGAAACATCAGTGAAAAAAAGCCAGGATCATATTTTCCCTGCCTTAAAGCAAGTTTCCTGGTTGAAAGAGCATACTTAAGTGCTATATCAGGCCAGACCACAGGCTTACAGTCCAGCATCCTGCCTCTGAGAGCCGTGAATCGTGGAAGTTCAAGAAAAAGCATTAAGAACTGGGTAGACATTTGTAATGCTTCCCTGGTATTGCTTTGTATGTTCTGCACATCAGGAACAACTTTTGTCCCTTTTGATCTTCTTTGTATCTATCATTCATGAATTTATAATGCTCTCTCAAAACATATACCCCTTTTTATCCTTTATCACTGGAGGCTGACATGCCCTAATCTATTTAACAGAAGGTGCTCTTACACTTTTGATCCTCCCTTTTGCCTTTCTTTGTAGCACTCTGGTTTTACAGTTCTGGTGCTCGACACCTTACAGCCCTGTGGGACAGTGCTTGGCCACACGGCTGACAAGGCTAACCATTTTTTGCTGTCAGCAACCTAAATCTATGCATATATTACATCACTGGCCTCTGCTATATTAACATTTGGGTCAATCTAGCCTGTATATAAGCAGTCCTTGTGTTGTCAAGCATCTCTCTGGGGTATATGCCATGGTTCTTTGTGCTGAGAATTTTGAAGTTGGTTTCTCCCCTTGCTCCTCAGTTAACTGTATGAACTGCAGGAAAAATGTTTGTCTTCAGGAAAAAGCAGTGAGAAAGGCATTAGCGGTTTCCTTTTTATGAAGTGGGTAGGCTCCAGCTTAAGCTAAAGCATTTCTGGGGCTTTAACGAGTATCCTCAGGCACAGAAGCAAGCATCAATTCAAAATGCGGACACAGGCATCTGCTCCAAGGTTTTGTGTGTGAATAGTGGTAACAACTACTGGTACGTAGGTAGGAACGCAAGACATGTCTATGCACATGACAGCTGTAGAAAGAGCAAGAAGCCAACTTTTGGGTGACAACATCAGGGTATGTACTAGTGATGACAATAACCTAAATTATTCATATCCTACAGAGCTGTGGATAACTTGACTTGTGCTGCTGACATTAGTGAACCAAACTCCTGTTTTCATTCATGTTTCGACAAATGCCATCAGAAGTATGCAGTTCTGTGAATCACATATACCCAGCATCCATCCTGAGCAACATTTCCCCACTTTCTACCAGAGCCAGCTAGCTTGGCTAACCATGCCATTAACACAGTGTGTTTTTTAATACCCAAGCTACACCTCCACTATACCACGTTGACTTAACTGTAAGCCTTGACATTCACACAGGGAGGTCAAGGGCATGCAAGTGGCTCCATCCTCTCCTCCAGTCTGCAATTCCAGCCTGAACTCTCCCTTCCTTCCCCCCTGCCCATTACAATTTCTTCTCTCTCAGAGATCCAGGCCTAGCATACTTTTCCATGTCCTTTCTTTCCTGGATTGTTTATTATCTTCCCCCTATGTACCATTCTGCTGTTCCGTCTTTTCACCGAAGCCGCCAGGCTCACCACAGCATTGGCCTGTGCAGCCTAAAGCCTGCAGTACAGCAGCTGTTTGCAATCAGCCCTCTGGTCCCTCTGAGGATGGAATTAGCCCCTCATTAACCCTCTCCCTCCCGCTGCTATGCACCAATGCAGCTATTTACCTAATTGCAGTTACCAATTAACACTGTCTTTGTTTGCAGGCACCATTTTTGCCGATTTCAGCTGCAATGCTGAGTATGCAGCAGAAGCAGCACTCTCAGCTGCCACAGATATCTAAGCCCCAGAAAGCATAAAACCTCAAAGCCTATTTCTAGAAATTCAAGTCGATAAACAGGTATTTTAAAAGACACTTTGTGGTGAGGATCAGATTTACAACAGCAAGGGCCAAGTCTAAAATGTGTTATGGATGGAAAAGAGCAGCAACAATAAAAAGTAAACTGTCATTTCTATTTTTTTTCCTAACCTGCACAAAATTGTGCAATGCTTCATGTTTTAACTTAGCTGACATACACCTAACTGCTAAATCACATGCCAGAATATTTTGGAACATATACTGAAAAACTAACTTTTAAAACCCTGCTGAGATAAACCATCTTTTTTAAAAAAGGTGATAGTCACAGAAAACTAACATTAATTAAGCTGTCATTAATTCTTCACAATAATATTCTTAACTCTGCAATAAGAATGTGCTTGCTCCTCCACCTCCCAACCCCACCCCTCCATCTTTCTCAGTCCAGTTTCAAGTAACATGAAAGTATTCTGTCTGTTCAGAGAACCTACACAAGAAGGTACTGCTGGCTACCTTTCACACACAGCTACGCTCAGGCATCTCATCCGATTCTTAGAAGGGGAGTTTGCCATTAGATGGACCCAGACTGAATTTTGCACAAAACCATTATTAAAAATAGCCAAGCTTGAAACAAGTTGCACAGCTCCTACAGAAGTACAAGCTGCAAAGCTGGAAGTGACTACCCCAGTAGAAGGAACAACCACTCAGTGCCTGCAAACCAAACCCTGATCAGCCAAATGCACACATCCCTCCTCCCTCTCTCCCTGCACTCCTGGGAACAATCACAGGATAGCATTCTGTGTTTGGTACAAGGCTTGCTGTCCTAGGAACAGACTTTCACCATCACTGTTTTCCTCTAGTCCAACAGAGGCCCTACTATTTCCATGTTGAAGGAAATCTCACTGAAGAATCTGGGACTCACACAGCAAACTCTTGGCATGACAGAACTGACTCTGAAACGTATGTTTAACTGTTTACTCAACTGAACCTAAGACTGCATTTGGGACTCTTTCTTCGAGCCATGCAGATGTTGAAATTTCTGAGGGGTTAAGACTGGGGAACAAACTAAAAGCAAGCCAACAGCTTCCTTCTGAAGGAAGAATCCTTACCTTGTGATCTCAACTTAATGCTCCAGATACAGTTCAATTCCAGTCACTGAGCATATGTCAAAGCACTCTGCGAAGCACTCTTGCAATCTCAACAACTGGAAGGTAAGAGCTACAGATACCACCGTGAATTTGCTCTTAATTGAGCCACACAACGGCATACCTTCCTGCCAACTCGGCTGCTCTAACATCACTGTAAGGCAATCTAATCAGCAGCAATCCAAACATCCACTGTAACAAAGAGGAAAAAATAGAATTGGATTTGACCCAGAAAAAGGGGGAAAATAGTTTTTTTTCTCTTGTTCTAAGGTTCCAGAACTAGATAATGTATTTGGAAGTCTGTGCCACTCTAAATAAAAACCTACTGAGAAGACACTGTATATTACTAGAGCAAAAAGGTGTCAACCTCTGTTAGGACACATTTTTGAAAGAACTGTTTCTAAGCCTGGAACCAGACAGAAAGTTTGTAACAAATTTATTCCACCAAACTTCCATAGTGGAGATAAAGTAAGACTCAGTCCTAATGTTCCCACTTTAAAGAAATTGTAATCACAAAAGCATAATTGCATGTACAGTGTCGTTTAGCTGTTAAGGATATGTAAATTTTAGTGCCATTTTTCATGTTCCTAACATACCATGTATCTACATCCAGTCAAATTTAAGTCCAAGTATTTCTTGAAGGAAGGTAGGTGAGGGGCTGGAAGGGAAGAAATACTACCTCAGATTGTGACTACCAACTATACCAGATTCCCAAATTCATCTTCTCAAATACCTCCAGTAGAGTATTTCTGTAAATGTAATTAGTAGTGCTCTTTAATCCTGTTACTGAGATTTCCCATTTGTTCAGTCTCAACAGCAGAGAACCAGAGAAATTTATAATCTGCTTCTCTGAGCTCTGATCATGCACAGTTCATACACACTCAAAACCTCCACTGAAGCTCCGTTTATATACATACTATGAGACTGGAACGGTCCCCCTGCACCAGCAGAACACTACACAGTCTCCTCAAGGTGCTGTGGGTCAAAACTGAATTCGTATTAACCCGCTTAAAACTTTTTGCTGAAGTCAGTTCCGCTGCCTGGCAAAAGCATGAGATTCAAGAGTAAGTCTGCAAGAGTGCGACATGTGGGATACCACAGGAGCACTTATCTGCCCAGTCTTTCCCCCTTTTCCACATTTGGCTAAGAATAAGCGTCAGTTTGGGCTGCTGTTAGAAAACAGAGCAGGTATACTTAAGCACTGCGACCAGCAGAGCTTTTTCTGAGTCACAGTGGTCCAAACTCTCCAGCTGACAGAAGGTTCGTAACACCTATTTCATAGCCCTCCTTGCAGGTAGAGGCAGCTGGGTGCGTAATTCAGTGCTGCCCACCAGCCACACTCGGGAATTGTCAGTTCTGCCTTCTCCTTTTCGTACAAAGATGCAGCAACAGCAGCTCATAGTTTCCTTCTCAGGCTGCGTACAAGCACCTAGGGAGACATTCAGCTGTAGGGCTTACATATGCTTCCCCTGTAGTCACCCTCCCTTTTCCCAAAGGTTGTAATGGCAGACTGTGTGGACTTGGTCTGTAAATGGTGCTGTGTAAATTAGACCACCCTGCTCTGAATTAATATACTGGAGTTTTCTGAGATTTAAGTTAGCTGCTTTTCTTGAGTAAGGACATTAAGGACTCCTCACTTCTAATTAATAGCAAATGTTCCACTACATTACAAAACCAAGATCTGGAAAAGAATTCAAGGATAGTATAAAACAGATGGCTCTAGGCAAAAACATTACATTTAAACATAAACATCTTTCTGCTCAAGTCATGCACATTTTTGCAGTGTTACTGACTTAACAGTTCCAGCGTTATCTTATATCCCAGAACTATATAATGCAGAAGATACAAATGCAGCACTATCAGCCAAGGGAAAATTAGGTTTTGTTGTACATCCTCAGCTATGTAACTATCAATGGACAGATTTGAACTGCCAACAGAAATTATGGGAACTCTGAGAATGAACCACTCCGTCTGCTCAACCAACTCCTCAGCTACAGGCAGAATGTACGCAGATGGGTATGGCCCAGCCCTGTGAAATCCCAGTAGGCCTTACGCATTGTAGCTTAATTTCTATCTGAGCTGATTTTGCGATTTCTAATCCTTACACGTGGGATGGAGCTGTTTCTCCCACCAGTCTGAATCATCCGCTTTAAAACTATTACATCCTCCTCCTCCACACTCCCCACAGACCATGGGGAGACTGGAGACTCTTCCATGCCCAGTGTGACAGAACTACGCTATGATCTTTCAAACAATTAAAAAAAATTATTACATAGGTAGAGATTTAAGAAGTTCTCAACACCCCTTCCCTTAAGTCTTTCAGCTTTCCACAAAACAGCATTGTGGAATTTAACTGATACAGTTTACATGTTACACTAAAAAAAACCCCAACAACAAATTAAACAACCCCACTCCATCCCCCCAAAACAACAACAAAAAAAACCCTGATAATTTCATATTCTTGGAGTCCAAGTCATTTAGGCTGACCTTCCAAATAACACCAACAATAGCATTACATCCAGAAACTCCTGTATCACATTTAAAGACAGAACTGGGAGACTATTACAGTCAACATTTCTGAATTAAAGTCTGCAAACACCACATGCTACTGGTTAAGGTTCCCTGGGATTTCCTAAGTTGAGTCAGAAAGTAAAATTAATAATACTTAAAAATCTTTGAGTGAGAAGTACCATATAAAAACTTTACAGAAGAGGGTGATGGCATTTCTTTCCATAGACAAGAATAAATGAGATTGCTTTTCTTTTGCAAACATATTACAGGGAACAGCAGACCTGGCACTGGAAGCCAGGTGTTTCATTTCCCAGGCCAGTGCTCTAATCATTCAACCATCTTGGCCCCCAATGAATTTTATGAATATATTTTGGCAAGCAAAATATAGTGTTAACACTGCTTACTATCCTATTCTACTGTGCATGAATTATATACTATAGTACTGATATAAAAATGGTTAGTTCTTAGAAACTAATAAAACTCTAAAGTAAATACTCTCTTTTTTTAAAATTAAAAGTGAGGTGACATGGCGAGGTTTCTGGTGGCAAATAATGGATTTTTTAGATTAGGACAATGGGAATTAGCAAGATTGTTTTGAAATAGTAATTGAAAAGAGACATTTCATTCACATAAAACCACAACTGCACCAGTGATTTTATCTGTCTGAAGCAAAACCATGGAGGGAATGAAAGAAAAGCTTTTAATGTTGTGCTAGAATGAATATGGAAATGAGGCTTTTTTCCACTGTAGTTGTTAAAATTTGGTAACACATTTTTGGAAACCGTGTAGTAGGTATTCAAGTCAAGATACTTCCATCTGTCTTTGCTGAACAGAGAAACAAGAAAAGCGTACGCTGCCCCCCTGTACCAGAAACAAACAAAAAAGACTTTCATTCTCCTATACCTTAAAATATTTTAATGCAGCAGCTGTAATGCAGAGGAGAAAGTAAACTAAAAAGGAACAAAGTTATACATATAGAAGCTACACTGAGCACTAGTGTCCAGAACAGTGTATGTAAAAGGTGCTGTACATTATTTATATTTAAGAAAGCAGGACCTCAGATGGGAACTGAAATAATAGATACAGCTTATGTTAGTTCCAACTTGTTCCCATGTCATGGAAGCCCTGAGGTAGTTTCAAAACGTCCTGTTTTCTTTTATAAATTAATCATAGCAATGTGCTCTGCTGTCAGACATCATGGAAATACAAGACCAGCTGACAGAGTCCTTACCCTCATTTTAAAAGATGAGCAAATTAGTTCTTTACAAAAGACCTATCAGTAGATAAAAATACATCTGTCAGTGTACGTAAGAGGTACTGTTTGGAAATTTAACCCCTATTTTAAAAGATGTATGAAACTAGAGCTAATGCAACATATTTACTGTTACTTGGACAGGGAAGCAAAACCTGAGACATGAACAGTCTGAAAGATCAGCAGTGGTGTAAGGCTGATGAACGGTACGGAACTGTAGAATGATTCACATTGGATGGCAAGTCTCTAGCCCAATCTCCTGCTCACAGCAGAGTCAAGGTTGCTCAGGACTTTTTGTACAGCTGGGTCTTGAAAACCTCCATGGATGGAGACTGCACAGCCTCTCTGAGTGACCAGTTCCCTTGCTTGACTGTCCTCACAGGGAAATTTTTTTCCCATATATTCAGTTAAGTCTCAGTTCAATTTTTGCATATTGTCTATGCATGCTTCCCCTGTGCACCTCAGCAAGAGCCTGACTCCCTTTCGATGATAACCACCCTGCAGGTCCAGGGGGCTTCTGTTAGATCAACCTCAAGCCATCCTTTCTTCAGACTGAACAAGCCCAGATCCCTCAGCCTCTCTAGCCCTTGACCATCTTCCCAGCCCTCCACTGGACACACTCATCTTGACAGTACTGGCAGGTCCCACACTGCATGCATAGCCATAACGGGCACAGAAAATAATGGATCTAGAGTATAAGGCACAACGGATTTAAAAATACAATGGCTTTTATTTGTTAGCTAAACACCCTCACCAATAACGCCTAGCTGCTAAGAGGTAAAAAAAAATTTCAAGTAATAATGAAAAACTCTTCCCATGCACCCTTCTAGAAATGCAGTAAGGCTACCACAGGAAGTGGCTTCACTTCCATTCTGCCGCCACTACTTTATTAAAAAACAAAACAAGAAAACCCAGCCAAGCACCCGAACAAAAAAGCCCCAGATGATGTAACCACAGAATACATTCAATTTAAGTAGAAACTGCAAGCGTCTCAGGAACACTTCATTTCAGATTTAATTAACTTACACTTGGACATAAACAATGCCACAATACAGTAAACAAACAAGGTACTAAGCTGTATTAACTGGTGAGTCCCACCTTACATAACTACTTCAATACCTGTAAAAGGGAACTATAAATGAACTAATGACCTCTGCAAATGAGAATTAGCAGGGTGGTACTGGAAACATCAGTGAAGATGAGAAACAATACAAAAGACCCACAAAGATGGTTTGGAAATTAAAATCCGTTTGGAAGAAGGCCAGATAATACAAGATGAGGGGATATTACATCAAGAGTCAGTTAACAGGTAGGAGGGCCCTGAGGGGGGCACAGAGGGGAAGTGAAGCAGCAGGAGAACAAACTGTGTCTTTATGTAAGGGGTCTTGTTAGGGAGTCAAGAAAATGACAGCTCTTGCCTGTGCAGCTCAGGTAAGAAGCCATCTGGAATAATCCATTCAGCCCTGAGAAAATGAACACCAAGCACAGACTGAGGTACTGATGGAAATTCAGAAAAAAAGCCAATGAGAAGCATAGAGCCACTGACCTGATTGCTTTGTGTGTCCGTCTACCTACTCTCAGCTGCTATTTTCACAACCAATCTGTACCTGCACGAGGCACGTTAAGTTGAGATGCATAATCTGGGTATCTAGCGAGGAGCACGAGCAGCTAATTCCAAGCTATGGACCCAGGGAGGAAATGCGTTTTGGTCTGTAAGAATTTAGATATGGAAGAATAAGAAAGGGATGTGTATCATTATTTTTTTCTGACTATATGATTTTGTTCAATTCCAACAATCTCCAAAGAGATTTTGAGTTTCCATTATTTAAAACATGCTGAAGAGTTGGAAAAGGTTCTAAAATACTACACAGTAGCAGTAGACAAAGATACATACAAGGTACACTCAGTACTAGTGTTAAGAACAGAATAGAGCGAAATCTTGCACTTAGTCCTCTTAATCACTTGTCTTTAGAACATGAAAGTATATGTGAAAACCAAAAAAGGACAAAAAAGACTGAGCAGAAATGAAAGTATAGAATTATTCTTACTCTAAAAGTCTTAAAAAATGTAATTTACATTTAGAACAAAGAAAACTTACCAGCACAACCAGATTTATACCAACAGATCTATATTACTGTATTACTACCTCATGTGAATAAGCTAATAGCTTCTCTTAAAATGTATCTCTGGTAGGAATAAAAGAATTGTGCCTGAATTCCTTTGAAGAGTCATACTTGTCATAAACGAGTAACACTGTGGGAAAGCATGTAAACCCATTAACTGGATAGCCCAGTATAGTTTTGATAGGCATTCTTCGAATCTTGCTTTAGGTCAGCATTATTTCTGGCTTGCCCCAGAAGACACCCTCAGAAGGCCTGACTTTCTGATTCTCCCCCTCATGCCGCTGCAGGGCAGTGAGCCAGTGACCAGATGGGGGCTTGGCTGCCAGAGGGGTCAACCCACCACAGTGACCTACAGCTCTGAGCAACCCAGCGTGTTCCCAGCTGGGAGAATCTCTATCACTTGCAGCACCTTGATCCTCTCTTTTCTTCCCCAAAGACTAATTTCATTTCAGTACCTGATTACAAGAAGAACAAAGAGGGCAAATGTGTAAGTAGAACCAGGAAGTAACTAAGTCTAGCAATGTAGTTTTTTTGAAATCTACCTAAATTTAAGAACTGAAAAGATGTGCTAATCCATGCTGTTAGAATGAACTTTCCAAAATCTAAGTGAGATGTTATATAACTCACCAAAACACAGAAACAAATACTCTGTGCCAGAGGAGGAGACTTAACAATTGCCTAAAAAAAGCTTTTAAAAAATGAGGGAGTTCACTTCCAAATGAGATTCTGACTTTGCTGCTTTCATGCTGGCTGTAGTCCAACTCAGCAAGAAAAGAGGTTTGCCTCTGCAGGTCTGACTAACACAGAACTTATGTCAGAGAAAAGCAACTTGGAAAATAATCAAATACCAATCTGTTCCTTATTCTATAATGTCCGGAAAATGACTTACGGGCATAGCATATAGGGTCACGTGCCCTGTAGCTTTTCAGAACTTGTCTGAAATGAGTTTTAGCACATCCAAAAAGTTCCTTCTCTTGGAGTGAAAACTGACAAAAAGCCGTGGCCATAAAACTCCTTCAGATTCTTTACAATTAAACCTCTGGTTTTTATGGAAGCTCTAATGGAAGAAAAAACTGGACAAAAACGATAGCAAAGCTGTCAAATCACAGAGGAAGCCAAGCAAACTCTGCTTAGGAAGCAAGCCCAGGAGATTCTATGACCACAAACCTTGGTTCTTAGTCAAGAGCATGGAACTAGCCTGCAACAGTGGAACAAGTACCAGCATAAAGATCAAGGGGGCAAATGCTGTCTCCCGTTGTCAGAGCATGGCATCCCTTTCTCCTTCTGAAAGGCTCCTCCACAACAGAACAAGACTCAGCGGAGCTACTTCAAGGAAACACCTTTTTTCTCAGTCCTCACGACCATCCTTCAGGAGTTGCTAGGAAAAATCAATGTGCCACAGCTTAAGCTGAGTCCCTTGTCATCACCGTCTCTTCAATGTGCATCTGCACCTTCACAGAATCCCACAGATCCACACTGCTACTCCCCACCCGCACTGTGTTTGGAGTCAGTCGCACACCGTGCTGCCTGCTTGTGCCTTCTGTCCACACCACCAATAAGGAATGTATCAATCACCTCTCTCTTTGCCCCATCTCCATTTCCCCTGAACTGGGAACGCCAGCACTATCCTTTTGGCAACACTCATCAGCAGGACAGAAGGGCTAACTCTGCTTGCTTCACATTGAGATTCTTCCCAAAGCTTGCCATTTCCTGCTCTCCAGTGCCTTTCTCTATCCTTAAAGACTTGCTTTGTGTATCGGTCATCTTGACTGTTCCCGTAATTCCCCCAGCATACTTAAAACGCCATGGAAAAAACGCTGTTGTCTTCACATCCTAGCCTGTACCAACTCTAAAAACATCTCTGCTGTCTCTGTGGTGAATTTTTGACACTGTCCTCACACGGGTGTTTTAATAAGGTAT
The DNA here is from genome assembly GCA_026212715.1 of Elanus axillaris. NCBI lineage: Eukaryota > Metazoa > Chordata > Aves > Accipitriformes > Accipitridae > Elanus > Elanus axillaris. The sequence goes on along the minus strand of JANZLQ010000079.1, from coordinate 22,341,436 downwards.
TTATAGAGTTCCATAGGGAAAGGCTCACTTTGGCCTGTTTTTTGAATTACTGAAGAAGCCATCCCCTAGAGGAGGAAAAAAAAGGTGTCAGGTAAGCAGGACTGTGACAGATTTCCCGAAATTTAAATCTGAAAACTAGTACTGTAAAAATATATACGATGTGCCCAAATTCTGAAAAGCAGAATGGTGACCCTCGTGAGAAATAAGCAAGTCTGCTACTTGGGCTGTGATGTCTCACTCTCCGCCTCTACGCTTATGCTTCCCAGAGCATCCTGTCCATAGGGAGGTGAAATTTATCCCCTCTCTGAGTGAGACAGTGTGAACAACTGGGTTGGGGGTGTTATTAAAAGACAGTCAGAGCACGCGAGCAAGCAAGAGCGTCCAGACGTGCACGCCTGCCTCTCCAGGCACAGACCAGTGTCCCAGTGACAGCTGTGAAGCACGCGATGAGTTCAGACAAGGAAGAGGAAGAATGCACAAGAGGAAGGCCTGTGGACACGGCTGAACATTTAGACCCCCCCACTAGCTCTCATTGTTCACTCTGCTATAATGCCACACAGTGACAAAGGGATGGGAAGGGAGGGCTCTAACAGCAACAATAATGTGTATATTTTGGCTGGAAACAGAGGATTTACCACACTGGATCAGAAAAGCAACCTACCTGAGGTGTTGTCTTTAGCACTGATTAAAATCCTGCATTTCGGAGGAAACAAGGACAATAAAATTTATGTAGTTAATGAAAAACTGTGCATGGAAGATTAAAACTATTCTTTATTCCCTACTGTATTTGGGCTGAGGTAATCTGTGCCACATCATCTTCTAACACTGAGCAAGATTAGACAACGTAGTAGCAAAAATAAAACCACCAGAGTCCTGTCTATGCAACAGCTGCCCTTGTGATAGCAAGGAAGTGAATTATGCGTTTGAACTTCTGTCACAATAATGAGTCGCAAATGGTGAACGTGACTTCTTTAAGTCCAGAGCGGCAAAGGGCACTGTATCCATCATACCTCCCATTCTTACTCAAAGTTTGGAAAGACCCTCCTTTAACAGGAGGAAAAGGAACACAGTCAAAAGACAGGTGGTGGCTTCTTCTCTAAGTGTAAAGTTTTGGTGTATACCGAATCATACAGGACAAATACAGTGCTAATCTAATGTAAACCAGCCCAAGAACCTCCAAAAGGAAGAGGAAAAAAGAAAGCAAGCAAACAAGGTCAGACACTTTGAAAGGCCCACACCAACAAAATAGAAAGCTAGGCACAAAACAAAGCAAGAACTGTTCGCAGTGTTACTCGGACGATGCCAAGAAGTGTACAGTGAAAGGGAAGGCTGCTGTAGATCCTTCTCTTATTGTAACTGCTAAAAAGCCTTCAAACCTGAGAACCAGGCCGGAAATTTTATTTTTTTCTAAAGCATAGATATCTTTGGAAAAGGAAGATTCTTTGGATTTCCCTAGAGCATATTTTAGAACAGAGCTCCCTCCCAACTTCCTCAACAACAGGAAAGTAGCTAAGCCACAGGGAAGTAAATGGAGAAGAGGATCCTGTACTATAAATCCTTTCTGCCTTGTCTCAGCCTCCCAAAACAAGTAGCAACTATTTAAGAAAGCAGAGGTAGTGCATGCAGCATTCTTCAGAAGCACTGGCCATCTCAAAGTGAAAACTGAGGTTTAGAAGCAGTCCTGGATGTAGCACAGGCAAGTTCATTACTCCTAACACACAGACAGAAGGAAAGAGTGCAATGGACTGCCCTCTTCTACCTTCTTTTATTGTGGAGTCAGTAGCAAGAACTTTTCCTGTTTTAGCAAATCATGTACAATTCATCCCCTTCTGACACCTGCTCCAGTTTTCATGGGCTCTGTAGCTGTCACAACAGCACTAAATTTGACAGGGTTCCAGGAATCTTTGCCACTGCCCTTTGTGCCCGTTCTTGAAGATGGAAATAAAGCAAATAGATTATGGGCTGCTGGGGCTTACCTGTACTAGCATGCACAAGGGCTGACTGGTGAGCTTTGCTTTGTTTTCAAGTAAAAGAATGTAATGTATGCAAAGATGTGGAAGCAGGTTAAGGCTGTAACAACAGCTCTTATACAATGATTGAGATTAAAGGGAAATGCTTATTGAGGAAGAAATTCTATGGTTTTTATCAGAAAACTTTACTACCGTTATCTGTTGCAACAGATCATTTTGCGCAGACCCTGCTACACGCAAGAAAATACCTATGTAGTCTGGTCCAGAAGAGTTTACACTCTGGATAAGAATGTGCAGAAATTAAATTTCCCTCAAATGCAGTGTATTCAAATGTGTGGTCTAATTGCTAAAGATTATTGTAATTAAATAGTATCTCGCATTTTTTATTTGTCTCTACCTCTTCTGTACTGCCAGGTAGGTTCACATCAAAACGCCATTTACAACCAACCCGTATTTGGCATTACAATAAATGTACTGATGTGAATTAAAAGGCCTGATAACTGAAAACAGGTCTATTCTTGCAGCTGACCTCTGCCATGTTTCCAGCTGGCAATGCAAGTACAATGCCGATCAAAATATAACGGTATAAATTCTTTATACTCAGGTAGAGTTTAGCAAAAAGCTATTTTAAAACACTGTCAACACCATATTCACTGGAATTGGTAGACAAGTGCAGGCAGAATTTGCTAAACAATCGCTTTAGAAAAAAGACATTTTTAGTCAAGGAGTTCAAGATGCTGTATTTATTTCTACTACATAACCCCTGCAAATATTTTGTGAACATTTTATATCAAATAAGCTTGTTAATTGTTTCTCTTGCATTAGTTGTGGGGATGGAGGTGATTAAAAGCTACGGAGAGGCTTTCAGATCAAAGTAATGAATACATTTACAATGACATGAGGCTTTGTTTGGTTTGTTTTTCAAGAACACAAAGCTTCCCAGTAACTCTAGATCCTTCACCGATTCAAGCTTCCTAGCGAGTCAAAATTCTTCCTCGTTCTTAAAGTCTCAATGGTCAGCTCAGTCATGTAATTCATCTCACCTCTATGTCCAACATGTGACCTCCTTCCGTTCTTTTGCTGGAGCTCCCATTCCCAATCTCTCACATGCCTGCTATCCTTATATCCAGGCCGCTTAATTACCACCCAGTGCCACCAGCGCTTCCTCGCCACGTAACCTACACCTGCCTCTGAAACACACGGCTGCAATCTTGGGCAGGGAGTTCGTAAGACTGCTCCCAATCCTTCCTGAGGTACTCACCGAGCTCATTACTCACCCCCATGTTCATATAAGCGTATTTACAGAGCGGAAAAAAAGTCGGAACCATGATTTCATCTGCTGCTCCTCCCACTTAAGATCACGCAGAGGTTAAACACGCAGCACGGGTACACTTATTATCCAAAGCCCAACGCTTTTCTGTCAAAACTCAGATTCAGAAAAAGTTTTGTCCACACAGGCCTGCACCTGCCCGAGGTCCCCCAAGCTACTTGTGCCGTTATAAACCGGGCAGGGGGACAGCTTTAGCTGCAGAGAAGTGTGTGTGTGTGTGGGGGGGCGGCCACAAGACCCGCACCCAGTCACCGCCCGCCCCCTCTCGCCGCCTTACCCGGGTCTCTCACCCTCCGCCCCGCGGCGAACGCCCGCGGCCGGTGCCCGGGGCCGTCGGGGAATGCCGCCGCTTGCGGACAAGCAAGCCGTCCGCCCGCAGCAGCCCTCCCCCCGCCCCGGCC
>JANZLQ010000079.1:22286745-22321249 GCA_026212715.1 Elanus axillaris | reverse complement strand
GGTACTTACTGGGTGTCGATCGGCGGGTGGTGAGCAATTACCCTGTGCACCATTTGTATATTCCAATCCTTTTACTATTACTGTTGTCATTTTAGTAGTTTTATTATTATCATTATTACTTTCTTTGTTTCTGTTCTATTAAACCATTCTTATCTCAACCCACGAGTTTTACTTCTTTTCCCGATTTTCTCCCCCATCCCACTTGGGGTGGGGGGGGGAGTAAGTGAGCGGCTACATGGTGTTTAGTTGCTGGCTGGGGTTAAACCACGGCACAGTGACAAGCTGTATGTACACTATCGTAGGCGTGTATAAAACAACTACGTGAAGAGGAACAAATCAGTAACTATGTGCAAGCTTTGTGAAATCTACTCATGTATTTGCATTTTGCAAATACCAGGGGAATCATCTGAAGAAAAAACATCACAAGAAGGTATGAAAAGAAGCACAGAAGGATTCTTTTGAATGCTGAACAATCCTCAATAATTGGGTCAGGTATGTCTAAAACCTCTCAAACTTGTAGCAAGACCTCCCTTCAACCAGCTTCACCTTAGCCTTACACATAAGCAATTCCAAATAATGTTCATTTTGAATACAAAATAACTAACCATTCAAAAAACAAGCTAGCATGCAAATCACCAGTAAACTGAAATATGCAACACTGTATATTACTCCTTAATTTTGTTCAGGTACATCCAAAGTTTAAAGTGGCAGAAGAAGGATATTATGCAAGTGGAAGTAGAGAAGACATACTGTCACTGATTTTCCACAGTAATGATTTTGAAAGAAAAAAGACCTTTTGTAGTAGCAAGTATGAACCATCAGATTTCTGCTTAAATGTTGCTTGGGGTTTTTTTGTTCACAAAACCAGCTTGTTGTCCCAGCTCCCATCTCCTTTTAAAATAAAACTATGAAGATCGGAAGATTTGGCAGCACATCTGACAAACTTTTTCAATTACTTAATTTTTCATCTGTGAGAGCATCTGTTCTCTTTGCAGTTTAAGGAGAAAGTGTTAAATCAGCAGAGTTTGGACAGCAATATCTAAAGCAGGCATTTCTTCAGCTTTCAGAGTTGTAACAGGAGTGAGTAACCATGCATGCACACATACTTATACAACAGGTAACGCACAATCATCCACGGCCAGCAGTTCTTGTATTACAGCAGGATCAAGTGCCCAAAGTATTTCCGTAATCCAATGCAACACTCCGGAATTATTAAACCTCAACCTCAGTATTAGTTGAACCCACAATTAATTACTGTTTTTGATCAATTCTCACTACCATTTCTTTATGCAAATGTTTTCTACATATGCATGAAACCAAAGAAAGATAAAAAGTAGAAGACTAAGCTATAAACACAATGGCACCACTGTCATCACGCTCCACAGGTAAGTGTCTCTGCAATTGAGCATGTATTTGAAGGGTGTCTGATAAGTATTCTGTTTGATGTAGTCTTTAGTCAAAGCAGTCTTTAAGATAAAAAAAGGTCCCAGCTGAAACTGGAGAATACTGTGGGTACTAATGATATCACACCAAAAGGCTACATTCAATCAAAAGAGACCTCAGGGCCCTGGGAAGAATGCTAAAAAATTCAGGATCACAAGCAGTGTTTTCCTCAATCCTCCCAGTAATAGGGAAAGACTTTGGGAGAAAAAGTCAAGCCCTAGATATCAATACCTGGCTCCAGGACTGGTGCCTCTGCCAAAATTTGGGGCTTTTAAAGCATAGAAGAGCTTTAAGGCACAAGGTATGCTGAGGCCTGACAGGCTCCACCTGTGCAAATGTGCAAAAAAGTGCCTTTGAATGTAAGCTGGTGGGACTGATCAAGAAGGCTTTCAACTAGAATCAGTGAGGGAAGGGGATACGAACAGGATTGCCAAAGGTAAGCCAAGGATTGGCATGGCATCGCCAGATGGTGGTAATACTAGCAGGAACATTTAAGCTGCTCCTGGGAGCACGGATGGCTCAGGAGCATATCTAAAATGCTTGTACACCAGTGCAGGCAGTATGAGAAATAAACAGGATAAACTGGAAGTGTTGGTTGGTTCCCAGAACTATGATATCATTGGTATTAGTGAGACTTGGTGGAATGAGTCCCATGACTGGAATGCTGGAATAGAGGGCTATAGGCTGTTTGGGAGGTATTGGCGGGGCAGGCAAGGTTGAAGTGTTGCACTGTATGCAATGGAGAGGTTTGATTGTACAGCCATTACAGTTAGTGGTGATGTGGTTGAGAGCCTCTGGGTGAGGATTAGGGGGATGGAAAGCAAAGATGATGTTGTAGTGGGTGTCTACGACCCATTGTCTAGCCAGGATGTGAGCACTGATGAGTTATTCTATAGACAATTAGGAAAAAATTCTGTATTGATAGCCCTTGTTCTTACGGGAGATTTCAACTTCCCAGACATCAGCTGGGAATAGCATACTGCTGTGATGAGCAGGTCTTGGAAATTCTTTAAGTTTGTGGGAGATAACTTTTTGTCAGAAGTACTCAGTGAGCAAACTAGGAAAGATGCTCTCCTAGACTTGCTATTTGTGAATAGAGAAGTCGTGGGGGATGTGATGATATGTGGCTGCCATATCCACAGGGATCACGGAATGGTTGAGTTTAAAATTTTCAGTATAATGACAAAAAAGGACAGCAGAATTGCTACCCGGGACTTCAAGACAGCCAACTTTAAGGTATCTACATGGCAGAGCACCCTGAGAATCTGCTTTTGAAAGGCACAAGAGCTGGCCAGTTTTCAAGAACCACCTTTTAGAAGCACAGTAACAGGCAGTTCCACTGTCGTAAGTCAAACAAGGGGGATAGAAGACCAGCTTGGCTGAACAGGTAACTCCTTGTAGAGCTCAAGAGGAAAAAGGAATTGTAAAATCTCAGGAAGCAAGATCAGGCTTCACAGGAAGACTACAGAACTATGGTTCATATATGCAGGGAGAAGACATGAAAGACCAAAGTTCAATTAGAGCTGAAACTGGACAGTGCTGTGTCAGACAAGAAAGGATTTTTTAAGTACGTTAATAGCAAGAGGCGGTCTAAAGAAAACATTAGACCATACTTGTTGAAGATGATCACATGACTAACAGGGATGAAGAAAAAGCAGAGGCATTCAATGATTTTTTTTCCTCAGTCTTTAGTAGTATGGATACCTTAGGCTGCCTGGTCCTCCGAGTCAGAAAACCATGAGTGTGGGAACAGTGAAACTGTGGACACTGAAATTGTCAGGGACCAGCTCTATCAGCTGAATGTTCACAAGTCCATGGAGCCCGATGGGATTCATCCCAGGGTACTGAAGGAGCTAGTGGATGTTACAGCAGGACCCCTCTCAATCAAAGGTCTTGGGAGTCTGGGGAGGCCCCTGCTGATCAGAAGCTAGCCAATGTTAGTCCAATTTATAAGAAGAGCATGAGGGAAGACATAGGAAACTACAGAGTCGGTAGTCTAACCCCAGTACTTGGAAAAATTATGGAGAAGATCATACTGGATACTACTGAAAGGCATTTAAAGAACAATGCAATCATCAGGCACAATCAACATGGGTTCTCAAGGGGGAAGTCCTGTATAACTAATCTGATATCCTTCTACAATAAGGTTACCCACCCAGTGGATTAAAGGCAGGCGGCAGATGTAGTTTTTCTGGATTTTAGTATGCTTTTGATGCTGTCCTTCACAGCATCCTTCTGGACAAGTGGTCCATCCATGTGTGAGATGAGCAGGTATACACTGCGCTGGGTGAAGTATGGGCTGGAAGGCAGAACTCAAAGGGTTGTAGTGAATGGGGCTACATCTGGCTGGTGACTGGGCACCAGCAGTGTTCCTCAGGGCTCAATTCTAGGCCCAGTTCTGTTCAATACATTTCTCAATGACCTAGATGCAGGAGCTGAATGCATCATTAACAAGTCTGGTGACAATACCAAATCAGAAGCTGCTGTTGACTCTCTTGAGGGGCAAGACACCTTGCAGAGGGATCTAGAATGACTGGTGCACTGGGCAATGATTAATGGGAGGAAATTCAAGGAGTCCAAGTGTCAGATTCTGAATCTGGTATGGAGTAACACTGCATAAATGTATTAATTGGGAGAGGAGTGGCTGTGGAGCAGCCCTGCAGAAGGGATCTGGGGTGCTCGTTGGCAGCAGGCTCAGCGTGGGTCAGCAGTGTGCCCTGGCAGCCAGGAGGGCAAACCGCATCCTGGGGGACATCAAACACAGGATAACCAGCCGGGCAAAAAAGGTGATTGTCCCGAGGTGGTCGATGCCCCAAGCCTGTCAGTGATTAACAGGCATGTGGTCAATGCCCTTAATAATTTGATTTAACTTTTGGTCAGCCCTGAAGGGGTCAGGCAGTTGGAATAGATAATAATTGTAGGTCCCTTCCAACTATTCTATTCTATTCTATTCTATTCTATTCTATTCTATTCTATTCTATTCTATTCTATTCTATTCTATTCTATTCTCTATTCTATTCTCTATTCTATTCCCAACAGTATTATTGTTTTAGCAGAATCCAAAGACTGCTATACCTCTATGGCACAGTAATATTCACTGAGGAGCCCTTTTTGCATTTGTGTACATATTTAATTTTAATAGTAGGCTACACACAAGGTAATCAGTAGGTTTTTTCTGTTAGTGTTTAACAGATGCAGTGCTCTATGTATGCAATTAGCCCATTTCTAAAATAAGTATATGTCCACCTTTCTTTTCTTAGGGAAACTTTTCCTGGACTTCAAACAGCGAAAGCATTTCATGCTGTACTGAGATACTGCAAAGGAAAACTAGTCCATATTTTCCATTCTTCAGCTGACCTAGGTCTTTATCTCTCCACTACTCGACACTCTCTGTATTCAATTTGTTACAAAAAGGATCACAGCACACTGCTATCAGTTGGTACTCCACTGCACCTTAGCCTTTATTGGTTCTCTAGCACAGCATCTGACAGTTTCACTAGTACTTCCTCTACACTGGATAATAAACTAAAGTAATGCCTCAATTACAATTCTAACAGAATGGGAGGTTCAGAAAAGGCCCTGCTATCTTAGGGACTTTGATCTTACACTCAACTCTACCCATAAAACACAACTTCAAGATGTTATTCCTGCATGAGAAGGAACACTCAGAAACCAGTATCGTGACCTCCAACATGACATCAGCTCCTTTTCAAAGCTGCTTTCTCTCCTCTATGTTGCAAATTTAAAAAATAGTAACTGGTCTTCAGCTGTTACTATCACAGTGAGAAAGGTAATGGGAATGTAATTGATGCAGAGCCAAGTCTGGAGACTGACAAGGTCAAGTTTTGAAAGATGTGAGCATTACCTCTGACATTAAGTAGCTTAGGTGCTAGTGATAGTAGTGATTTGTAGTGTGCATCCCTAACTCCTGCACTGTCTCTTTGACTGGGGGATGATCAGCAGCCTTCCAGGCACACTGTGAACGGTAATTGAAGGGGGCAGCAGAAAGCAAGCAGCATCAGATACCAACTTTTATTTTTACTCTGTTTTAAAGGGGAGGGAGTCCATTTATCTTTTTGCAACAGAGCATGACATTATTTTAAGTTTCACTGAGATAGAGAGAGCATAAAGAGACCCAGTGGAGTGTACACACTCATACTACTTGAGATACTTTTCTTAGATGTTTATCTTAGAAAGACTCTTCTGAGGGTCTCACTTAGAACTGTATCTATACTTTACTCTCTCCTTGTGATACTGATCAGGAATACTATTCTAGTGAGTGTACTTAGGATCATGCCCTCAAGAGTGTGGCCTGCATAGCTTGCTTTGGTTCTGGTCTGCAGAATCCTACTCAATTTTAAATAATTTCTGAATCAATCTTCTCAGAAGAGCCAAAAAGGGGAAAAACCAATGGTAACAGAAACAAGATGTATAAAAACAACAGAAATATTAAACGACAACAGAATGATTCTCAGAAAAACATAAAATCTGCTTTTAATCCAAAAGCGTATTTTTCCTTCATAAGCCTTGCTTCCCTTATAGAGAGTTGATGTTTGTTTTATTACCCCTTATATTTTACCCACTATTTTTATAGGCAAATAGACTTCAGTTCGCAAAAAGCTAGTCTTGCCAGCAGCCTTCTAAAATCTGCGACCCAGAAAAGGCATCAGCCTAGCAACTGCTAGCACTTGCAAAGGTCAGGGCAGCCAATCATCTCTTCCTTCCTGGGAGATAATGGCTTAGCTGGGTGTTCTTCCCAGGGAAGATTTTAAGCTTTCAACCTGGCTGTGCTCTGAGAGACTGGAGAACTGATGATTAAGCAGGTTGACTTTTTCCAGTTGCCTATGCCATTTGTGTGCAGTAGCACAAACTTCTAGAGCTAAATGCCACAGGGTTCCAGTATATATCTATGTAATGAGAGATAAAATCTGGCTTTGCTCCAGTAACTAGGAGTAAATAAATAGACTAAGAGCAACAAGGAGTTAAAAAATCAAAAAGTTTATTGTCTACTCTGTGTAAATTTGTATTAGATGCATCCATCTGACATATTCAGGATATAAAAGTGTCCATCAGTATAGTATTTGCTCTTTAAAATTCAATTCTGAATGAACTTCATTGTAACTTAATTCTAAATTAACTAACTTCTAACCCAACTTTCAAAAGAATTTTTCTCTCCATATACAAGCAGGTTTCTGAAATGTCTTTATTTTCAAGGGAAAAAAGAGTGAAGGGAAAAATCACTGAATTTACCTTGTCAAAACAAACAAAATATTGTCCTCTGAAGCAACACACTGAGATTTTCCTTTTTTTTTCCTTTTTCCTTAAAGTAATAGTGATTAAAAACAGTACGTTTTGTACACCCAGAAGAGAAAGAGAGCAAAACATGACTTCCTCTCACACAAAGCATCAGAGAACACCACCCCATATTTACCTCCTGTATCTTGCCAAAGGGTCCTAAATGAGATGGTTTGGGGAGTAAGTGGGTGAATCATTCTATACTTTTTCACCAAGCTGTTCCACTCATTATGGAGGCATTCTGTTAAACAGCAGGTCCAAAGAAAAGCAACAGTTTTGCATAGACTAAGTTCACTTGATTGTGACAATGCTGTGGCACTGCTGTCAAAGACGAGATTTTCATTATCTTAAGAAACACAGAAAATATCCTGGATTGTTATAGTGTCTTCCATCAGTGTCTTCGTGGTCATGCTAATATTGGCTTAAATCCAGCCTTATTTTCTGCAAGAAGCAAAAAACAGTCTGACCTGCCCATATTAATGCTCAAACTATGTGGCACAATCAAGACCAGCACTATTTTTCTAATTGTAAGAGATGAAAAATCTTCATGTCTCCATATTCTAGTTCCAAATGTTTCTGTGTAAGCACTACAGAATTCAATTTATCCACTAAAGTCTTCTCTTAAAAATCCACATTCAACCACATTGCACTCTGTGTCTCATCACAATTTGTTAACTACTGGCAAGTGAGAAATGAGAGCTTCATTTACAGGATATGACCTTTTACCTGTTACATTCCTTCTGTGCAGCCAAGTCCGTTACAAAACATCGTTTAACCACTTTTGCTACTTCCTTGTTAGTCTGATTTCCAGAAGGAAATCCTGCTCTGATTCAGGCAAATTTTCTTGACAGCTGTGAAACTTTAAACAGTGTAGGTATAGTCTGTCCTTGCCAACTTGTCAGTAACTCTGAAAGGAATGGCTTGAGATGTTGTGATTTAGAAGTGGAGTTTAATCAGTAATCAGGAAGGTTTTAGTGTATGTCCTGATCTAAATTTGCTTTGAGATTATTTAACCTGGTCAGCATATCTTAAAATGTCCAAGCTACTTCTGACTACACTACATGTCAATTCTATGTGCACTAACGTCTGGCCTCTTCTGTGATGAACAACTCATTAATTTGCACTATGTTTTGCAAAGCCTGTTCAAATTTGAAATTTAAAGAGGCAAACTCTTCATCATTCTAAGTGGCTTAATAATCTACTGTTGTGTTGATATTTTGTTTTCACTTGTAGCACCACAAACCCCGTGTCATTTTCAGCATCTTTCATTCTTCAGAAAACAAAAGACCATTTCCCCCTCTTCTGCCACATAAATGACACAGAAAAAGCTTATAATGCCCTGTAAAACAGACAAAATTTAAAAAGGCATCCAGGCATGAAAAGCCACAGCCAAGCTTTGGCATTCTGCCATATTCTCCTTCACATCAACAAATACTGCATCCAATTCCTCCATTACTCTTGCAAACTCCAGGTGACTACCATAGTTTCAAAATTAGTCCTTAATCTGATCTAAAGTGAACATGGCTAGAACTGCAATAGTGATACAGCATCCAATCACCCAATTTCAAATGACACTCAGGTAGACTTTCTTTTCAGTGAGGTTTGACTTCAGTATTTTTTCCTGTTGTTTAAAAAACAGGGTTTTTAATTGGATTAGGTATGTAACCTCTGCCATTAGCTGACTTTTGAAATTTATTTTTTCCCTGTGTGTTCATGAATACCTCTGTGATCTACTAAAAAAAACCAGGAAATAAAGCGTCATAAGCTGGCATTATTTACTTATTTGGGCAAAATCTTTATCAAATTAAACCTGAAATAATATTTTAATTCAATTGACCAAACCCAGTTTATTCGGCAAAAGGTATTTCACATAGTGCTTTTTGAAATCGATTTCTGGACACTGCATCTTCCAATCAAAGGTAAAAATAGTATCTGGAAAATAGGCACCCTACCAGGAACAATCTAGAGTGGTCACCAAAGACCAATAAAGTTATGAGAGCAATTCTAGTAAAAGCAGTTTTCTGTTACTCTGGAAATTCCCCAAACGAGAAAATTCCCTTCCCATTTGAATAAGACATTCTTTATTATTTATTTAAAATAGCCAATTATACAACATTTACACTTATACAGTGCTTAATACTGGGCCATTAACTTCCTGATTTCTAAAGTCGTATTTATATTAGTGAGCAAACTAAATTAAGAGGTAAGCAAGCCATTTCAAAGCTAATTAACCAAGGCAGCATGCTGCAACAACCAAGTAATGCTACACTAAGATGTCAAAATGAGAACTTAGAATGAAATCAAAAGTTTTACTGAAACTTAATCAGTAAAGAAAAAGATTCATTACAGGAGATCATGAAGAAAATCCTACAACACATCTCTGGACCCTACACAGAAATGATCCCTACATGCACCACTCATTCGCTGAGCAAGAGAATTCAAGTCCTGTGAATTTCACAGAAGGTACCACAAAAAGGGGCAGATATGGCATGGAGAAATTACAGAAGGAATACAGACCATATTAGAGGAGGAAAGAGGTTGTATGCAAAAACATCCATATAATCAAAGATTTTAGAAAAACCTTCCAAAAGAAATAACAGCAGCAACAAAAGCCTCCTAACCAGTTTTACCCCTCACTTAAATATGTGTCAGTAACTTGCATCTAACTCAGGCACACACTGAAGACAATTACTAACTTTGATCTTTCTGGCACTCCTTATTTTTCAGAATTACTTTAAACCATACTTGAGTCATACTTTCAATACTTCACCCTAACAAGGTTTTAATTTACTTCTAAGTACGACTTTGTTTCTTAGAAACCTTTATAAACACCCAGGCTATATGCATAAAAGAAAGCATCTTCTTAAATCTTTTTTTTTTTTAAAATAATCTTAGGTTCCCATTGGCACAAGTGGTTCATCTTCAGTAGAAATATTCCCAGAAATATTTCCAATTATTTTTAAAAGCATATCAGATCTTTGACTCCAGACAATTGTGCTGAAAATACACTTTACAGTAGTTAGTAACTAAGCTATATATTTCTGACAGTATAGTTTATTATTTAGTACCAGTGTTTATTATTTAGTACCAGTATGGGACATTTCTCTGGAACGTTTATTTAGCCCATCCAAGATTTTTTCATTCTTTCTACTTTCCTCATTTTCTCATTACATTTTTGTAACTTCCTATTTCAGACAGAGAAAGCAGACATTAAATAAAACTTTGATGACACATACACACATAAATACATACCATACTGGGAGTTAAAAAAACAGGCTTATCTTCCAGCCCATTCCATTAAGAATAATGTAGGAACCCAAACTCAGTTCCTCCTACATAGCAGTACACTTTACATATATGAATTGATGGTTGAAAATAAAACCAGTAACTGACAGAAGCCATCAGTAAATAAAGTATGTTCAGTGCTAACACAGAAGTTCTGTGACAATGGATAAATATCTTAAGTACCTCAACTTAACCATGTGTTTTCTCTTAGTAGAGAAAACAGAGGTATATCCACTTCCCTCCAGTTTACCATTCACAGCTGCTTGATGCATTGTTGCACTGTGCCTGAAAATGGCTATACTTTAATGGAGAAGGTATCATACAAAGATTATAGTGTGTTTTGTTCCCTCTTTGATTAAGCTTTGGTTATCATTATTAATGATCTCTGTGAGCCTCCCTTTCAATGATACACTCAAGGGCAGGCTTGCCATTGCGAGGGACATGAACACGTCGGAGGAGTGAGCCAGTAGCAACGTCATTAAATTCAACAAGGACAAAGACAATGTCCTGCAGACAAGATGAACTAAACTCTGCAACGGGGCATGCTGGGAACTGCCTGCCTGGGCAAAAGCTCTGCTGAAAAGGGGCTGGGGGTGCTGGTGGGGAGCCAGCTAAACAGGAGCCAGCAGTGCACGACAGCAGCAATTAAGACTAACAGCATCCTGGACTGAACTGACGTGAATGCAGAGAGGAGATTAAGCTAGATGAATACTCCTATTTACTCTGCACTCTTGAGACCACATCCAGAAGTATGGGTTTGGTTTTGGGCCTCACAGTACCTGAGAAATGTTAATGAACTTGAACAAGCCTAGCCAAGGCCAACAAGCTAGTCAGAGGGCTGGAGCACTTGAGGAAATGCTGTGAGAACTTGGCTTGTTCAGACTCTATGCAGCTTTGGGGAACCTCATGGAGCCTGCCAATACCTATGAAGAGGTTATCAAGAAGATATAGACATGCTCTCTACTGAGGTGCCTGGCAGGAGGACAAGAGAGAATGCAAATAAATTGAAACAGAGGAGGTTCCAGATGGATATGTGGGACAACCTCTTCCCTGTGAGGACAGCCAAGCAGCAGAAGGGCTTGCCAAGAGATGCCGTTACAGGTAGTCTTAGAGGTTTCCAGTCCTAAGTGAATAAAGCCTTGAGCTGCCTGGTCTGAATTCAATGTTGACTTTGCTGGAAGAAGTAAGTTGGTTTACAGATATCCTGAGGTCCCTCCCAGCTTGAATAATTCTGATACATAAGTTCCACTCCATGAAACAGAACCTGGCAGAATTTAGTTAGACACAAACCACCAGCTATTACAGGCTCAGTATCACAACATTGTTAGAAATTAGCCTGTATCTATAACCACTCATCTCTTCATCGTTCAAGCAAGTAAGTATTCAAAACTCTTGGTGGCACGGAAGAGTTGAAAAGGACAGCTATTTACTTTTTCTTCTCTCTTGGTTGGAAGTATGGGATAAGCAGAAGCCTCTTCCAGCCTCACCTTGGGCTGGATTCACAACAGTCTATGAGCCCTCAGGGAAGCCATGGTTGAGAACACGGCAGCCACAAATCTGAACGTGGCCTGAACACCATGCCAGGAATCCAATATTCCCAGTTATCTGTAGTCCAGCTCCCATACAAACACACTGTTGAATCCTTAGTCCAGTTATTTGCTGCAGCTGTACAGATCGCAACATACAGTTACACAGGTCTCAGGGAAACCGTGTCAGTAAACCAAGTCCCCAGAAGCTCCCTTTGCGTGCAGCTTCCCTCTGTGCTACAGATCTGACCCATTATGAGTGGTGGCCAATGCTCCATCTTCACCTAACTCTAGAAGAGCATTCATCACTGACTGCAGCTGTTCAACAGAAACATTATCTTCTGCAAAACACGAAGTATTTTATCATTGTGAACAGCTGAACTGAGTATGAGAAACACTTTTAGATAGCTGTATTTGCATGAATAGATTTTACTAAACATCCTCCAACATTTATGCATTGCTAGAGTAAGCTTTATTTACTGTTCCCACTGTGTACTATTTGTAAAACAATTAAAAATTATTTTTGGCATGAGTTTTTTATCTTACAGAAAGGGCCAGCTTCTACTCAAGAAAGCCAGAAAAGGAAAGGGTAGAATCCTTGTCAGAGTGAAATGGCTTTAGGTCCCTAGATTACTGGAAAGGAACATAAACTGATTTTAAGGTCTATCTATATGACTGCATTAGGGTTATTTTACTACAGACTGTGATCTCAACACAGAGAGGCTGAATAAAATTATCTAGATCAAGACCTGTCATTGAGACAAAGCAATAGCTATAATAAACATACAAACACAGCCACATATGAGTAGTATATAATTTGAGAAAACCATTTCTCTCACTGACCTCTACTTTCTCATTAAGTATACTGATTTAGGAAAGCTGAAGAAAAGATGTAGATACAAGCAGAAAATAGTGGCATGTACCACATGTGTCTTAAGGGGGATGAAGAAAAACCTGAGTAATTCTTAGACAGTTGAATGGAATGGAAGTCTTATTGCAGTTGCCCTGCATCCTGTATCTGCATTACACCCTTCAGCAACAGCAGCAAAATCAAATGAACTAGGAAAATAAAAGTTCATTTCAGCATTTCCTGTTCTTCCTGTCGACCATCATCAGTGCTAAACTACTTCTGGCTACATTAATACAAGTCAAGAAATAAAAATTCTGCTCAAATCATTGCATGGGGTTATCATGAGTTAAGGCAACATGTGTGTGTGCGCACCCTGAGCAATGAGATTTAAAAAAAAAAAAATCAGTCTAGAAATAACTTCATATTATATTATCCATCCAGGATTTTGCATTTTAACAATGATACAAAACTAAAAAGGTAACAAGCAGTAGGACAAGAGGAAACAGCCTCAAGTTGCACCAGGTGAGGTTTAGATTGTGTATTAGAAAAAGCGTCTTCACTGAAAGGCTTATCAAGCACTGGAACAGGCTGCCTAGACAAGTGGTTGAGTTGCCATCCCTGGAGGTATTTAAAAGACGTGTAGATGTGGCGCTTAGAGACATGGTTTAGCAGTGGACTTGGCAGTGTTAGGTTCATGGTTGGACTCAATGATCTTAAGGGTCTTTTCCAGCCTAAATAATTCTATGATTCTATGAAATTAATGACATGCACAAATGCTCATCACAGTGTAGTTAAATCTAATTTTAGGCATGTTAAATGCTCAAAACAGAACAATCCTCTTCTCCAACACATCATGTTTTGCAATACAACACAAAGTATTTGAATGCTAAAATGGGAAAACTAACTACAATCATATTGGTTAATTCAAGACATGCTAAAACAATTTTCTCCTTCAAAAAATGTGAACATGTCAAAAATACTTTTCAGTCACTGGTCTCAAGAAAATAATGAAGAAAATGTAGTTTGATTCACAAAGTTAATGCATCAGTTATCTATTGTTCTACCCTTTAAACAAGCAACTCTTCGAACCAGCACTAACCAGTAATGAGTTTTAAAAATTAAAGTGTTTGCACTTTCACATAATTGGAAGATTACATAAATGCTGACGAAAGTGCAACCAACCAGCCAACCCTGCTGGACTTTAGTCTTAAAGTCCCATAGGGGTCAGGATGGGATTATGGGGTATAACTGGTGTGGTGAGATAGGAAGATTCTACAAATCAAAGAATTTTGAGATTCAACAAATGCTATGCTTCCATTAAGAACTGCTTGCTTACATAATTCTCCAACAAACATTTTTGGCATCTTTCCTCTTGTGTCTGCATTGCTGGCTACCCAAGGATATTTCTTGAAAGGACCAGGAATATTCAGTGACTCTTTGCAGCCTTACGTTGGAAATCTTCACCAATGGGTCAGAAACACAAGACAAGTAACTGATTGAGTAGTAACAAGCCAAGTGCTGACAAACAGCACACAAATCTGTGTGCTAACATAGGTATTTTTTCACCATTTTTAAAGAAGAAGAAGAAAAAAAACCCCAACAACAAAACCTGTGGCTCCTTGAACCCCAAGTTAACAAGTAGACTTCTCCCTCATATAGCTTTCTGTTCTCTCTCCTTTCAGCCTGCCAGCCAGCACCATAGGGGGTAAATACTCAGTCTTAAAATGTTCGGAGATAAATGTTTATACCACTTTCTACCTCTGGGATAAGACAGTCACTAGAAGTTATTTTTTAAAAAAAAGGAGGAGGGGGGAACTCAAATATACAGAATATGTAGCAAAAGATGAGATAGCCTCTGGCTTACATCTTGGAACAGCTTTCCAGCTGTGAAATTACAGTGGGTGTAATTCAAGAGTTGTAACTGCTCTTTACAAGAAAAACTTCTGGTCTAATGCCTTCTCTTATCTTCTTACAGTGTGAATGCAAGACTATTGAAGACCTCTCCAACAGCATCCAGAAGTAAAGATGTAGACAGCCACACACAAATACAGAAAAAAAAGAGCACTTGCCTTGTGAAAGAGAACTCTTATTAAGAGGTGAAAGAAATAACTTCAAATTTCCTCCCTTCACTGGGACGAGAAGAGGCCACTGCTCATTTTCTCATGAGTGAGGGGCTTATACCAATTCATTAATGATGTGGTGGTTAATATGACCCAATAAGCAGACGAAGAAAAATATGACCACAAGCATTTATAAGCAATGGGAAATCTCACTGAAATGCAAGAAAATAATTATCATTTTGAAAGACAAAGGTTACTCTGCTGAATAGTATTTGGTTTAGCACTAATTTAGTATTACAAGGTGTTACTAGGTGTAGGAACCAATCTAAGTAACCATGTGATTTAACCATATTAAGGGTGGAAAGAAGAAAAGAAATAAATGAGCAAAATCAGTTTAAAGACTAGGCATGAATGACTGTCCAGGAGGATCTACTTTGCAGCTGAATTTTCGAGTTCTTATCTTGAAAATTCGGCCAGTGTACTCACACTATCATCACAATTTAAAAAAAAATCACAACTTTTTTATGCACAGGAAAAGACAGAAGTGCAGAAAGAGAATTTTTTAAAAAAGGTATATCTAAGAATCTTGAAGTAAAACAAAGAATACTTAGACAAAGTTTAAAAAAGGGGGACCCTGACAACAACATTTAGAAGAGTTGTATAATGATCCCTCAAAGGAAATGCTAAAGGCTCTATGACTTGGGAAGCGTACACCTAGACTGGATAACAAAATACACACAAGGAAGCACTCTTACACTGTCATAGATGTGGAATAGATGATTTTATGGATCTTTCCATCTCTAACTTGTCTAGTTTTCCAGTTGACATAATTTCAAAGGTCATCAAGAAACCATTAAAAAAAAAAATCTGCATCTAAAAAAAACCAAAACCAAAAATACCAGATTGTAAACAAGAACATTTGAAGTGACTTAAGCCAGCCATATGACCAAAATACCCAAAGGAATACAGAAAAACAGATCAAGACACAATTCCTGCTGCATTTACTGTCTTCTCTTTTTCCACTTTATCCCCAGTTCTGTATCATCAGCAAGAATTAGCTTAGTCTGCAATAGACTTTTTAGCTTCCTGGGAGTAGGTTTGATCTAACAGGTTGGACTTGAGTTGCAGAGCTTGCCACATGGATATTTTTCATTTCAGCTAAATATTAAGTGGGTTGTATTTAACATCTAACACTAATACAAATAAATTTTATCCATCCTGTAATAAAGTTGATACAGGTCAGAATACTGCCCTTAGATCTGCTTTTGCACTACTTCTGTACACATGAACTCTTCCGCAAAAGAAGCCCTCTAGGCTAAGCAAAAGATCTACAATATATGTAGAAATGATACATGGAGAAGACAGCGGACACAAGGAAACAGTAATACAGTATTAACAAGCAGAACAAAGAGTGACAGAAGCACATTACTAACCTACTCCAGGCTTGACTAGCCAGGAAAGCTATACAGGATGAGGAAACTGTTTAAAACACCACAGTTACCATGTATAACTTAGTGTGTATTTGGTCTTATTTTGTATTTAGCCAAAAAGTTGGGGTTGTTTTTCCTTTTTTGGCTCAGTTCAAATCACTTCCAAAGCAGTACACCTCAAACCAGAAAAGGGCATGTTTCTACTCAGAGGAGAGTCTCACTCTGGGAATTCTACCAGTATAATTACAGCTCTTTAAATACCTGCACTGGCTAACACCACAACTGCACAACAGCCCTGTGTAGACAAGCCCTTACTGTTTTCTCACATATAATATGGGAATAACTCTACTTCCTTTCATCACAAGAGTTAATTAATTGCAGCACTCAAGATTTAATGTTTGTGTGAAAAAAAATGCATGTTCTATTATCTAATCAACTTTTTTTTCAGATTGGACTGTTTTCTTGAGATTTTTCCAAAAATGCCTGGCTTTAGCAGCCCCACAGTATGATAGCTCTACCATTAGCTAAGGGCGATGTGTCTTGTGTGGAAATATTGTTAAAGTTCTTGTTCACCTAAGTCACCTGGAAGAATCACTAAAAAAAGCGACTTGACACTAAGCAGAACTGAAGATGCTGCTGCAGCTGCTGCCACCACTGGAACGTTCCCAGCTTTAGACAGCCCAGGTGCGCTGAAGCCAGGCTGGCACACAATGGGTGACCCGTAACTAGCTAATGTGCTACACACGCAGGGGACTATGGAAACAAAGACTGCTGTGTTTACTCTTTAAATGAGCAGACCATGGTCAGCAACGCTCCAAGGTCAAAATGCTTGACATGGACTTCAAAAAAAATAGAGTTAAAGGATTCTGCAACACTAAGCAAAGGAATACTGTTTTACTTTACCTCTTCGATCGTCACCTGAAACACTATATTGAAGGAAAATACAGAAATTTTTGAAACTGACAATGAAATTCAAGCACTTGGTTACATCTACCACTACCCCTTCTGGAAGAAGATAAAAACTTGGACCAGTATAAGGATGGCCACCTCGGATGTGAAATGGTATCATTTTGAACCATCTAATGGCTCAAAAGCCAAAGATGTCCTTCACGTGGACAAACAAAAAAATGGATTTGGGAGGACTGAGGAATGCTTGAAAGAATACAGAAGACTATCATAAACATCTCTCCCGGTAAGTGTTGGGAGAGGCTGCTTTTTGAAGAACTAAATTAAAAATAGGAGAGAAGCTGGTTTGATTTACTGGTTTTTGTGACTTTATTAGACACATACATTAAAAGCATATTTAGCCATCTAACTTTAGATATTTCAGGCCACCAAATTAGCACCCTGGCTATTTATATATTAGTAGCTATAAATTGCTACATGGAGAAAAGTAGAGCACATAATCACCAACACCTTTCCTGTTTGTTTTTATATGGAATCTAATATTGGACTGTATTTGTACCTCCCTTAAATGTCACAAGGAAACTTAGGACATTCTTCTGAACTGGAAAGATATGGGTGAAGAAAGCTCACTTGAAACAGGATTACAGTCTTGCACAGATTTAGAGAAATAGTCTTGGAATCTGCTTCCAGAAATACAAATTGGGGTTTTCCAAGGAGTCTTAACAATCTAAAGTACAAACTGATTTCCCAGGGATTTAGGTATTTATCTTCCACAGACTCTTTAAAAAAACTCAGCTGTAAAGGAATACCACATTTATTTCAGATTACAATAGGCACTACTACAGCATCCATATCTGGAAGGCCCCTGCTAGTACTTCTTGGCATATGAAGCACACTGTACGGATGAGGTACAGGTACCTTCAAGGGATGTACAATTAATTTCATGGCATAAATACCTGAAAGTCACAGTAGCAAACCAGCTCACTGATGGTGAGCTTTCTTTAGCAAGGGATGGGGAGGTGAGCTGTTATAGGGGGTATGTGGCTGTGTGTCATTTTATAACTGAAATCCACAAGGATAGGGTAGGAGAGCTATACATTCTGAGTAAGAAAACCTGACACACACTATACCTCTTGTCCAAGACCAAGTAATAGAGAATGATGTATAGGAATAGTCAGTGCAACTATATCATCTATAGATAAGGCACTACAATTTTGTCAGCATAGGTCCTTATGTGAGCACACTCCTAACAGGCATGTCTGTTCATCATTTTTGCTACATTTCTATTTTTTAAACATGAAGTATATTCTTATTCACAATTGTGCTGGACTCCTGTCTATGAACTAAATGGATTCAACTCTGAGCAGGTAGATAAGATACTTACATGTCTCTCCTACTCTTTTGCTGCTCCATCACCTGAAGACTCAAGCACACCATTAACAATTAAGCCCATTAAGACCATGACAGTGTATCCAGGTTTACTGTAGTCTCACTTTTTTCCCTTCTCCCTCCAGTTGCAAATTCTTTTTCCTTAAAAGTGCTATATCTCTTACTGCTGTTCTTGCTGCACTGCAAATCACAGTCACAGGTAACCCACATGTAACCTTGTTACCTGCAAGTACAGGTTAGTATCGCAATTAGTCTGTTTTGATAGGTTCTGGTTGAAGGTCAGATGTACTTCACTGCATGAATGGTAGCTTGAACAGGAAGACAAAGTACTTGAAAGTTCAGCTCTACAAACTGTACACAACCTTGAACTTGATGTGAGATACAAAGGATAAAATTTCCCTTCCACCTGTCTTCTGCTTCCTTTTTTGCCCTTGTTTTTGATTAAACCATATCTGATGCCTGCTTCCCTAAAAAACAGATTGAAAAAAAGTGTGACAGAAATGCATGAACTTTCTTGTGAACTTCACATGATCACAGACAAGTGTTCAAGGGGTTTTCTCCTATATCCACTTTGCATACTCAGTGGCATTTTACTAGCAGGAAAAATACAAATAACAACAAATTAAAAAAACACCAAACCAAACAAAAAACCAAACAGACAACACCCTGGTCTTAAATGGAAGGAGTAGTTTTAATAATCATTCTACACTACTGCTTTTAACCTGTGCTCCTCCCTTGTTTTTTTTTAAACTAAGTTTGTTTTTTTTAATTATTTCTTTAAAAATCACATCCAGATGCTTGCACTTAAACAGAAAAGGTAAATTTCTCCAGAAAAATACCAACTGTAAAATATACTGTGTCCATGAAAAAGAGGAACATCAGAAGCAGAAATTAGGCAATTTGACTAAAACTGTTTACAGAATCAGTGGCAGTGCTGTGGTGAGAACTAGGCAATGGCATATCACTGGCAGCAGCAAAAATTAGAAGAGTAGGAACAGTTTCCTAATTGACATACTATAGATCAGTTTCACTATCTGCAAAATAGCTTCTTCCTCAGGGTTTATGTGGGAATGAAATATATATTCATAGTTGTAAAGATAGATTTTATTATGAAGAAAAAATACAATATTATTTTTACTTAGATACATTAGTTCCATTCTAAGCATAAACAAGTCATTTTAGGGATATAAATGTGCAACTTTACATGTCCCTCCCAAGCCAGGCAATAATTCCTAATATTGGTTTTAAAATGCCAAATGCCAAATGGTAAATGACTTGACAGTACTGTCTTTATCATATCATTCTGTTGCAGTTTTGGTTTCTTTATTATGTTATGAACTCCTTAAGACAGAGGAAAATTAAGACACAGGCCCTAGTACAATGTATTGTACAACCCCAGAGCTCAGTATTAACTCCAGGCAGCAACTGTTGAAGAGTACAATTTTTACTCATCTTTTTACTGAAATTTGTATTTCAGTAAACAGGACAGTTGGAAATTGGTATTCAAGAATAAATAGTTACATATATGTACAAGTCTCCATAATAAATGGAAATGCTGAAAGGCTAATTTATGGAAAAAATGCCTCAGAGAAGTGCCCAAAACTAGGTGGTCTTAGGACTTTTTTTATTGGACAGCATACTCAAAGTCTGTAAGGAGCACAGTATTTAACTCCTGTGAGGATATTTCCAAGATGACTGAAAGCCTTCAGAACAGCTACAATCTTCACAATGAACGTGTGGCAAAACATATAATGGAAAAACAGTCCCTGCAATTTATTTTTTTTTCCCAAAAGCTTTTTTTTTTTTTTTTTTTTCAAAAGAGCAAGCTACAGATTAATGTTAATAAAGCAGGCTGACTGTTACTCAGAAGACACTCTCAAAGAAGTGTATCAATGGAATGAGCTACTCAACCCTCCTGCTACCTTCAGAAAATGAAAATATTAACACTACTCTGAAAAGAAATAAGTTATTCATGCCATTAACTTCTAAGCCTCAGGAATCTGCTGTAGACAAGGATTAGTTTAGTGCAATAAGCACCCTGCTTCTGACTGGCAGATGTTATAACCACATCAGAGTAGTCTGAAGTAAGTCCGTTGGAGTCTAGAAGAACTTATTTTCAGAAATGCTGCATACTTGCAAAGGGAATGTCTGGACTGTAGAAAGTAAGTAAATAAAAGCTACAGACTTAACTTCTTCTATTGGAATAGAATGTAAGTAACAGAAGCCATTGCTGTGGTTTTTATTTTAAAAAAACCAACAACATTATTTATTAAATGTTGGTATAATAAAGTCATGCTATGTAGGAAACAGCTTACTTAAAGCAGATGATTTTATATGTTTTAGAAATGATTTCTGTACAATAATTTTTCAAGCTTTATTATGTCTATTTTATTTAATAATGTAAGCTAGATAATGTATTTCCTTTTTGTTTCTTTAAATAGAATGGAAATGTTTCTGGTGGCAAGGGTAAATTGGCACAAGAACACAAGAAAGTATCTGCAAGTTAACACACAGGCAAAAAATCCACCTGGTTGAGACACTCCAAAGATGAGTTTGAGGACTTCCATCTGGAGCAGAGCTTGCTTGCATCAAAGTACTAAGTACATTTGAAATCATGACACTTTGTGTCAACACTTAACTCTGAAGAGAAAGATCTGAAAAGGGTTTTACTCTGCAGAGTAAGGCCACCAGCTCCAGGACTCCTACTGTCTGGTCTGATGGGCAGTCTCATTCACAGAGTCTCTCTGCTTGGTATTGCACAGGGATCCCTGTGGTGCGAGAGGTGTGGTATGAAGAGGGTCATGAGGCAGTAAAAGCACTAGGAATACTTCACTGCTCTTTCTTCTGCTACCAACAGAAGTTGGCTGGAAACAACAATGTGAGTGAACAAGAAAAGTTACTATTCTGATTTGTGGAAACTGTGATTAAAAAAATACACGCCAGGTGATATAAGACAAATACTAAAACAAGTGACAAAAAGTTATGTGCAAAAAGTAGCCAAGAGTTTAAGAATGCTAAGAGTTACAGCCAGTACCTATGGTATCAATTCCTAGTTTCTCCACAACTTTTATTTTAAGACACTTTTTTGTGTTTGTAAGGCATTTTGCATTACACTCCCTAAGGTGTCTACTTCATTCTTCATTTAAAGAAGGTTTTCTGTCCTCATGTTAAGGTGCTGGGCACACCAATATGTACAATAAAGAGGGTAAAAAGCACCTAGGCCTTTGCTACTTTACCAGTCTGTTTGTAATCAGCCTCCTGAAACATACTATCAAGCTTCCCTCACATACTTGCCTAGGTGCCAAGAGGTACTATAAACATAAAACTTCAAAGAGCAAGAGGGATCTGCATTTGGCACAGACTAAGCTTTCACAGAATATCAAATCTCTGTGAAAACATTTCCAGAAAATCTGGCACAATTTACATGGAAGGGAAAAAGAAAAGAAAAGAAAAAAAAAGTTATTTTGTTGCAGAAACTGATTGATGCTGCTTTGAGAAGGGTCTTCCTGTGGTATCAATGTATTTTTCTGCACTGTCAAGTAAAGTACAGTTAGGGCATATAACTTCTTATTCCTCATTCAGGTAGAGGAAATACATGGGAATTTCACATCAGGTCTACACTTTTTGAGTTTTGATAGTACGCCCACCTTAGCCAACAGCAAAAACAAAGCATGCTTCTAGCTCTCCTGAGCTGACAGAAACTTTAACATAGTTGCAGTTAAATTGGCAAGAGGACAAAGAATAATTATTCTGGATCCATAGTACCAGTGACACATCCATTCAGAAAGTCAGCAAATCCACTGACATAGAAAAGACCCAAGAAAAGTATGCATGCCCACCAGGATGAAGCCCTCCATAATGGGAGTTAACAGCTAGAAAACTTTACCTGAGAGCACTTCGCTTGTGTCAATAACCATAGTATCCCTGGCAAGTGCATGCACAAACAGAGCATGCAGTCCCTCCGTATGGCATTCGCACAGTTGTGAGCAACACAACCAAAGACATTAGTGGCGAACTTGGTTTCACAGCACTCAGACAAGAAGTCGTGGAAGCCACTTACAAAGCTATCAGTCTCCAGCTGTGATGCTTGTCTCACCAAGCCTTCAAAAATCTCAGAGAACAGAACATTTTATTTCAGAAAGCAGAACATCTTATTTGTGTGTGGTTATAAAAGCCTGTGGAACAGCTTGTGGGGCCTCGAAGCAACACGCAAACTGTGACCAACAAAGAAAACTGGACGGTATGATTCCTCTGAATTCAGAGAAGGGGTTTAGTTGCCATATCTCTGTAAGACTAGATCACCATTAAACCACTGACTACTGGAAAACCATTGTTAAAACAGCAGATCAAATAGGTACTTAGTAGAGGAAAGAAATGGACACTTCTCAAGACCCAAGTTCATAGCAAGCAATACCAACATAATGTACTGTTACTACTATTACAATAGAAATATTGCAAGATCTAATAATTAATAGAAGAATTAAACAATACAAGAAAGTATGGTTTAATATCCTTACAGACACAGAAACCTATATAAATATTAAAAAAATATTTCTTGAAAATATCCAAAAATTGCTTCTGGTTTTGTTTTTTTTTTAAAGATACATTTAAAGTGTTTTAAATTACTGAGCAACATACCAGCTGTATTTCTAAAGATTCCTTTTGTTCAATGAATTTTTCATGGTATTAATATCAGCTGCTGTAGTGATATTCAGAAAATGCAACTGAAAGTTTGTTGTACCCTGCAGGGAAAGTTTGCTCCCAATTTCAGTGCAGTCAGTGGCAGGATACTTTTCTTTAAAACAAAGAACCGGAGAGTCAGACTCTGACCTCAGGCAGCCACTAACTTACAGGTCAATAGCCACACTTTGGAAAAGTGCAAGAGTGTTGTGCAATGTGGCAAGAGCTCAGAGCAGCTGAGCTGTGTCTGCAGAACACAGCTAGGACTTGGGGGGAATCAATGGGAACAACTGGCAAGTCTATACATTCATGCATCCATACAGCTAACAGGCACTACAGGAAAACAATGAGGTGAACACAGATATTGGAGGACGCATACGGTTCTGGAAAGAAGGAAAGAAAGCGAAGGGGAGCAGAAGCATGTGGTGTAAACTATCTGCCAGGCTGTAAGAAGGGAGAGCAGGTACGAAATAGAACCTGAGAATCATTTCAGAAAGAATGAGAGTATAAGATTCGGTTGGGAGTTTACAATAAGCCAGCCAGGCTACACTGAAGCAAGAACAGAAATCGTCGTATTATCTATGGGGCAACATGGGAAACTAACTTCTCAAACATCAATGCCAGAAGCATTCCCAGCAGTGGTGAGCCTAAACACTCCTAGATGTCCTACCTGCATTCTTTACTGGTCCCTAAAGTGAGTGCAATACTGCTAATGAAAAGGGATTTAAAATAAAAGGACCTGGGCTTTAGACTGAGCAGAATTAAAGCAGAAGCATCTGTTGGAACAGCAGCCTCCAAAAAAGAGGTGGTGCAGACAGCTGGTGAATGGCACCTTCTCAGATTGCTGCAGTAAGATGTCCAGGAGCTTGTCTGTCAGCTCCTTAATATAGCAGATTTGAAACTGAAGTTTCAGCTAACTAGTGAATGTAGTACATTGTAACAGAAGTATCAAGAATCTGAATGCTGAGAAGGTTCAGAAATTCCTTAAATTACAAAAACCCAATAATAATGAGGGCACAACACCAGAATTATCAAGATTATTTATTTGGGGAGAATGGTTAACTCTGTTTTTTACATTTTGCATATTTTATAAAGCTTATTATACACTAATCAATTTTCTTATTACCTTCTGGAAAGAAAAACACCTTGGAAAAAAGCAAAAAAGCAGAGTGGCCATGAAATCACAACTCTAGCAAGGGAACTGGTATAGTCTCTGAGGCTCCTCTCAAGTAAAAAAAAAAGAAGAAAAAAAAAAAGAAAAAAAAGAAGTAGCATTTTTCAGGTCGACAGCATCCCTTTAAATTAAGCATTTATTACTGCCCTTACTCAAAGCACACAAGAAAAAGCTCCAGCAACTAAAACAAAGGTTTCCTTTGAATATATTCCATAAATGCAAGCTGCCTTGATTATTAACTCCACAGTATTATTGTGGCTTTTAAAAGATACAGTCACGAAGACCAAAAAGACACGGTTTGTGCAAGCTATGATTCCTCATGACCTACACAGACCCCTGAAAGCCATGCTGATTACAGCAGAATAGTTTTTATGAAATGAGCTTGACATTCTTGTTTTATTTCATCCACAGTTTTCATCTCTATCAAGACCAATCACTGCCTGTTAAAGAATAATTTATTCCTGTGTCAAGCCCTTTTGTTATTCTTTAGGGTATGAGTCATCAAGGGAGAGTAGCTCCCTTAAAGCTTTGCTTTATCAAGATAGTGAACTTGCTGTAGTCAAGAAAGCATGATGTAATCATGAGGCATAGATAAAACCTGGACAATGCAAAATAAATTATTAATTGATTTGAGATTAAACAGGTGTTAATATAACAAACTTTTCAAGGTAACCAAGTGCCACAGACAGATGTTAGATCATGTGCCCTGGAGTTAGACTCTCATCCTAAAAGCTTCAGTCAAAGCTACAGAAGTACACTATTATCAAACAATAGAATTTAAATCAGAGAGGAACATGGAAACACTGAATTTATGAAATAACTAATTCTTTAAAAAGAAAATCTACTAAAATCTACTCTGAGGGTGAAAACTCTCGTGGACTGCCACCTGCTTGCCACATAAATGGATACGTTAATATGAGTGTATTTATTTCCCACAACCTTTATTGTTAGCTATACATCAGAGCAGGGATAAGGACTCGGTTTAATTACTGCCAT
Organism: Elanus axillaris; assembly: GCA_026212715.1. Classification (NCBI taxonomy): domain Eukaryota; kingdom Metazoa; phylum Chordata; class Aves; order Accipitriformes; family Accipitridae; genus Elanus; species Elanus axillaris. The sequence goes on along the minus strand of JANZLQ010000079.1, from coordinate 22,296,215 downwards.
CCCTCTTGCTTTGTTGATAGCTATGCCCTGTTCAGAAGATGCCACACGAACATTACTTTGGAACACTGGGCAGTCTGGATTTTCAGTAGTAGCCAAGTCTGCTCTATGATTCATAGCGGATAAGGTTTTCAAAATACAAGAGCCCTTCAGACAGCTGCTCAAGTAATTGCTTTTAGATTACCATTACTACCATAGTAAAATAGAATATTCATTTAATAGGTCAAATGATCAGTCTTCAAAAAGGACCAGAAATTCATGAGGATGAGAACTGGTAGAAAGCAAAAAGGAGCTTTTTAAAAAAAATTAATCCTACCTACCTCCACGGTGGCTATAAGACTTCAGATGTGCCTCTCAGACATGTTCTCTAGCACGCTCAGTCTAACAAAGACCAGCATTTTGATATAAAGAAACAGACCTTGAGATCATCAGGTTTTAAATTATATATATATTTCAAGTAATCCTTTGGGGAAACAATATCCTTTTCTCTAGAACACTGCCAGAGAAAGCAGGGCTCAAAGGAATAGGAAAACACGAAGAAAAACATGGCAAAACACCATATTTAATATCACACTGTTAACAAAGGAAAACATATCAGTACAACAGCATGAGAAGAAGTGCATGACATTGCTCAAAAAATCTGGATTTCTCATATATTCAAAACTGGAGGCAGAGGGAAAGAGAGAGAGGAGAAACATTTTATAGAGGCTGATAAAGCCCTAAAATAAATATTCCAAGAACCAAAAAAGATAGTAGAGCTGTCCATTTAGACTACAACAAGGTGATGACAAAGCTAGAATACTACTGACCAACAGTTTCTGAGAAATGAATGGCCAGACTCTGGAGGTTCAAATCAATTGTGCAAAGAAGGAAAAAATGAAATCCAGATACTTACAGAGTATAATGCGTCAGCCTCACTTCCCAAAACATGATTCTGCAAATAATTTAGCTTTTAAAAAAAATTTAAAAAAAATTATCTCCAAACAAAGGCTGGTTCTTTCCATCAGCAAATACTTTTTCCTATAGAGGACCTTCTTCTAACTTATATAAAAACCAGCTGTCTTTTTTCCAATACAAGTGATGTTTTAAAGGGCTAAGTAATATATAGTAGATACACAGTATTTTTTTGTTTTCAAAACACTGTGCAAACACTAACTAATGCTCAAAACAACCCTGTAAAGGTAAATAAATGACACAGATAAGAATAATTTGTTTTCTGATTAAATTAAGCATGGGAAGGGAGGGATCACCAAGTTTCCCCTTGCCCTGGGACAAATACACTACATGCACTTACTGCTCTTCCTTTTAAAACAATTAGCCATTTGGAATGTCTGCTGTCTCCAATGGCTTTCTGCTCCACCTCGACTGGAATTCATGCCAAGAGTCTTACACATTAAAAAGGGTCCAAATAATCCTGCCGTAATTCTTGAAAGCTATATGCCACAAAAAACAGTTGACTGGATTGCAGCTTTAGAAGGCTCAAGGATATTAAATTGCTGTGTGTTTTCGCTCATGTCCTGCAGGTACCCCAGCATAAAGCTCTGTAATAGATCATATACATTGTCATTTGGAACCAAAAGGAAAGTACTTTACCTTTTGCTTGTGTTCAGCTTCAATATACTGATTTTCCTTTTCCTAAATGAATTAAAAATATTTTTTTCTCTGTGTATTGAACCCACCCATCACCAATTGGTTCACAAACTTTAATGAAGTGGAAAATGGGACCACTTTGAACTTTTTTTTCCCCCAATTTACAAACAACATCTATTTTCTGGAACAGTTAAAAAAACCCCTGTACAATGTTTCTCAACACACATAAAATCTTTTCAACAGAATCCCATGACACTAGTCCAGTTCTCATTCAGCCACAGAACACCTGGAAAATGCTGTACTAAAATCTGCACTGAGCTTTTCAACAAAAATAGGGATTAATTTCATACTGGTAACTGCACCTTTCATATAAAAAAAATCACTAAGAACATGTGTAAGCCTATGTCAGTAAACATCAATCATTTGCAAGATCACTTATACCCTCAAATGTTAGTTTGTTTTAATGTTTTACTGTGTTAACATGAGTCCCAATATGTAAAAAAAAAATTACTGTCTTTTATTACTTCTCTTTGACGCTTGCCTTCTGCCTCTAGCGCTATCCTCCCATCTTCCATGAAAAAATAGCAAAAAAAATTCAGATTATCTGTACGAAGAGCTCCTTCTACTCCAATTTTCATCTCCTTCCATACTTTGCCCTTACAGCAGCGCAATACTGGAAGCTGAGTACTGAGCTTAAGCATCTCTATGCCCCTCCCTATCTATGTACTTTATAGATGTCTGAAAGCTAGTGCTTAGACTGTGGTACCAGAATTATTAAAACTGTATCTCAACACTACCAGACCCCTAGTAGAACAAATTCCATCTGGATTGGGCAAGGTCACATGTCTGTATTTCCAACAAATAATCCAGAAGGAACAGTAATAGCATTTATACCATCTTATACTTTTATACTGATTACTGGAGCACAGACAACAGATAATCAGGCATAAAAGTAAGGCAGTTCAGGCAGTACCTGATCTGGTATTAAGTGTGCTGGTAAAAAATGTATGTGTCAAAATATTTTGAACAGCTCTGAAGAATGAGTACAATTTTTTCCCCTCTGTTTCCTTCCTTTCCCTCTCCCTTTTTCTCTTCCTTTCTCTCCCCTCTACAGGGCTCCTGAAGTGAAATTTACTGTGTCGCTGAACTGCAGTCTAGGACCCAAATTAACGTGCACTGCAATACTAAAATTCAGCCATTGCCTATGAGGGTTCCTACTGCAATAACAGCTTTGTAAGTGCATGGTATTTATCAGCAAACCACAAGACATTGTGAGCCCCATTGTTCTGGTGGCTCTGACAACTTACTGTGTAGGTTACATTAGTATGACAGAGAGCTTAAAAAATGCTAGTATTGGCACTGCCTCATTTGGTTAAAAAAAAACAGGTTTAAGACTAAGGTTCTGATATACAAGAAATAACTTCCCATTCAAACATAGCAACATGAATCCAGGAAAAGCTTAAGAATTCAAATGAATGTGAGAAATAAAGGAAGACAGACAAAATTGTTCCAAGGAAAAATGATTGTAAATACTCATCTAGTCAACTAATATAAAATCATGTGATCTTTATTAGTCTACTATGAAGACAATCAATATTTTTTGCCAGCAACTATTGATCAAGTAACAACATTAATTAATTACTTTTTGCATTATCACCCACTCTTAGATAGAAGTATTCTATCTACTAAGACCAAACAGAACCCTCTCAGCAGTACCATAGGAACTGCAGCTTTCAGATGCTTTAGGACTGCACTTTATGGTATTTTATAAGCAATTTGACAAAAAGAGTCACCAAAAAAAGTGAACAAAAATAAAGGTATTATTTTCATGTTTGCCAAATTATAAATGGATATGTTTCAATTAAGATTTGAACATATTGCCCAACTTGCAAAAACTATTTCTTGGAACATGACCTACCAAAGAACTGTATTCTCTGTCCTTTCATTCTCTTTTTACTTCAGTGTTCATTTTATTTCAGCCCATGAGAAGCAATGTTTTCAGGTGGCTTATAAAAATTTCCACTACATGAGGAAGATTTTGATTTATATTGATAAATTACATTATTATATTGCAATGACTTCATAATCATAATCAATGTATTTGGCACACAACCATAAATTGTGTACCACTTATTAGATTTGCTAATTAGGAGGTTGCAAGGTCTTTATCTTTCTGCATATAAAATTTTATACATGAAATGCAGCAGCCGTGAAAGCAAAACACTTGGGTTAGTACCACTAATGAGTGTAGCAATGCTAAAATGTCCATGATTTCACTCTGGTCACGAAGGTCTCAGTTTATCTAGATCAATTGTTTTTCATAATTTCTATTAAATGCCAAAGAGAAGTTAGTAGACCACCAGACTGAACAGCACTAAAAGTTGAACTTCAAAGCCATTTATTCTCTTAAAAGGAAACAAAAGTATTTGGTAGAATAACATCAAAACATTCAGTTATGTTTTCTTCTCTACTTAAAATATTTTGTTTTCCCTTTTAAGCTGTAGGCAAGGAGAGAAACAGTAGTGACACTGAGGCTAGGGAACTACTAGACATATGACATTCGCAAATTAGTATGGGAAATCTAGGTTCGAATGACCAGAACTAACTGCATTCAGACACCTCTCAAATGTACAGCAGGAAGAAGTTTTTGAAGAGGAGGGTGTTTCAGGAGACTGCAGGAGGGATCACAGAGAAAAGGTAAAGGCATCCTCATACGTTCTAGTATCACTTAAGGTCAGCAGAGTTGTAATCCAACATAAAATCTAAAGAAACAGCTATTTGCAAAATAGTAATCGGACACACTGGAATTTCAGCAAAACTCAACCTGGCCATCAGCACTTGTGAGTTCTCCAGGAAAACTACTCCTCACAATGTCAAAATCTGCCAAGGAAGCTTGACTTTTCATAGTACACCACAGCAAAAAAAAGCAACTCCTACGGAAAAACACCTGACCATAAGTTCTCCAGAAATCTTACTTTTATTGTTAAGATTTTAAGTACTGAGTAATCCTCAGGAACTCTAAATCTATGGGTACACAGCCAGGAGCGGTTTCAAGTCAAAGCACAGCACTGCATTATGGCTGGACCAACACCACCTGGGACCACCCTGCCTTAACACTATTGACAATTGTATTTAGTTATTACACTGGTTTAATTGTGACTATTCATTTGCTACATAATCACATTAATTAATCACAGGGCAGAAACATGCCATTGTGCCAACAGAATCGGCCCCTTTCTCCAAGCAGTTGCAGCTTCATACAGTAAATGCTGCAAGGGGCAGGATTCCTTCTTCCTTTACTGAAGACTATCGGTGAGAACTCCAGAGGACTGTGCGCAATCTTGGAGTGTAACCTAAATAAAAGAGTGAGGTAGAAAAGAGGGACATGGGCACATGTAAAAAGCAAAGGGATCAAGAGCATAAACAATAAATTAACAACTGCAAGAGGGCTGACAGGGCAAATGAAAGCTGAGAACACACATGGCATCCAGTAAAGCTCCAAGACAGAAGAGAATGAGCTGCAGGCACAGAAAACCAAGAAGCAAAAAAGCCTACCCAGAGGCAAACGATAAAATTCAATAAACATCTGCTGATTGACCCTCCAGGCTCTACATACAACTATTATGATGTAGGAGAAAAAGGACTGCCAACGGTTTTACTAGCAATTTTTCTTTAAAAATATAAATAGGAGACACCGTGGTCTAAAAATCCTATGTGTCTCGGTCATCTTTTTTTTAATCTATTCTCTAAAAATTACTAAATCACAACATCTCTTCAAGCAATGCAATCAAATCTGCTTAAAAGCTGTAACACTGTCACTCTTAAAAAGTAAAACTGTCCCAACTCAGCCTACCATTAAAATCCTCTAAAAACCTTTTCTATAAAATGTTTTTTTTAAGTGTACTTTCACAACCATGCCCCAGTAAGACACATTGCTCTCTGCAAGACCAAGCCAGGCAACCAGAATTGAGTTACCAGTTTGACTAACAAGATTTCTGATATAGCATGCAACATAATGTAATTAACAAATTGAAATGTAAGTTCTCATACACTACAATGACAGAATTGCATCAACAATGGTGTATAGCTTTTTGCAGCTCCTCAAATGAAAAGCACTATAAAGTACAAAGCATCAGTGTCACTGCAATAGTACTGTACATTACTGGCATTTCAAGTTTAACACAAATGTTACCCTATCAGTTGGTTCTATTTATCCCTTCTGTAAAAGAAGACAGGGTATTACACTTTGGCCTAAATAATACCCACTGAACCTTGGCAACTTGGTCCTTTAACCATTCCAGGATAAGTCAGATAGATAAATTAAGGTTACCAACTGTTCACAATTCCCATTCAGCCAAATAAAAAGTATAGCTTTATTGATAGCCCAGTTGTATGGGGAAAAAAAAAATCTAGAAAATACTGAAAAACAGAACTATAACTGGACTGTGAGCTAGTTCATTGACTCTAAAACCCGCATAAATTCATCACTTTAACTTCCCAGTAACACAATGGCAAACCTGGTTTTGATGATGTATTTTCAGCTGTAGACAAAAGGAAAGGCAAATCCACAGGTAGTACAAAACAGCTAAAACAAACCCTTTCAAAAATAGTTCTAGAATTCCTGAGTGTCCTCTTATGTTTTTATCAACATTTCTTATAAGTAGCAAATATTTTCTTTTTTTAAAATTTAAATATTTTACATTATCATATCTTCCCATATATATAGCACATTTTACCACAGATATTGTGTTCTGCAGTAACTTAATATTGCCCGTTTGTGAGTTTGCAATTTTTTTCACACTAAAAGATCTGGTGATGACACATGAAAAAGAAAGAGACCACATGACTAAGAGCATACCTTCAGTTTAAACAGTCAAGAAAAAAATCTCTACTGTTAGATTTATAAAATGAACACTGACTTAGTTGTCAGAATGATTAACATGAAACCACTCTGAAGTCATGGATCAGCAATAATGGCAAATGTTCACAAATGAGAAACTCATTTAACTTCTTAGGACAAGTTCGAGGTTTGTTTCCACTAGCCATCTTCCCACTTCTTCCTCCCCTCTCCCAATGGATGCTAGCTCCTGTTCTCTGCTTTTCCCACACTCTAGAGTACTTCCATCCTGATTGTGCCGAGTACTAAACTGAGTGTTCATGTAGCCATGATACTGCACTGGTGTTATGAGACAGTCCCTTCCATGGGAAGGGAGAAGGGGATTACTAATTTTTAACTTTGTTTTAATCCATTAGGAGCTGTGCTTATGAACTCTGAATTAACCAGAGTGTGTATGGATTTTGATCACTGTAGAATTTCCTGCTTCTCAGAAATAGTGTCCCATTAGTTGCAGACAGTAACACACAGATATGCCAGATAGGTCTATCATCTCCAGGGACCTTGGTATTATGCAGTACAAAACAAGCAGAACACCTATACCCACATCAGGAATTATTCTGATTCTTCTTAAGACTAAATTTACTATGATATGTTTTTGAAATGGAAGTTTAATTTCAAAGCTTATTTAGGTGAACAAACTAAGCCGGATTCTAGATTAACAGCAAACTCAACATCACTAGAAATTCCCGCATTACTGCATTTCAAAAACAAATTCTAAATTTAAACTTTCTTACTGTGATTTCTGTAGTACTGCCTTTTCAGATCCTTATGAAGGCAGCAACACATGGGACAGAACATACAGAATGTCAACATCTGGTAAGAACTAAAACTGCAAAATCCTTCCTTTGTTCTCTTGGAAGGAAAACTACTTCCATGAAAAGCCACTATAACCTACTCTAAAAATTAGCAGCAAGGGCACAAAAAGGAACAGTAGAAAGGTTTGCCTCTTTCCTTTTTTTTTTTAAAGCAGTATAGACCTTCCCTTATGGTAGTTTGCTTTTTTTGTTGTTTTTTAAAGCAGAACAATGCAAAATCTACTAGACCCTAATCATACCATTCTGCAAAATGAAATGAATTATTGAAATAAACTGACAATTTCTGATGTGCATTTCTTTTAAGGAATTAGCCATGATATGATACTACTCTCTCTTCCCATTGCAAGATAAAGACGTTTCTGTCAGAATTAACTTACTAAATGTTCTTGAAAATGAGTATTTTGTTTATTCACGGCAAGTTCCCTAGTGCTTTTTAAAATTCTCTTTTTTTTTTCCATTTTGGTTCCAATATATACTATGCTCCTATTATCTTCAAAGGCACAAAGGTTCATGCACTTACAGAAATATTATTTGATTACTCTGATTACCACAAGATCATGGAGTTCAGGGTCCTAAGGGTCTCTCTCAGGGAGAGAGGAGGGCAAAAATCAAGATCAGCTTAGATTTCAGGAGAATATGCTTTGCCTTCCTCAAACATCTCCTTGAAAAAGTCCCATGGGATAAGGTCCTGGAGGGAAAGAGGCCCATGAAAGCTAGTTAATATTCAAGGATCACCTCCTCCAAGCTCAAGAGAAGTCCATCCCAGCAAGTAGAAGGTCAGGCAAAAACACCAGGAGGCCTGTGAATAAGGAGCTCCTGGCAAAACTCAAACACAAAAACGAAGCATGCAGAAGGTGGCAGCAAGGGCAGGTAATGTGGGAGGAATACAGAGACATTGCCCAAGCATGTAGGGATGAGGTTAAGAAAGCCAAAGCCCAAATGGAATTGAATCTGGCCAGGGATGTCAAAGACAACAAAAAGGGCTTCTGTAAGTAGACAGGTGACAAAAAAGGAAGGCTAGGGAAAACATGGGCCCACTGCTGAATGAGGCAGGGGGGCCAGGGACACAGGACATGGTAGAGGCTGAAGTACTGAATACCTTCTTCACCTCAGTCTTTACTAGCATGACCAGCTTTTAGGAATCCCAGGCTCCAGAGACCATGGGGAAAGGCTGGAGCAGGGAAGACATACCCGTGGTGGAAGAGGATCAGGTCAGGGAAGACTTAAGCAAATTGGATACACGTAAGAGCATACCCTGATGGGGTGCACCCACAAGTGCTGAGGGAGTTGGCAGCTGTCACTGAGAGGCCACTCTTGATAATCTTTGCTCGATCATGGTGACTGGGAGAAATGCCCAAAGACTGAAGGAATGCAGATGTCACTCATGTCTTCAAGAGGGGCAACAAGAAGCACCTGGGGAACTACAGGCTGGTCAGCCTCACCCTGATCCCTGGGAAGGTGATGGAGCAGCTAATCCTCAAAATAATTTCCAGGCACATTAAGGACAAGAAAAGCATCAGGGGTTGTCAGCATAGCTTCACCAAGAGCAAGTCATGCTTGACCAACACAATCAGCTTCTACAGTGGCATGGTAGGTAAAAGGACAGCAGTGAATATTGTCTACTTGGACTTCAGGAATGTCTCTGACAGTGAATATTGTCTACTTGGACTTCAGGAATGTCTCCGACAGCATCTCTCATGAGATCCACCTAGAGAAGCTGCCCACGTGTGGGCTGGATGAGCAAACAGTGAGGTGGACCAAGAAACAGCTGAACAGCCAGGCCCAGAGAGCCGTTATCAGTAGAACAAAGCCTGGTTGGGGGACAGTAACTAGCAGTTTCCCCAGGGGTCATTACTGGATCCAATACCGTTTCATATCTACATTAATGAGCTAAGTGATAGGGCAGAGTGCACCCTCAGCAATTTTGCTGATGACACCAAACTGGGAGGAGGGGCCGATACACCAGAGGGTCCTGCTGTCGTCCAGAGAGACCTGGACAGGAGGGAGAAATGGGCCAACAGGAACCTCCCGCAGTTCAGCAAGGAGAAGTGCAAAGTCCTGCAGCTGGGGAGGAACAAGCCCAGGCACCAGTGTGTGCTGGGGGCCGCCCAGCTGGAAAGCAGCCTGGGAGAACAGGACCTGGGGGTCCTGGTGGACACCAGATTGAACGT
>JANZLQ010000079.1:22265209-22286364 GCA_026212715.1 Elanus axillaris | reverse complement strand
GGGCACAGACTGAAACACAGGAGGTTCCCTCTGAACATCAGGAAACCCTCTTTCACTGTCAGGGTGACCAAGCACTGGCCACAGGTTGCCCAGTAAGATGATGGAGACTCCCTCCTTGGAGACATTCAAAAGCTGTATGGACATGGTCCTGTGCAACTGGCTGTAGGTGACCCCACTTGAGCATGGGGGTTGGACCAGATGACCGCCAGAGGTCCCTGCTAGCCCCAACCATTCTGTGATTCTGTAACAGAAACTGAAATCTCGTAACTGAAGAATATTGTCATGTAACATTCTGAATGAGATATGACACTTACCTATACTTCATTGGCATCAATCATTAGGTTTGAAACTGTTTAAATAAGACATAAAAAGAGATTCAGTGTAACACTCAATACAAATATATAGGAAGTTAAAGAAACTTTCACAGGAAAGGAGAAAACCAACTTTCAGGAGAAGCAATTAGCGTATTTATTTCCATTGCAGAAGGGGTAGGTATTGAAATTCAACCACGTGGAGTTTCACAAAGATGACAATTATGGGTGTTCACACATATTCAGCCCTGTAGAATGTGAGACAGGAATGGTACTTTTTAAAAAGCATGAAAAAAAAGTTCTGTGTTTGCAGAAATCTCTCACAGAGTAACTAAATTAATACAGATCTCCATGCCATTGTGGCTTGACTGTTATGAATCAATACACTTTTTTCTACTTTGCACCACAGGGAAGACATCTGTCCATGGAGGAGAAGAAATAAAGAGATTCCATCCATTCTTAAAACCAGCATCTCATAAGACAGAAGAAAAATCATCACTGGAAATATTGTGACAATTTTTTTCGTTCACGTATAGCAGTCACCTCAATGTTGCTGTCATACTGGTATCATTCACAGTAGTTAACTGATGCGTCATGCTACAGGCAGAGATACATTTTCCCTCTAAGATTTAATTTATTTACTGATTTCATTGAAAGAAACTGCATGCTTATTTAGCATGGGTCAGACCTTCCACCAGGTTATCTATGCCTGGCAGAACATTGACTTCTAGGATACTAAGCATCATGAGAGAATCATTTGTTCCTACAGGAATCGGATTACCAAATATAAAAAGAAAGAACCAGCTGATGAACAGGTAGACCACCATGAGTTTAAATAAAAAGAACCAACTATGTCTGCAAATCAGTTTAAATAAAAAGAACCACCTAAGTCAGTAAATCAGACAACAGCAGCATCAGTAACTTGCAAAAAATTATGCTGTACTATGCTATGCAAGCAAAAGGGAAAAAGAGATGAAGGGGCAGAAAAATGAACATATGTCATGCAGGTTTAGCAACAGCAAAGGACAGTCCTCAGCACACCATTCTTAAGTGGGTACCTGGTCTTTTCTGCAGATGACAATAACCACTTTGGTTTCTGTACGTCGCTGCAAAACCTATCTCAAGCACACTATCCCAGGCAGTCCAGGAAAGGATGATACAGCTGATATGCCACTTGAAGAATAGTAGTATCAACCCCTACTACAGTTAACAAGAAGCTAGTTTCTACTGCTTAATACCTGGCAACAGTTTTAAGAGTAAGCAACCTGTGCAATTTAGGTAGTATGCAAAGTGCAAAAGATTATCAAACTGCATGCATTCAGCCCTCTGAAGGATAACTCTTAATAGCAAATGAGAACAGTTTGGGGTAGGGTTATCCCAGTCTCTTGTAGATGAAGGTCAGATAACATAACGTCTTTGCAAGCAAATTATACATTTGGGCTTACAGTCTGCAAGGGATAGACTTTGCAAGATAGGCACCCATGCTGTTTCGTTGGAACACCAGCTTCATCCAAACCTCTGTAAACATGGTTCAGAAGGGCACTGAGTTGTCAAGGAAATAATTTTAGAATTATCACATAGCACAGTAATGATCTTACATTACTCTGCCATCACAACCATGTATCATAGTTCTGTGTTGACAATTATAATTCCATCACTGCAACTAAGTAATTTAGCCTTTTGGAAACATTTCAGAAAGTTGCTCTGGCAAATCAGAAACCAGAGGTGCTGTTATGATTCTAGCAAACACTTAAATATCCTCACATTTTAAAATTTATAAATGGCCTATTTTTAAAACAGTACCTCATTTCAGTTATCAGCAAATGGCCATTCTCCATAAGCCTGATGCAAATTTCTGCTTTGTGATGTATTACATTCTAGTGATAGCCTGGTAATCTGCAATAAAATCCAGCAACCACCTGCTGAAGCATTTCCAAAATTCTACAAAGGTTAGTGATGGTAATTTACAAAATATAGCATGCAATCAATAATACTACAAACAACCAGTTTCTTAAAAAAGAAGCATTATCATGGTTCAAAACCTAAGACTTGAAACTTCGAAGTGCTGGATTTACAATGTTAATACAAACATAATTAAAAGCCTTTGCACTACTGTATTAAAACAGATACTAGAACTGCATGATATTTTTCCTCTGCATAGATGGGAAGCCTGCGTATATTTCCTTATACCCACATATATTCAGGTCTAGTCTCTCCTTGCTGGGCTTCTTCTCCATTCTCCTCTATCCCCAACTTCTTATTCCATGGCTCACAGCCAGGTCTCACCCATACTCTCCTCAGCCACCCTCTCTCCCTAAACTCACAGGTCCCCATTCTCATCTCCCAGACACCTTTTAACATACACAGCTTTTTGCCCAAGGAGTACTCTCAGTGACCTCTGCTACCCTGTCCTTCTATAAGACCTCCTCACTTCAAATCCTGGCTTTTCCTCTCAGTCCACTTTCCAGCCTCCCTCATACCTGCCAGCCAGAGTCCATTCCCCCTTGTGCCTTTTCCTGATTTCCAGGTACAGCTCTTGTCCTTTTAAATCAGAAAGCATGATCTTCAGAAACTGACACAGCTGGACTGCATGGCTAAGGGTTGGAATTGTCTGGAGCCAGAAAAGAGCAGACATCTTGACAGCTTGTCACAGTGACTGTAGCCTAAACCAAAAAAACGAGGATTTCCAACTGTGGAAGACCTCCACTAACCTCTGAGATAAAGCAAACTTACTGAAATCTTCACTGCAGAAGCTTTAGCTGCAGTGATCTAGAAAAATCTTGTATTGAGCACTTACAAACATTTTTGCCTCATTCCATGAATACCTTCACAAGATCAGTTAAAAGAAAAATCACATAAATGCTAATACCCTGGCAAATTCCATTCCTATTGCAAACCTGCGTGGCAGCAAAAAGAATCACCAGATGTTCTTGTATTTTTAACATGAGGAAGCTTTGTCTGTTTCACTAGCTTCATTTGTGGAAACAAACATAACATTTTGTCTGATAATCTTCCCAAGTAATTAATCTTATGAAAGACTGAAATTTCAATGGTCAAAGTCTTGCAAAATATTACCCTTGTCATTGCATTACAATACAAATTTTAAAGAAGATTTATTATAAAGGCAAGGCCAACCAAAATTTTGGAATTTCCTTTATGACCACACATACTTAACACACAAAGACAAATCCAGTATTTTAACAGGAGTAAACTATTTCCACCTTATTTTGTTTAATATTCTATACTTTAATAACAAAAATTGTTATTTTATTATGGTAGCAGCCATTAATAATTAACTGTTCTTTACAACACTTCCTCATTTAGCTGAAAATAGTGGAACAACACAAGCACAAACAAGCAATGACACACACTCAAAGTAGAAAGCTCTTAAAATAGTAAGTAATGCCAGTAATTCTTTGGTCATCACACACTGATCACATTTTTATCTGCATTTAGAAATATTTAAAACAGAGACATCTGGATATTGCAGAAAGAAACATCTGAACAAAGTTAAGTTATATTTAAACCCACAAATTTAAACACCACAAGCTTTGCTTCAATTTTCAGGTTCACCTCCTAAAGCTAAATATTTACATACATATTGTTTTAAATTATTTTGTATAACACAGGCTCGCACCGAGAGAAGTAGCATATCAAGGCAGCAGTTGAACAGCATATAGCTGCACTCCAAAGAGAATTTCAAATCATGAAACAGAGAAGTGGACTGTGGATGACTTAATGCCACTGTGGAAACTGTTACCTGTTACCATGATTGCTTCCAGCTCACATAATGTATCTGTAATGCCAGATTCCAAATTCTACCACAACTCTTTGCTGACATCTGACTTTTCATTATAAGCATCTTGGGATCTTTAAGTGACTCAAATCGTTATTAATTACACACATTCAAATAATGACCAGCAGTCCCACCACAGCTTCACCATACTAATAGGAAACAACCCTTAGTTTAGGAGAGTTTACAGTCAAGGCAGGCAAGACAAAAGATATGTACACAGAAGCAGGGAGATTTACTCAAAGTCAACACAAGGAGACACAGCCCAAGTCCCAGATAGCTCTGGTGCCATCTCTATTCTACCACCAAGGCCCCTCTTCAACCAAGATGCAGGTTTAACATCTTACCTGAAAAAAAAAAGTCACCACAAATAGCAATACTGAAAAACTGAGGGAAAACCAAGTTTTATTTTTTGTCTGGAATTTTAGATGCCGACTACACGCTTCCAAAAGCTTTCACTTTCTAAAAAAAGACAATAGTCTAGTCAACTTCACAATCTAGGACAAACATTTATACATAGGTGGGGTATTTCTAAGCATACTGAAAAAATACTTCTTTCTGTATTTCTTTAAATTTGGCAGGACTGAGAATATTCGTGTCAAGTAATATTTTCACTCCCATGACAAATTTTCATGTATTATTACAGTAACAGAATTGGAATATGTAAGCTGATTTCAAGACTCTTAATATTTCTATTAATTGGAGATGGTAGAAATCTAAATCTTCAGAAAATATAAATAATTTATGCAGAAGGTTAATTTATATGGCAAATCCTGACATGGGACTGAGTAATGCAGACTGCCATCAGTGTCAAAATACTATCTTCACCAGCCCCAGATCCCCATAGTAAACCTCTGTCCTTCCATCACAGAGAATCTTTGAATTCAGAGACCATCACATTTCCCTACAGAGTACGTAAGTTGGTATATTATTACTACATGTAATAGAAAAGCTCAGATAGGCTTTTCCATGCTATTTAGGAAACAGTAATTCCCAGCACAAGTAAAACCTGCTACTAGAAATACTATACAATGACATGAAGACAATAAACATCAGGTAAAAAAACAGAAGTGACAAGGACACCTATCATGTATCTATCATACATCAAACTACTCAGAGCTCCAGAACAAAAATACCTCATTATACCCCACCATAGCTGTCCAATCCCATTACAACTTCTCTCTCTGTGTCTTCTCTTCACACATACATACAGCATAGACACTTCTGCCTTTGCAAACACTAACTCTGCAATCTTTGGATTCTTCTTTCAGAAGCTTTTGTTTATGTGTTCATTTACAGACTACAAATCCCTAGATGGCTAAGGAACATACAAAAATACCATCTGAAAGGAGAATCTTGCAATTGTTCCCACACAGCGCCATGTCATGGTATGTCCAAGCCAAGGACAAAATACATTTTTCTTTTCCGAAATGGTATATCCAAGCCAAGGACAAAATACATTTTTCTTTTCCAACACAGGTTGGAAGGGGAGGAGGGAAAGGATGACGATCTTTATCTCCCAAAATCTCCCAGGAATGAACTCTAGCTTTTTTATCTAAGAATAAAAACATCAAGTCTCTAAAAGCATTTAGAGGATCCAACACATAGTTAATGTTACTTTCACAGCATACATACATTTGTCTGAACTGATTTTTCAGCCCATAAGGCATTTTTCAAACATGATTTTTTAGGAGCAAGGAATATTAAAATATCAGGCAGATAAGTTACATAATCTTTGTCTTTTTTTTTTTATTAGGAGGCTGCAGAATAGCATTATCTGTGCTGACAGTGTCTGGGCATTTTGACTAATCTTTTTATAGTGCTTCAATTTAATAACATCCAAGCCTGGAACACACTCTGTGCCTGATAAGCAGCTCACACAAATCTAGAAAAAAAAACTTTCTTTGAAGTCACTACATTTTAATACTGGAAAAACTATGCATCGGTCACACTGTAAATTACATACGTTGATCACGCCAGAGCCCCATCAGCTCGACTGGTTTCACATCCATGTTCTAACCCATGTTGCTAAAATCAGCAGTACAGGTCACTGATAACATAACAGCAAACTTGTCTATTAAAAATGTAGATGTCCAAATGACTCCAGAAAAGCTGACCTTCCCATTTCAAAGGATGCTTTCACACATATATAATTTAACTTAAGATTTCCAAATAAGCTGTAAAAATAAATTATTTTTCAAAGAGATAAATAATCTGTAGTAGATCTACGAAACAGAGCAGAAGTGCATCCAGTCTAAATGTTGCATTCAGACTTGATGGTCATTAAGCAGGAGCATGACCATTAAAGTTTCCCACTGAAGTCTTTTCTTTAAATTAGGCAAGATAAATCAAGGTAACTGAGACACACAGTAACTCTTTAAATTCTGTAATTATATTTCACATTTACTGTCTCAAAACACCTTAAGACAACAGTATGGGAGTATGTCTGGCTTGCAACATTGACTAGTACTTCACAAAGCTTGTTTGTACCAGGAAAAAAGAGAGACTTCACCCAAAGAAGATCTGCACACTACCTCTGCATCTCTGAAGCAATAAAGCTGAGACCACTCTTGTAAGGCTACATGTGTTCTTGCTACCACCAGATCTAAGTTTTATCCAGATCTCCACTAGAATCCATTTAAGTAAGTTCTCCTCAAGATACTTTGATCTAAGCATACCGGGTTGCTGTGCTCACTTTTCTAAGACTTTAGCAGTTCACAAACACTGTTCACCTTTTTGGTTTGTCTACTGTTACCAAAGAAATCAGTTATGCACCTTTTCCAAGGTTAAAATAATTTTAAAATATGCCTTGTTTAGTATTTGATAACCACATTCCACTCTGTTCTATTGCAGATCTGCAATATTTTAATGGATTAACAATAAGGATTTATCACACTTCCCAAAACATCTTCTGACCAGAGAAAACATAGACCTTCTCTGGTGGCAAGATGCAGTACACTCTTCTGTTACAAGCTGCATACACCTCTGACACTGAAGGCCAAGACCATGTCCGGTAGCAGAGATGGAACTGCAGTAGGAATTGGTGTTTACCGGCTCACAAGAAGTACTGGAAGTATACTGCCATGCTTGTTGCATGGCCAGAGACCATTCGGGAAGCAGATGCAATATTAGGGTGACACTTACTCACTGACTGTCTTAATGAGAGGACTACCAAACCCAGGAAGGTAAAACAAGTGTTTGAGATTTAAGCCTAGACTTGAATGCAATACAAAACCTGTTCCCCATTCCATCAGTGCTGTCTCCTCCCATGTATGTACAGCGCGAGCACAAGCTGACTCTTGCTCTAAAAGAATAGAGACACACATGGGAAAGTACCTCAGGGTGGGGATTGCCACTGTTGAGCTTTTCCCTTGCCAGTAAGGCTTGGCCCAATATCCTGCTCTTCTGCTGGTTACCCACCTCACCCCGCAGCTCCCCTCAGACTTACTCACTGGCCTCATGTACACAACTTCAAGACATGCAGCCCCTTTTCTTTCTGTAATTCTTCTTCTAAGTCATTTTTTCCTCACAGTGTAATTTCTAAGTATGGCAGCAGTGAAACACAAATCTTAAAAGAAAATGCAATATTGTCTGACTGTAAAATCATTTAAAAAGTCACAGTTTAAGCCTTTCAAGCTTGGCTCTCTCTTTACTTCTTCACATCTGGTATTACATATAAGATTTTGCTTAAACCTTTCTTAAGAACTCACTATTCTGCTTCCTACACAAATACAAACTTTGAATCCTATCTTCCCACCCACCCCCCATTTTAAATACCCTATTGTTAAAACAAACAAACAAACCAGTTACTCATTTTTCCAAGACAAATACCCCATCTATTTATTCCAGTCAATGTAAAGGGTTAAAGACTATGTAGCTGTATCTAATGCTGCAAGCCACAACATTCATATTCTAAATCCTTGACTTCCAAGCACAAAGCAAGAAGTGGAAGGTATAAAGTGTGATCCTAAAGCAGCATGGTATCTTCTGATTTTGCTGTGCAGAAAAGAATATATCCCTCTTAGAAGTTAAACACCCTCAAGTTATACAGCAAGTACTAAAAGAACACAATAAACTATCACATTATACAAATCATCTGCAACTAAAGTGCTGAATGTATTGCAATACTATAATGCCAGTCCTGATCCCACAACAAAATCTCTTAGGCACAGTTTTACCATCAGCAAGTTCACAAGGCTTACTTTAATGAAAATTGTATCTGAGAATATAATTTGGCTCTTAATGCAAGGATGTAATTTAGCCCTTAAGTATACAACTGACAAAAATATAATTAAGCTCAGTACTTTTATTTCCTCCATGTTCCTACACTACTAATTTAAACTGTCCCAGAATTAGTCATGGGCGTTAACTGCTGACCACATTTAGCCCACTAGGTGTACTAGGTCAGACCACAGATCTCCCTACCTCAGCACACCATCTCAACAGTGGATAGCCAGGGGAGTGTATAAGAACAAAGCTAGTATGTAGTGATACCTCTGCAGAATACAGGAGCTTAAAGCCAGGCAGCATCTTCAAATTTGGAAGAAGAAGAAAATATAGATTAGACAATCCAGCTCCTTCTAGATGAACACCTCTTTCCGCAGAAAAACTGAATGAATATGTACAAAGCATCTGAATTCTGATTTAAAGTTTCATTTCTATGTAAAAAGTCTGTAACTGCAATTTCTGTGCACTGAACAGTTTACCTGTACACGTTTTCACGATATTAGCTTTAAAAATATGCTTTGTGATTACATGAAAGGTTTACAGTATTGTATGACTAGAAAACTGAAGGGATCCAAAGAGCACTTAGCTAATTCGGGTGTCATGTACTGCATACAAATCACATCCTTCCTTTATCAAGGTTTAAAAAGCAAACTCTGCAAATCATGGTAAGACCTAATATGGACAGGTGAAGGCCCTTTCATAATAACAGAACTGAGTTTGGTTGGATATTGTACTTATTTACAAAGGTACCAAAGGCTGTTGTGCATTCTCATGGCATACAGCAGCAGTCATCTGCAAATTCTAGATATTTTTAGATTTGCCTCTCTCAATGTATCATATATTAAAGAAAACACGAAACGTAACACCACCATCAAGCAAACCCTGCTATGCATGAATGATGCTCCTCCTACCTCTCTATGCA
The DNA here is from genome assembly GCA_026212715.1 of Elanus axillaris. Classification (NCBI taxonomy): domain Eukaryota; kingdom Metazoa; phylum Chordata; class Aves; order Accipitriformes; family Accipitridae; genus Elanus; species Elanus axillaris. Next base: position 22,277,111 of record JANZLQ010000079.1, on the reverse strand, counting down.
GTTATGACACACCGAATCTACCACACAAACAGCACACTGGCTAATCTTTCTTTCTCTGGGCAGAAGAAAGAGAAGGTTGAAGGGAGAGAAAAGCAGAAGAAATGGGGTAACATGTACTGATACGTGTATCAGTAAACAACAGCTTGAACTCTGGAGCTAGGGAATCACAGAGCATGAGTTTTGTAGAAGTCTGACTACCTATGCCAGAAATCAGATTATTTTTTTTTTCTGCTTTCTGCATGATCTTTAGATGGGGGCAGGGGGAGTATATAGAGACTGTCAAGGTCTCTGTTTACCTGGACAAGAGTTTAGGAATAGCAAACATCAACCACACACAAGTTTCTACAGTCACACTGTGTCTTGAAAAAAAGATATGCCTTATTTTTTCCCATTTCCCAAAAGAGTGATGTAAATCTCACATAGAAAGTTTCAATACAAATGGAACGAGCTGCAATAATTTAATTTTCTATTTTGTTTAATGCATCCATTCAAGAATGCATTTACTATTATCTTCAGGGCTTTCTAATTTTCCCGTTAATTTTAATAACAGTAGTTTCATGCCTAGGGCTCCACGTACTGAGATACAGAGATCAAGACACCTACACCAAAACCCACTGTGCATCCTACGAATCATGGTCTTTCTTGGTCTGTTATCATATTTGCCATTCAGACCCACACACTGGTAGCAGCCCACTGTGATGTGAAAATTTGAGCTGACTGTAGAGACAGAGGTGGAAGTGAAAACACACTAAGAAAGCAGTCATTTAATCAAATTCCTACTGTAGCCAGTTCCAAATTTTTCCATTGTTTAAATGAACACAACACTACTGTCTTCCATCGATCAAAAATAAACACAGCATGCAGAAAATATAGCCAGAAAGGAAGGAAAAGGGGGAGAGCATGACTAAGAGGGGAAAACCATAGGTATATAAACTGTAGGTAGAGCCTTTACCCAGGGCTTTCTATCTTCAATTGCAGCAAGCAAAACAGTACCAGTCACTGATAGGAAAAGGCCTAACATGAGCATACAAATTACAGGGAGTTGGCTGAGTAATTAAGGGTTAGAGGTGAGCAACTAACTGCATCTTCTCCCATATGGGAGGTGGAATATGATGCCTCTGTAAGGCCTCCATGTTTCATGCAAAACACACTGTTTTATCCAAGACCAGTGCTGAAGCTGACCCGGCCCTTTCAGTGACTCAGGCTAAAGCATGCTCATGCAAGCGGCTCAAATCACAAAGATGAAGACTAGCAGCAAAGAAATTATGATTAGCAGCTGAGCAAAGTTCCCTAGTACGTCTGCAGTCAGAAAGGGGCCTATTTCTAACTCTCCTGTAGCACTAGAGTACAAATGTGAATTAAGTATTAAAGTAAGCTTGTTGGGAAGAAAACCAAACAAAAAACCCAAGAAAAATGTTGCATGGTGCACAGTCACAGACTTCTTTCAATACTTCCCATATTAAAACATCAGAAGAAAAAGATATTTCTTACAACAAAAGTCTTACTTTCTGGATGTGTGAAGTAAACTTCAATGGGTAATATTTCAAGGCTGCAGTGGTCCCAGTGAATACTGCCTGCTCCAGATAACAACACAAGAATCAAATCTTTGCGACACTCCATGTTTTATGTGAGACTGCACAGTCTTGAAATTTAAATGTTGAGGGGATAGAAAGGAGCGATCAGCAGGCCATCAGTGCAACCGTAGCCAGAAACACTATGTCAGACTCCTACCAAAAGCAACCCTGGCTTTTATGCTGAGTTTATGAACTCCATTTATGCTCCATTGCCAGTACACAATTTCTAAGCAATCTTTTAAAAAACTAACACAGAGTTAATGCAATTGAACTCTTTTGTATTTAAACGATGAACACATATGAAATTTCTTTCACAAGAACTGCCCAGTCACAAACCTGCTGTTCCTTTTGCATAGCAGGGTACTGCACTTGCTTCAGTCTCACACATTTATTCTGCTTCCCCCTACACTGGTGTCCCCCTCACTCCCCTACTGATGTATTTTCCATTCTATACCTCAGTGTCAACTTCCTCTGTACAATTAACTCCAGAAGTTGTTAACTCTGACTCTGCCAAGCGTATCTTATCTAATACTCCTAAAACCCCAAACACATAAAGTAAACAAAGAGTCTGTTACAGTGAAAGGTGTAGCAGAGAAATGGGCAAAAGGCAAAGAGAAACATTTCAGTTAAACTGGGACAATAGAGACTGCAGACTCAGTTTTCTACAAAATTACCTTAATCAAATGCTTGGGAATTCATAGCGTAACTAAATTAGCAGTTCTCAGTAAAGCCCATAAGAATGACATATCTAAGACATTTCAGTAACTGACAAAATATGCCACTACTAAAATATTTATTAAGAATTTGCATAGTATCTGATATGGCTTTAATTTCAAATTTATTGAAAACACACACACAATTGTGTTACACAAAAAACAGGCATACCCACAACTAAATAACAGCTTACTATGGTTTCCAATGGAAAAGCAGAAAGTTTCCCATGGGTTGTTTTCTTTGAGGCAGGGAAGGAAAGTAACCTAATTCATCTAACCTAAGGAAACATTACCTTGGCTAAATACAAGCAAACACAACTTCTGCCAATGTTGTTGTCTCACCAATAAATATTTGTCATCTTCCACTCACCCCACTTCCTTCCTAAATTAGTCACCATCTGCTTAATCTCAAGTGAGATCTCCTTATTTCACCTACTGCAAAGATGAATGTTGGGTATACACACAGCTCTTGGGAGGCAAGGCAATCTCTGCTGCAGGATAACAGGAAAAATGTCTCTACATGGTTACAATCATTTGCTTTTCACCACTTATTCCGAGTAAAGCAGCAAAAAAGTTCAGGTCATCTCCCGACTGGCGTAGTAAGTTATAGCAAGATACACATTCTATTAATTTTTAATTGCATTTCTTGCAAACTGAAAGCCCAAAAGGGGAGCATTTCTTTTTAAAGCATAAAGAAGGGCACTGAAACTGCTTACCTCACTCAGCTCTGCAGGCGAGTCATTTCCATATTTCATAGCAACTCCAGAATTCATGATTAGACTTCTCAGGGCTTGATAATTTCTGCAGATTTTAATGCTTCAAAGCTTTGTCCAAGTGATTTGTCACTACTTTCTTCTCCAAAATTCTTCCGTCTTACACATTTTGCTCTAGACAGCCATTTTTACTCCACATTGATAGTTTAAATTAGTGGTGCAAGATCTTCTAAAAGAGCCAAACTCGTTTTGACTTCATAGACAAACCATTGCTGCGAGAGACGTGTTAATACTGTGAAGTGCTCCGAGAATGCAGTGAAGGAACTGCTTGCAAGAATCCCAGGGCTGTCTTACTCCATCTGCAAGGCGTGCTTCACCTCTGCTGTCTGTTTTATGCTGCTCTTTTCCACAACTCTGTTTAGGGGCATCTCCCAATGCCGCTTAACATACTCAGAAAAATTTGGTGAGCTTCACACAACTTCACAGAGAAATTAAAAGCAGAATGCTGTTTGGGGAGGGAGAAGGGAAAAGAGAAGAAAGCTCTCCTCCCCGAGACAAACCAATGCTACACTACACGCTAAAGTTTCCCCTGCCAGTGAGCCTGGAGTTTAAGTGGTTTATGATCAAACACAGCTGTCTTGCTGCTGGCTAAAGGGTGCATGGGAGGGGCGGTACTAAAAGGAGAGTGCAAGTGGGAGGGAGAGAGCTACAGAGAGTTCATTTTGGAATTACAGGCATCTTTCCAGCTTTCTGCATACAAATTACTATACACAAAACTATAAAGCAAAGTAACAGGAAATGCCACCTGGATAACAATAAATTGGATTCCTGTTTCCCTATTCCCATGTGCAATTAAGTAAGGAAAGTTGGGGGGCTTTAGGGGGTGGAGATTGTAATGATTTCAAAAGGTCACGGTAAACCCAGAAGGACCATTAGAAAGCTGCAGTTTTTACATAACACACTGACATTTTACGAAGACTTTGGGGAGATGCTACTGGAAGAAAGGGGGAAAAAAAGCATTTGCTTTCAACATTCAACTAATAATCTAGAAAAATCTTTAACACGCTAGACTTGTGGACATGCTACTCCCACTGCAAGAACTGACAACCTCCTTTCCCCTTCCCTCCACCCCCTAAAACATAGCGTAAGCCCCACACACCTTGTGATGCTGGATTATGATGTACTTTTGGAGTTAGAAGTAGGAAATACCATACTCTGCAGCTGAAATTTACCTGATCATCTTAATACCAAGTATTATTAAAGTGTCAAATGAGTTCAGAAAAAAACACCATAAGAAAAGGACTAAATGCTATCTACACAAGCTGTGGCACAATTCCTGCACCCTGGCAAAAACATTTACAGGGGACACAATGCTCTCCAACAGGAACATTTTGAAAATCATCTTGTGATATTTTTTTTGTCCCCTGTTAATCACAGGTTAGCATCAGTATGCAGACATAGGGATAATTCATCAAAACGACAATACAGAAAGCGCATTAGGAACAAGAACCAAGATGAAGGCATCTATACCGCTCTATGATACTAAAAAGCAGTAGCACTTTGGGGGTCCCTGTCCTTCCTCCGTGCCCAGCATCAGAAACTGCAACTCTCCGCTGGCTCAGGGGGTAAGGGGAATGCCACGCTCTCTGTACAAGACTTTTTACTTTCATCCTCCAGGTCTCTTTTCCAGCCTTCCCTTTCTCTTTCCCTTATTTTTCCTGTTCTCTAGTTTGCTTCCTCGCAGTCTGCATTTGGGGGTTTCCCTTCCTCTTTTTACACCCACCTTGCAATGCCTTCATTCTTCGTTATTCTCCTCCCTGCGAGCATCCTCCCTGCCTCGCCTCTCACACTGACTCCCCTCTCTACGCTTATCACTTCCCTGCCTATTCCTCCCAACTCATCCGCTTTGTTCCCGGCCTACGTTTTCCATTTACCGCCCCTCCGGCAGCGGCAACGGGCTGCACTGCTCTCTGCTGGCCGCTGACAGCAAAGCCCACGGGGCAAACCGCGCGTTCCCCCCCCCCGGCGGGGAGGAAGCCCGGGTGATGGGGCAGACGCCTTCAGAACTGCAGACCGCAGCATTAAAACGTGATTAGCAGTGCCTGGTACCCAGTCACAAAGGTACGGAGCGATGGCCCACCTCACAGCACATCCCGGAGAGAAAGAACAACCTCAGTTCAAAAATTCCGGCAGCTGACGCCGCACATTTCAAAGCGGTTTAGCTTTTCCAAGTTCTGCCGTCACAAGTGGGAGGGTGACAAGCTTCTTCTACTTTGCATCACTACCCCTATCAACTTTTATATTCCCCCCTTAATCTGTGTAGAATCTGCTCTGATCTGTCCAATCCTGTCACAGGCATTGCGGGTCCACCAACACAGGGATGAGTCTCAGAATTACTTAAGAATAAAGTTCCAAGGTTTTCCTTTTCTAAAGGACAGGCCGTATTAATTATGGCTTCAACAGACTGCATTTCCCATAGTATATCCCTATAGTGCCAAATACTTCTGAGCAGACCACAAACAGGCATCCAGAAACTAAGCTTTGGTTTGCTTTCCTCACTCACCATTGTTGCCCATTCCTGGCAGACTAGCCTTCAGACAGACCAGAGCACATGGCACTACAGGAGCATCCCAAGCATAATGGTGCAGGACACTTGAGGATCTGAACTAGATCCACTCTGTACTATACCCATACGCTGCACAGGCGTTTTTTTTTCTGGCTCTTTCCTACTCCATGCAGTAACATGTCAGAAAAACACACAGATACTGACTGCCTGAAAACAACAGCAGAATTCACAGTCTCAGATGTGCACAAGAACATGGGAGATACACGCAGGTTCTTCCAGAACAAAGTTTATTCGAAATTTTAAAATTATTTTAACTCACGTGCAAATTAATGAAACAGTTAAACCAAAGCGATGAAAAATTATTTTACTCTAACCCCAGCCGACTCCCACTGCAATCTCTGCATGCTTGCACTGAGTGGTACGGGATTACCCATTTCTCAGTTGGAAAGCATCAACTGTTACTTTTAAGTAACCCAAAAGTACTGGCACTGCTTGTTTCAATGTCCTTATAAAATCTGCAGGCATTTCTTTATTGTGCAGGACTAGCTAAGACTAAATGCAATCATTCTTCTAAAATCTTTACTATTATATCACATTTTAAAATAGTAGCATCAAGAACATATTCTGAATACCTGAAGACACAGAACTTGTTCCTCTGTGAAATGTCATACTATCTAGCATTTCTCTGAGTCCATTTACTAACAGAATGAAAATATTACATCACAAAATTAAATTCCCAGATAGACCTGACCAATTGTCTCCCAGCAGTTTCACCATTTTCAAATACATGTAAGTGATCAAATACAGTAGGCAGGGTACTCAGAACTTTGTTGAAGCCAAAGTGTATTTTCCCTTTGGTGTGTGCCAAAGGCAGGCTTCAAAGACGACAAAGGAAAATCTCAAGCATGCCAGTTTCGCATTGCCAGGAAAAGAACACAGCACCCTCCGATCCAGAGAGAGAGGTGCCCATTGGACTCGGTCTCTCCCTGTTCCTGTCTGGTGGCTGACTGTTCATTCTCTCTCTTCCTGACTCCGTTCCTTGCCTAGGACAGCAGTGCTCCCTTGCCCTCAACCTCGTGCCTGTCTTCTTTTTCAACCTCTACAGTCAAGGAGGGGTCGGGATCGAAATGGGAAGAGGAATCTCTTAACCTACAGATGTACGTATCTTAGCCCAAGAAGACGTGGCCTCAGTGGATGCCTCAGTGAGTACTGTGATACAAACAAGAAGGGGGAAACAAGAAGCTGGAAAACCTGACTGTTCAGTAGGCTTTCAGAAACAACATCCACCAAACTCGTTCTGTCAAGACAGAGATGCTGGCCTGGGCTTCCCCTCAGTCGCGGTGCATTCTGATCAATTACTGCTTTCTGTACCTCTAAAGCACTCACGAAGCATACCGCTTGTAGGTAAGTGCATTTGCACTGACAGATTCTTCCCAAGATAATTTCAGAATTATCCAGTAACAACCATTAGTGTGGCCAGTTTGCTGATTATTGATCTAATAATCCTACGGCCACTCTATTCTATATGCTTACTCTTATTAAACTGTAGTGAAAGAATCAATGACATGTATCCAAGATTCACTGAGGAGTCTACCTTTTGATTGTATCTGAATAATCATTTAATAAGATTTACTCTATCACCTGGTGTTCTTTAAAAGGGTTCTTTTGGGACAAGTTACAACTCTCTTGCTCTTCTCACCTTTACTTTTGAAACTGCCATAGAATATGGAAAAAGTTAGCACTGTAGTTATTTTACAAGGCTTCTCCCTCATAATACGTCTTAATAATTACAATACTCTATTTCTTAACAGTTACTGGAGCAGGTGTGACGATTGCCACACATGAATGTTCCTTGTTTCAATAGCTGCCGAGTGAAAACTACAGCATAAAAGTAATTATCTATTAAAAATGTATGTATCACATATTCTTCAGCATAGTATGTACCACTTTCTGAGAATGAGTTTCACTCTGCATATACCATGCATAATGAGCTGGTGACAATTCCAGGATGTATGAAATAAGGCCTTCTTAGTTCTGTTTAATTATCTCTGTAATTGAAATACAACTAACTGAAGTCCACTGAGCATTTAGTTCGTTTTGTTTCAATATCACCTCTACAGTTAGAGCAGCACCCTGCACAATCCCACACACAAATAAGTTACACCTTCAAATATTGCAAATCTACGACACACTATTTGAGTACATGTTTTTGTTCTCACTTGGGCACAAAATACACCAGTGTAGTGCCAAAGTCTAAATTTCCATGGACAAAATAGTAGCACTCAGGTTAGCATGAAGGCTAAACTTGGAAGCAGAAATTCAATAGGGTAGCTGGATAATGTTTCCAGAAAATTCTTTATTCAATAGCACTAATGCACTATGATTTAAAAGGGGGAGGCTGAAAGGGATGGTAGGTTCTTCTTGATGCAAACTGTTCTCATTAATGCTAGTGAAGGTTATGCACCTAGGTTGAGAGAAAAAAAATCCACCTCATTGCAAGTAACCTTATACTGAAGAATGAAGCACTGTCTCTGAAGAAAACACAAGCAAACTTCTCTTCTTTCCTTCAGTCACACCACCTCGATTAGTCTAACCCAGATAACATGGCTAGAATAATGTAATTTCCAAATAGCACTTCAATCAGCTACTCTCACCTGTTCACCCTTCCTCAAATACTTAATCCACTTAAAAAGTCATGTCCTTGACCTGACCAGTCTCCTTGGGAGTTCACATTTGATCCCTTTTTCCATCCTCCAGTATTACACACCATGAAGCCATTCACCAACCTGTCAAACAGCCACTCTCATTTTCTGTCATTTCATCCAAAGCCATCACATACATTTTGATTCCCTCTGACCCCACAGAGCCTTAGCATCAGATCGGGACAGGAAAAGGACCAGGCAGTCAATGTGTGGCTGTTATTCATGTTAGAGGCTTGTCTGTGAGGAGAATGGGGAGGGATGGTAGCAATTTCTCTGTTCCTTTCATGTTGCAGCCACCTAATTATCACCACTGCTTATTTGCTCCTTGCTTAAAAACACAAACAAGGCCATTCTGTAAACTACAATTCATGCCATTATACTTCTGCTTAACTTCCCTTCATTGTCCAGCATTCCCTCAGTTCAGTCATGCATTCCTCCAGCAATAACCACAAGGTAAATGCACTCATTTTACTTCCAGTCCCTACAGTCTTGGTAGCCATTTTGATTTAACTTCTCTAGATACAGCCTGTGGTTTTGCATACTTACTGCACTAAAAATATGACCACACTCAGTAAAATGCCTGTGGATTAATCTTACCTTTAAGATATCTACTATTCTGCTTTATCAGAACTTGTATTCCCTCGCGTTTATCAGTTGTGAACTGACTCCCTTTCAAAAATTCTCACTTGCATAAGAAAGATTTGTCAGGACTTCCCTGCTAAGTCTCATTTTTCCCAATCCCCGATAGTGAGATTTCCTCAGTTACTTTCTCTCCTTACTCCTTAACTCTCTTGGTTTTGTATCTTGTCCTTCATACTCTCACTTCCAGTGCCAGTCCCCACTCCACAGTCATGAACTCGTCTCTGCAAACATCCAGCAACCCAGTTCATCACCTGCCCACTCCTCTTTTACTCTTGAACTCTTCCAAGACATCTATGTGTGGTCAATCTGTAATACTTTTCCGCAATTATAAGATTCCTCTCCACTCTAACTTCCATTACCATTGGCATATTGAACACACAATTCCCTGACCTGGATCAGCAACCATGAAGTAAGTGCCCACAGTGACAGAAAGAAGAGGGAGGGATCCTGGCCCCTGGTTTATACCAGAGCCGTACTTGGATGCTTCAGCCCCCACCTAGCCAAGCATCCCATTTCACCATCTATGGTCAAGATCTCTTCTGCGCGCTTAACAGATGAACTGACGGATACTTTCTGACTACATGTGTATATACACACACGTATTTGTGTATATGTAGTGTGTTTGACATTTGTATATGTACTACACACACAAACATATACACACTCATATACATGTGTGTACACACATTTGTCTATATAAAGGTACATATATATGTATATATACATAGGTATTTGAAAATCTGCATTTACTGAAATGTTCCATTTGAAACATTTTCAATCAGACAAATTTTGGCAAATGCAAGGCAAGTGTCTGACAGGTCCCTACTTGAAGCTCTAGGAGACTTTTTGGCTGGCACAAGCATTTAAAAAACAAAAGCATCAACTTCACTAAGCGCTTAGAGGGTTTGAGGAGGTTTCATTTTGGCAGAAATTATAACAAAAATTACTTCAACAACAATGTGAGCTGAAATGATATATATATAAAACCTCTGGTGAATCAAACCTTCTAGTTTTCAACCTGATCTATATTACTGTAAATAGTTTATTTTACTTGCTATCTTCCTTAACTGTATACATTAGTGGCTGCTTATGACGATCAGCAAGTTAGCCTACAGGTCACTTCTCAACTCCCTATTTTCTGTACCTTTTAAATCTGCCCAGTGACTTTTTTCCTATACATCTCCCTATATTCAAGCTTCTCATCATAATCTTCAAGACTGCCTTACCTCTGCCTCACTCTTTTCTACTTCAGCCTTTGTATCTGTCAGTTTCATTTTACCTTGGGAGGGACAGCAAACATCCCTCTTCAGCATTTATGATATCTCTGACTTTCTTGTATGGTCTGTTTGGTTCTACAACCAAAGGACCTGTTTACACTTTTCTCAAGCCACTTACACTTACTTCACGTTCATGAAACGTAATTACAAAGCCAAAATCTTCTTCCCTTTCAGGCCTCATCTGGATAGTCCCTTACTTCATTAAGTTTAGAAATTACTTGCTAAATATTTCTAGTGTTTACTCTTAGGTAAGTGTCTAGCAACCAGCTAAACCAAAGCAAATAAACAAACCTGTTTCTTAAGGGAAAAAAAAAAAGTCCTGTTTGTTTCGTATTCATAATTTAGAATCCTCGCACAAGACACTTCATCATCATGAAGAAACACCTGGCACCCCTGTAGGTGCTATAGAAACAAAGACTCTTCCCTCCTTTTCTATAATGCATACCAGAAAATCAATATTCATGTAAAAATTAGATTCCACCAATAATATACACTTATAATATCTTTAAAATTTCATAGGGTAGAAAGAGTCAATGTCTTTTTCTCCAGTCACTTCTGCAAAATTGTAGCTTCAAGTAGGTAAAGTAATACAAAACTCAGTGTAGGAAATCAGAGCTGGCTATTTAGCTTAAAGGCACAACCCTCACTTGAGTACATCAGTGGGATTCCTATTTCATTATGAACTCTTCACAGACAGACATTGCCCTTCCTGAAACTCAAAGTTCACTTTGCTTCCTAACATGATGAAAAGCAGTTTACCAATATGCTGCAATGTAGCTATTATAATCTGTCTCCCAGCTGTGAAGTGATAATGTAGTTTCCTAGCCCAAAATGAAGCAATCATGCTGATACAGTTCTTCACAAAAAGTAGAAACAGCAAGCACAAGAGAGTGCCTGTGCAGAAGTACTCACCTCCCATATTCTCTGCACTGGCACCAAAGCAGTTCCCTCAAACCAGCTTTGCTGACAACCATACATTCATTTTAAAAAAAAACAGAACATAAAGAGAAGGAGCAAGTTTGAACAGCAGCACCCTGCACTGCCTCAGGTCAATGTCACAGACTTGACAGTGACACAGAAACAATTCCAGGGAGCAGGAGCATCCTGATGAATTTAACCATGGCACTGAGAGGCTTCTATGGAAACCCTGCCTCATCTCGCTTGGTTGGCCAAAAAAACAGTTGATTACTCCATTACAACTGAACTAGCACTGAACTGCAAAAGCACTTAAGCAGTCCATTTGCAGCTGTGCACTGCAGTTAAGATTTTCACTTTATTAGCAAAATTCCTATATATCATGTAACCAAAACATAAGGGTTTAGTATGTGTGTAGAAGGGGAGGAAGAATAAGTCTTCTCATCTTTTTAATAAATGAGGATTCACAGCAGCTCAGCATTGCCAACTGCAACTATGTCAGGGCAACAGTTCACATTCAGAGAACAGGCAGAAAACCTGGTAAGACAGAAGACCCTATGTAGGCCTGGTTACTTTGCATAAACACTGCAGGCTTTGCCAGTGGCTATACCCTTGAAGAAGTGTTTTGGGTTTGTGTGGTGGGGTTTTGGTAGTGGGGAAGGGCTGCAGGGGTGGCTCCTGTGAGAAGATGCTGGAAGCTTCCCCGGCTCCAAGTCAGATCCACCTCTGGCCAAGGCCAAGCCAGTCAGTGGCAGTGGTATTGCCTCTGGGAGAACAGATTTAAGAGGGGAACTGCAGTG